>OU015745.1:15124244-15148715 GCA_907169655.1 Acomys percivali | reverse complement strand
TGTGTGTGTGTGTGTGTGTGTGTGTGTGTGTGTGTGTGTGTGTGTGTTGAATGTGATAAATATCCCTGCCACAGCTTTAATTCTATGCTGTCTTAAAATTTCTTGCATCTAACAAAGTAATCCATTACATTTTAAATTTTATTTTTGAGATTATTATACAAGTACATAATTTCTCCCTTCTTTTCCTCTCTCTAATCCATTCCAAACAACCACCTTGCTATATTTTAAATTCATGCCTTCTTTTTCATTTATTCTTACATGTATATAAACATATGTACATTCACATATGTTTCATGCATATACATAGATGTACATATTTCTAAAATATAGCATGAACTCATTTGTATGTTTTCAGTGCTGCATTGGATAGCCAGTTTGTGTGCTCTTCCTTGGAAAAGACTATTTCTTCTACTCTCAGCACTCCTTAGTTGCCTGTATTTCTTTGTGTAGGGCTGAAGCCTCATGGTATTTTTCCTATCCACTTCGGCATGTCTATTCATGTCAACTCATGTTTAGTCAAGTTGGTGAGATTTTATATTCCTTTCATTTTAATTCTACCTTACTCATATGCTCAGACCATGAGAAAAATAAAATGCTATCCCAGTTCCTGATTGGAATTTTATTCTCCTGTGTTACCTCATGCGTGTAGTCTGTAGTGTTTATGTTTCTGTTGGCAATCTGGTCTTTTGAAAATCCACCAGAATTGCTAACTTCTACCTACAGCACTCTCCAGTGTCTAACCTTCATTGTCAAACTTTCCCACATTTCTCCTACAAACATTTTCCAAGTATCTATTGATTACATGATCAAATTTATCATAATAGTGGCACTACTTTGTAGGATCAATTTTCTTCAATAACCTTTTTGCCAGTTTTATTACCAAAATCACTTACAGTAAACGTTTTGACCATCTTAGGACCATAGCAGAGCTGGCTGGTGATCCTCAATATTCCCATATGATCCTCTGCATCATTGCTAAATTTCTTTTTTTTTTAATTTTTTATTAATTTCTTTTTGTTACATCTCAATGGTTATCTCATCCCTTGTATCTTCCCATTCTTCCCTCCCTCCCATTTTCCCCTTATTCCCCTCCCCTATGAGTGTTCCTGAGGGAGATTTCCTCCCCCTGTATATGCTCATAGGGTATCAAGTCTCTTCTTGGTAACCTGCTATTCTTCCTCTGAGTGCCACCAGGTCTCCCCCTCCAGAGGACATGGTCAAATATGAGGCACCAGAGTACGTGTGGAAGCCATATCCCACTCTCCACTCAACTGTGGAGAATGTTCTGCCCATTGGCTAGATCTGGGTACAGGTTTGAAGTTTACCTCCTGTATTATCCTTAGCTGGTGCCTTAGTTTGAGCAGGACCCCTGGGCCCAAATCTGCCTATCATAATGTTCTACTTGTAGGTTTCTAGCACCCTCTGGATCCTTCTACTTTGCTATTCTCCCATGCTTCTCTTATCTAGAGTCCCAGTAGGATGTCCTCCCCTCTGTCCCAGTTTCCTGGTAAGGGAAGGCTTTCGTGGGACATGCCCCTTGGGCTAGTATGCAGATATAAGTGAGTATATACCATTTGAGTCTTTCTGCTTCTGGGTTAACTCACTCATTATGATCATTTCTAGCTCAATCCATTTGTCCACAAATTTCAGGAATTCCTTGTTTTTAATAGCTGAGTAGTATTCCATAGTGTATATGTACCACAGTTTCTTTATCCATTCTTCTACTGAGGGATACTTAGGCTGTTTCCATGATCTGGCTATTATGAATAAGGCTGCTATGAACATGGTTGAGCAAATTTTCTTGTTGTGTGCTGGAGCATCTTCTTGGTATATTCCAAGGAGGGAAATATGCTAAATTTCATAATCAGAAAGTTCTACCACCTGCTGAAAAAGCCTTACCAACTGGAGATCAAGTGTTCAAACACATGCACCCACAGAGGCCACCTCATATTCAAATGATAACAGAAACCATTTGAGTTCATACACTTCTGCAAATTCATTGTTTTTCATTTTTTTTCATAGCTTTTTTTATACTGCACATGATTTGGGTATTCAAGTGTAGATGTAAATATAGCAGTAGAATTCTTAACCTTCCCATTCAGCTCACATCTCAGCTACTTCAGTACCAAAAGAGAAGTTTGTATTGTATTAATTTGGAATTTCCTAGAATCAGAATAAACTAGTGCACTCATGGATACAAAAATGAAGTTATCATACAAATAATGTGAACCATTCACTGTGATGCTTCTAAGCAATGACATAAGAAAGGACAGGAAGCATGCAGTTTAGAGCCAGAGGAAGGAGATCATAATTCTCAGGGGATTCATATAGGCCTTGGTACAGGGGTCTCTATTCTCTGGAATTCAGCTGCATCTTCTGGAGCTGTACTTTCAGCACTTAAGAGTGAAATATGGCCACCAAAAAGAGAAAGAGGTATTCGTGTGAAAAGGCAGGACACCTCCATCTATCTCCCTCTCCCTTTCTACTCCGTTATCTATTTTTTGAGAGTTAACAAAATTCTGGAAATATATAGATTTAAGAAAAGTGGCCAATTTAATCTTCATGTTAACAAAATACTTGCAACACTACTGTTATATTGACTATAGAAATGCCTCGCCCTGTTGCTTTATGAGAAAAAAATTTCCTTCCATCAGCACATAATTCATGATTTTAAAAGGTCTATATTTTATTAGTAATAAGCATTTTCAGAGCATGAAGATATTTACCATCTTTACTATTTGTTTTCTATGGTCTTAGTGATACCTATAAAGGAATTTGAAATCCAGGCACATTAGGGATAGTAATTTGGGGTTGGGGATATAGAAGAGACACCAAGTAAGAGAATAGGCTGTGTGTTCACTTGTAAGTGGATAATATGTATCAATTTCTCACCACCCAAAGCTCATCAAACTTTATAGAAGAGCATGGATGAGGAGAGTGCTGTGAGACATGGTATGGATGTGGTATACATCAAACCATAGCAGCTGCAGTTAGCTGCAAAAGAACTGTACAAAATGAAGCCAATCACAATCCCAGCACAGATGCGGGTGAGAACATAAAGTCCTATGTATATTGGAAGAGTTTTGTGAGTTGATGTCTTTCAAAGTTAGTCAGTTTCCTTTGGATACATGATACTAGCAGTTTTTTTTTATGCCTTAGTATATAGCCACCTATTAATTTGTATGTGGCACTACAAATAGGGCTTGGGAGCATAATTAGTAATAAAAATAGGAAAACAGTGTTACAGATATAAGGACAAGTTGTAGAGTCTTTGCTTAACAAAGTTTCAAAGATCTCTGGCTGATCACCACTGCCCTTAAGTATTATGTATGGGCCCAGTGAATTTTGTCTAAAATCTGCCTTTTCTCCTAAAACTGCCTTTTTCTTTTTTTCTTTCTTAGCCTTAAGGAAATTCATACAGGGAAAACATTTTCCCACAGAGAATGCTGGAAGAGGATATTTGGCCAAAGGCTTGAGACAATCACAGAATTTGTTGTTTGTTTGTTTTCTCTGACTGTAAGAACCCAAGCAGAAACTGCATGAAAGAAAGTTAACATAACAGTACCTGCCTAGATACTGTTACCTATAGAAACGTTTCTTTGAAATCTGCTTTGAGACCAATAGAAGGTGGGCATGGAATGTCATGTTTTACAGGTATTTTACATTAGAGGACCTCTTGGCAGTTAGCCTAGGCTTGGATAGCATACCTGTTAGTCTGGGACTGGGAATAAGTCAACTTTTTTTCTTTGTTAGAGAACATTTAGCTCAAGTTATATTGCTATGACAGTCTTGGCAATAGTTTTAGCTTGGGGAAATTTATGATTAAACTTTCCAGGGTATTGTTGGGTATTATTATGAAATAATAAGCAGGTTATGCAGACCCTTGTTTGGAAATTGATTGATTTCTGCAGTATGCTTTATTGTAAGTTATACAGAACTTTTTTTGCATTTCTTTGTTAGACTGTTCTCTAGCTTTGTTGATTATTGAATGCCCTATTGATTGGAAAAGATGAAAAAAAAATCATGATGTAATCTGTAGTGAAAAACTAATTGAACTTCATTTTAAATAAAATACTATGTCCCCTGGCAGGGGAGACCTGGTGGCACTCAGAGGAAGGACAGCAGGTCACCGAGAAGAGACTTGATACCCTATGAGCATATACAGGGGGAGGTAATCCCTCTCAGGAACAGTCATAGGGGAGGGCAATAAGGGGAAAATGGGAGGGAGGGAAGAATGGGAGGATACATGGGATGGGATAACCATAGAGATGTAACAAGAATTAATTAATAAATAAAATAAAATAAAATACTGGAGTTGGCCCAAGGAGAGTCAAATTGAAACTGCAAGCAAGCAAGAAGATAGAAAAAAAAATGGGTAAGAAAGAGCAAGCAGGAGTCAGACAGACAGCAAACAAGTGACAGATACAGAAAAGTGAGGGTAACAGGAAGAAGGAAAAGACAGAGAGCAAGTGAGACAGAGACAGACAGACAGTAAGCATGTGAGAGAGACAGGAAATAAGTTCTCCAGGGCTTTAAAACTTTCAGCTTGTACAGTTTGGCATAGCCTCAGTCTCCAGTATTTCTTTTTCCTCCATTCTTCCACCTCTCGGCAACAGATGGTTGCTATAGCCAGTTGTTCCCCAACAGTTGGGTTTCCTTAACCAGCTGTTCACTGTGAATCCACCAAGACATTCTCTTCTCTCTTTTTTACTGTTCCCAGAGCTGGTCTGTTGGAGCAGCAAAACAAAAGATGCAGTTATGAAGGAGATAGTGTGGAGTGCATTAAGGAAGTTGATGGGATGTAGTGATTCATCCATATGATTAGTATACATAGTGTTTATGACATTTTCAAAGAATAAAATGTTATAAGTAAATAAATAAATAAATAAAATAAAGAATTCAAACTGTAGAACAAGCGAATAACTTATGTTGCTTATCCCACTACATGGGAATAGCTCTGAGACTGGCAGACAAGGCTTCATGTTGGTCACAGATTCTCTGTGACTTATTACTAGAGGCCATTCTTAGTATTGGAGGATTTGAAGATGTCTTATTGCTGATCATATAATGAGCAGAGATTCAGCTCTCTGATAGAGGTTGAAGACCAGACAGTTTAGTCTTACAATCAAGTTTAGTTGGTTAGGGGATAAGATTTTTTAGATTACGATAGATGTTTTAAGTTAATAGACATGAGATATTATAGATATTGATTTTCATTCAGAAATTTAAACCCAACAAGATAGGAAAGATGTTTACTTCAGTTTTGCCAAATACAAATAGTCAAATAACTATGAATGTAACATTTATAGTAACATTTATATAACTTATGATTGTCTCATGGTTCTTCCTGCTGTATGTAGTTTATTTTATTCATGTGTAATAATATATATGTATATGCTAAAAAACAAACATAATAAAATAAAAAAGAATTAAATGTAAAAAAATTGAGTGGGGTATTTGCAAGAGGATTTAATTTTTTTTCTTTTACATTCATTGTATTTTTTTCTTTATTGAATAAGAACTTACATGGACTCAAAATAACTACTATATTTTTTATTCATGGGTGTTTCTCCTGTACATATTCTTTTAAGTCTTAGAAAAGACTAAGGTTATTAGGAGGTTGAGATGTAGCTTATATATAGCACAGAAGTCTGTTAAAACTGTGTATTAACATTCTAGCTACTATAGGATTGTAAGAAAATCATTTTTGAGGATCTCTCTCTCTCTCTCTCTCTCTCTCTCTCTCTCTCTCCCTCTCTCTTTTACACTTATACATTGTCTGGTGAAATTTTCCATCAATAAGATCCTGTGGACATGTCATGTTGTTTTTGAGTAAGGTGAAGCCCTTGGAGAGTTCCTAGTTTGCCTTGACAATAAAACAAGTTCCAAGAAAACCATCTATCAGCTTACACTCTTATGTGTCCACCAGGACTATTGGCCAAACCACAAAAACAGAAATAACACAATGTTTTAAGCAAAATGAGAATGTGACATCTTGTTATTAAACCAAGCATGAAGTATACTAATTTCAGGCTTTGATGTATATGATGCTGAAATAAAATACTGAATTAATATTTGAGTCATTGTTGGTTTGTCTGTTTGTTTGTTTGTTTGTTTGTTTGTTTGTTTGTTTGAGAAAGGGTTTCTCTGTGTAACCCTGGCTGTCCTGGACTCTCTTGGTGGACCAGCCTGGCCTCAAAGTCACAGTGATCTGTCCACCTCTGACTCCTTGAGTGCTGATAGTAAAAGTGTGTGCCATGATGTCTAGTTGTCTTTGAATCCTTCTTTAATAGCAACCAAGAAAAATAATAGTTAACTTATTATAAATAAAATAAGAAGAGAGTAAACATTTATTAAACTGTCACATATGATACCTATCACTTATTTGAGGCTTCTTCTCATAGCATGAGAGAATAAAATATATGAATGGTATTAGTAGTGATACACTTGACTGCATTTATTTTATTTGACCTCAGAAAAAAACTGAAAAATTTGTGATTAGTAAACATTAGAAATTACAGAAACATGGAGTTTTTTGATTCTGTAAGAGGTATTTCCTTCTCAAAATCACATAGTGTCAACCAATGAAATGATCATCTCTATAATGTGGCCAGCAATCCCATATTGAGAATGATTAGATATATTTATAGATAAATATCCAGCTATAAGTGAGTATAATCAATACTAAGGATAATGAGCTGCCACCTGGTACATGAAGCTAAACTAAATCAAATCAACACACTGTAGCTTTTCAAGAATGACACTTCAGGAGCAAAAATGCCAGTGACATTCCTTCATATACATTTTTTAAGTTAAATAAAGATCAGGCCAGAAGAATCTCTTTTCCATGATAGTAAATACCAATAAGTTTTATTTATAATGATCAATAATTGGAAACCATTCATAGGTCATCAAAAGGTAAAATGACTTGTTTTTAATGTACTATCGATCACAACTTAGTAAATCTACTTACTGATATCATCCAGGAACAACAACAACAAAATAATAATAGAAAATCTTTTATTTTTGATATTCATTGTGTGCTTACAATATTTATTTAAAAATTCTTGATATAAAATATTATTTATACAGATGTATACATAATTAAACAGAAAGGTTATGGCTTGATTCAATAGTAAATTACTTTATCCATTTTCATTTGTTAAAAGCAGCCAACATGTTGAAAGTAACTGTAAAGAAAAATAGCTTCCATAAATGTTGGAAGAATCATGTGGATATAGGTTTATAATCTGTTTTTGGCTTTCAGTGCTATTCTGGGTCAATAGAGGTCAGAAAAGCAACTACTATCATTGCAAAATTATCATATAAGTTTGACCAACAAAACAGCTTCTTTTTCCTTTCCCATGGCATCACGTGATGTATCAGGCAATACAGACCAAAATGCTTTGTTAGGAACATACACAAATGATACACAAATGATAAGACAACAAACATAATTAGGCACAAGGCACAGGGATAAAAGTAGAGAATTCAAATTTATATTGCTCTTCATCTAAATTATCCCAAGATTCTTTCTACTTATCTGTAGTCATAGTTCCCACACTATGATTTTTAGTAAAAGTAGCAAATCAAGACTTCACTGTTTCAGTTCTAAATAACTGCACTCAACTAAACACAGCCAAGTGATCCTCCCAGTATATAATTAAATATAGGTCACTTACAGCCAACAAGTTTGATGTTCACAAGTAACATATAGATAAGTAATTGTAGCTATTTCTAAATAATGAGGAAATCTATCAATAATTTCCTCAAAAAAATGTTACAAATTGTCAATATTATGGAAACATTCCTCATAGAGATATAATGCTTTTAAGTAAGATGAAACTGCATATAAACTTTGGGGGAAAGTTACAATGACTTCTATGATGCAAAAAGCTGAAGGAAGGAATAAAATGTCTTCAAACTGTAGGGTAAAATAGAACCTTTCTTCTAGAAGTTGCTTTTGTCAAAGCATGTTGCTCCAGAAACATGAAAAGGAACCAATTTAGATAAAAAAAAAAAACCCAGATTCTATTATTTTGAACACAGCAGATATACTATTAAAGCTTATATACTTGCCAAATATAGGCAATATGCTTTAAAATAAGCTATATTTCCAACAACCAATAACAAGATTATATAAAGTATAGTTTAAGCAAATACCTATCTCCCAGCACTTCCATCAAGCTTACTTGGTTTCATCGCATCACCATTTACTCTCTTTCATGGTATATTTGTCTTTAGGCAAGAGTGCTATAGGGGAACTCTGTTTTTGTGTGCATAAACTGTTGGCCATTGATTTCTCATGTGTAATGTGAATAATTCTATAGCATTACTTACAGAAACGTCCTGAAAGGAGATATTGCAATATTTGAATTTGTTGAAATCTTTTTTTAAAAGGACAATGTCATGTTACATAGTCCTGGTTGTCCTGGAAACCACAACTTACAATATACTGGCCTTGAACTCACAGAGATTGATTTTCCTCTTGCGTTCTAGGATTGAAGGAGTTATGGGATTAAAGGCATATGCTATCACTCCTGCTTTGATTTCACTGAAATTACATGTTAAAATAATTATGTTTTATGAGCCTTAGTCATTAAGATTGATTAATAAAACGCTGTTAATTTGTGCCAAGAGAAAAAAATCTTGAACAATTTCCTCATAGATTTGATTGTTATCTAAAACACAATAGGTTGCTTGGATGCCTCCTGTAGTAGGGATTTTCTATTCTTTCAGCAGTTTCAGTACCCAAAGAGAAGTCTGCTTTAATTTAGAATTTCCCAGAATCAGGATAAACGAGTGGGCTGAAGGATACATGAGTACAGTCATCGTACAAATAAAGTGAACCAGTTTATTGTGATGCTTCTGAGCAATCCATGATACAAGAAGAGACAAGAATTCCGTGGTGTAGAGCAGGAGGTAGGAGACCATAATTCTCAAGGCGTTCATGTGAGCTTTGGTGCTAGGGTCTCCAAGTCTTCTGGAATTCAGCTGCATCTTCTGGAGATGTTTCCACAATGAGAAGATTAGCAGGAGACTAGAAATCAAGGCCAATAAAAATGGTGTGACAGAAAATACAGTCATGTTGAATAACATCAGCTCTATCAGCACTCCAAATTCAGTTTCCATTGAAGTCACACTGGAATTTCCTCCACAATGATACAACCTTTCTTCAAGAGTGATGGTTATTTGCATCAGGTTTGTAAGCAAGAAGATCAAGCTTCCCAGCAGCATCCCCACAATCAGTTGGTTAAGTCTCCATTTCAAGTAGAGAAAGATCGGCCAGGAGCAGTTAGCTATTCTGAGTAAATAAAAGATGCCAAGGGCTGTGGCAAGCCAGAGACAGAAGTGACTAGAAAATGTAAAGCTGAACACAATTAATTTTAATTCTTCTCTGGTAGTAGATGAAATTAAGTCATTTTTAGCCCAAAGAAGAAGTGTTTCCCAGATGAGACTAATTCTGGAAATTGCCAGCATAATGAGTATTTGATCAATTGTGGAAAGCTCTCTTCTATTGACCCAGTCAGTGCAGTTTTTCAGCACTATCAAACCATTGCTCAAATTCCCCAAAATAAACTCAGCAACTATCACAATTGTGGAAATGATATACAGTACAAGTTCCATGTTCAAGCTGAGAAAACTGAAAGCCTAAAGAGCACTGCTCCTCAGGTGCTGATCAAATGCCTGGCACATGGTCCAAAGTGCAGAAAGATTCTCCGCCTGTCTGGCTCCTTCTGCAATCTCCGATTATAAGGAAAGCTAAATATCTCCCACTTGATTTTTAATGTGCACTCATTCTTGTTACATATTTATCTCTCATTTTCTGCTAAGTCCTTTCTAATGTTTTTATGTGGTTGTAATGGGCTGAAATATTCAACAGATGATTTAGAAACCAACAGCTCACATTTGTTGATATGAAAATAAAGCAATACTTTTTCCCACTATTTTGCATCTCTGACATTTTTCAGGCTTACAAAATTTGGTTGTACCAGCTTGAGGCCTGAGGTACAAAAGTCACAAAAAACCTGGTTCAACAAAGATATAGTTACAAAAGTTTTGTGCTCAAGAGTCTTGCCACTGAGAACTTAAAAAAAATATGCAGTGTCTTCAAGAAGAGGGAAACAAGTAAAATTATTCTAAAAACAACAACAAAAACAAACAAACAAACAAACAAAAAGCCCCAAACTAAATGTGACAAACAATCCTGACCAAGGATTTTTGAGGCCAGAGGTTGCCCTGTAGACACCTGAGCAGAGCAGCTGCAGGGCAAAGTGGCCTGGCCCCTGGCAGCCTCCCCAGACCAACAGGGCCATCAAGAAACTGGGAACTCGTATTGCATAGTAGTTGGTGACTAGGAATGTCGGGTCTGATGGGTGAGGGCCTGGGATACCCACTGCCCGGCACTCTCCCACCCTCCTACCCAGTCTCAGAGCGTCATCACAGTGGGGGAGGGGACCTGCCTTTAGTCCTGCCCAGCCTGTCTCTGTGGACACATTTCCAAAGACCACCCTGGAAGGTGGGGGGGGGGTGTCCTGGGCACCACATTCCCACTCAGCTTTACTCAGCTGTCTGGCCTCTGAGGACTTGCCCCCCCTGCAGGTTCCTTAAGCAACCTGACTGGACAGTGAGCAGGCAGTATTGATTCCCTCCTCCCCCGCAGGCAGGGCTGCCCTTTCCTTGGTCCCTCCAAGCCCAACCTGGAGGACCGGTCAGACCCCTTAACTATGAATGAGATGATCCTGGGCGGCTTCTCCACAAGACCATGCTGAAATCTAAAGCCCTGTTGTAGAGTCGGGGACATGCAAGCACTTTCACTTCCATCCTACCGGGTGAACTGACCGCTCTCACTCCTTTCCCAACTGTCAACGCCAGGATTTTGTATTCTGTTTTGTAAGGATTTAATAAAAGTCATTTTTTTAAAAAAATGCAGTGTCAGATATGTGTTTTTTTCACAAAAAATGTCAGTTTCCCTTGAGCTCAGGCCCTGTTTTTTCCACACTGAGAGTGGAGGCTGGATTCAAATAAAGATGGACTCATTGTGAACATTCAACTAATCTTTTTGTCTCGGAAGAAAAGAAAGAAGCAGAATTTGAAAGTTAGAGACTGGTGTAAGATGATTAATTAGAAATTCATGTTAATAAATTACTTTAAATACTGCTTTAACCTTGACTAATAAATCATTCTGTTGTCTGAGGAGAAAATTTTTCATTTAGTAAATTAGCACTTTACAAATTGAAAAGCTTTGCATTTTATTAATCACTCAAACATTGTCATGTGGTCTACAGAACAACTGAACATTTACAATTAATTTAACCGTTTAGCTTTGCTAATTTTTCAACTATGTTTACAACTTAAATATTTTTCCATTATCATAGGACAGAGTCCCTTTCTAAATTCTTGATCTTCTATTTAAAGGAATTTCAAAGTCAGATACAGAACGGAATGACAGAGTGGCAGAATGAAAAAACTAGATCTTACTAGCAGAGCAGGCAAGCTTCAGATCTCATCAGCCATAGGAAAAGGGATACTGAAAAAAGAGATGTTAGAAAAGAACCTGGGCAATGGGTGAAGTAACTGGGAGGTACGGAAGATTCTCGAGGAAACTGAGAATTGTCAGGTGCTAACATTTCCAACAGCAAAACTCAAAATGCTTGCCATTACTTAATCCAAATTGGACTGGACAAGTATTTGGGGGCGCTAAATTATCCCAAATCCTACCAAGAAAACTGCAGCTTTTAAACTGAACTAGCTGTGCCTAACTCGTAGTAAGTTAACAAGAGTTAAAAGGAAAACTTGTGGTAATAAACATAAGAGCTAAAAGAAAAACTTGCGGCAGTGAGCGTGGTTAACTGTTTGACAACTCAAACTAACTGGAATTTGCCCAAACAGAATGGACGTCACCAGATAGTAACTTAAAACTGATAGTAATGGAATGTTGTTATTTATTTGTTTTTATTGACTGGCCTGAAAAGAAGGGAAGTTTCTGCGTCCTAGACTCACATAAACCGAGAAGAACGCATAGGCTTATTCCCACGTCATTGAAATCCTTAATAGACACAAACTCCGGTGCTTGTTTCATTGTTTGGCTCTGTCCACCTTGAGCCACCAACATGTTCTTTTTCTTTCTACTTTACTAAAGCCTCTCTTATTTATTTTCCTGTTTCTCAGTACATTTCGGGGTAAGGTGTTTCAGAAGTGGTCCACCTAACTTTAGATTTTTCTCACCCGAAGACCCAGGTGGTTGGTTATCTGCTTATCTAGCAAAAGTCTTCCTGGGGCAGAGGCAGAAAGTAAGCAAGCTCAGCACTGGAAATCTGAGAGCAAGCTGTCCAAAGTGGGAAGCCTTTTAAGTCTGTAAATATGTATCTCATTAAAGGGGCAATTACTCTTCCTATTTTCTAATCTCACTTTCATCTGTGTTATTTCCCCCCTTTATGCAACTTTCTTGCCGTGATGTAGTTTTATATTTGCTCGGGCAAAATAAAATATGTAAGAAAAACATGCTGTTATATTAGCTAGAGTTGATCGGCACTCAGATTCTGCATCCACAGGTCACAGAAGGAAGAGCGCAGGCTTTGCTCTACGTGCAAATAAGATCAACCCCAGAGTTTGTGACATAATGAGTGATAAGAGTTAACGAATGAGCCAGGTGTGGTGGTGCACACCTGTAATCCCAGCACTCAGGGAGGCATAGGCAGGAGGATCGCTGTGAAGTTCGAGGCCAGACTGTCCTACAAATCGAGTCCAGGACAGCCAAGGCTACACACAAAAAAATCCTGTCTTGAAGAAAAAAAAAACAACAACAACAACAACCAAAAATAAAATAAAAATAGTTAAAGAATGAGATGCTGTGTTACAGTGTGATCTATGCAATACTCATGGTTCTGGAAGGATTCTATGAGAGAATACTTTAGGTAAATGACTTAGAGCATATGAAAGTGGCTTCCTATACACATGGAAGCAAAATCAATTCCATGGGAAGTCAAGGGAGCTTTTCTCAGCATCTGAAGGACAACTAAGAAGTAAATGGTATGAATGCTATTGTTTAAACACGTTCTTTTTCTTGCAATGAGGATATATGATCAATGCTTTGTTTTACCACTCCCTCTCACTTAATATTTACTTAAAACTCTGTTAAATTCTGGTATATTCCCTATAATTTTGTTTGCTAATTATGTACAGAGAATAATTGGCTTGTAATATATAGATATATATATAGATACAGATACAGATATAGATATAGATATGACATTTCATTGACTTGTTACTTACTGAAAGCCAATAATTATATATGTATGTGTGTATGTGTTTGTAAAAATGACAAATGAAGATTAAGATGTGAAAGGGAACAATGGGGGTATGAGAGTTGTAGGATGGAGGAAAGAGAATGGAGAAGCAATTTGATTATATTTTAATTTTAAATATTAAAAACCATGTCACTAGTAGCATTTCTATACTATTTCTCCAATAGACAATGGATTAAACATTACCTCTCATTAGTAATGATATTCCTCATAGCAAATAAGATATTTTATAAATATTATTAACAGACCCTTTTATGAAATAAAGGTCTCCCAATTATCATACTTACATTTTTTTCTTGATACACCCCAAGTTGTTTCAAGTCTTAATAATATTCATTCACTAAATAGAACTTTTAGTGTTGAGATAAATCCATCTTGGCTGTGATGTATAACCCTTTATAGCATTTCTGGTTTCACTATTCTTATATTGAATCATGGTTGTATAAGTTTGTTTATAAGGAATATAGACAGTTAAAATTTTTGAGACATGGTTTGCTATGTAACTCACATAGCATATATCTCACTATGTTGTCCAGATGTTTCTTTAAATCTGTTTGTCTCGGGTTTTCAAATACTGACATTTATAATTTATAGGTGTGTAACAACAGGCTTAGTTACATTTAATAATCTCTTCTTGTTCATCAGGAATTGATATTATGAGTCTATTAACCTTTTTGTAAGATCACTGATGTAAATTCTTGATCCACTGAATGGAGTTTGATGCTTGGTATTGTAATCTTGGTAAAAATATTCTGTATTTGAAAGGTTATATTTCTAAGGTAGAATCAACTATTGTTATCTTGAAAGATGGTCATACTGTCAAATTGTCTTCAGAGTGTTTAAGTTATATCTATATACCTGGGGTACTCTCATCCTTATTCAGAGAAATGTCTTTTTACAATAGGTAGCATTTAATGAGAGGATGTATAAACGATTGAAGTTCTAGTAAGATTTATCTTTCAATGGGGCGTCTCTATTGAACTTTCCATATCAATGCTTAAGGTACATCCTGGAAGAAAAAGTACAAAGAATGTAAGAGCTGGAGGATGTGGAAAAGTGCTTTGTAGTACTGTCTTTTGGAGATGACATGGCTGTTGTACTTTTTTATATGTATGTACATGTATATTCCTAAGTATAAACTACAAAGTCCATACAATGTTACCTGAGTGTATGTTTGCAGGATGGCCATTTGTCACAGGACAACCATTTGGTGTGCTGTTCTCTGGGAAGGACTATCTCTTCTGCTCCCAGGTTTCCTGGAGTTACTTGTACAGGGCTGAAGCCTCATGGGAATTTGCTCATTTGCCAGGTGCATTGTGTTGTTCTTACTAAGCTTATGTTTGATAATTCATATAAGTAAGACTCATGGCCATAGGTTCTGACATTACCAGGCAAAAGTCTCACAACCAACCCTCTGAGATTCTGGCTCTTACAATCTTTCTTTCTGCTTTTCTGAAATGTCTCCTATGCCATAGATGTTGTAGTCTTCTGTAAATATATCCATTGGGACAGCAGCCATAAGAACAGCTTATACATCTAAGATGTGATACAAACAAGAAACTACCCACCTAAAGTGGACTTGCACACCAGCCTTAAGCTAAGAGGCTCCTTTTAGAGACCTCAATTCTATGATTCACAAAATTGAGCTTCCTAAAATGGAATGAAATCTGTAACAAAGGTCTTTCTAGAATTCCAACTCCTCAGTGTGGGAAAAGCTGGTTACAGCAGGATGACTAGCAGGAGATGATTGTATAAATCCAGTTGAGGACTTAAGGAGATACTGGCAGCCTAGTGCTGTGGTCCAGCATACTCCTCAAGAGCCGGGTATAGAAAAGCTGCCATGCAGCCTGTCTAAACACTAAAACTTTTTGATCTATCTGATATATTTTCAGTTGAAAATAAATGCTTACATAATTTTTATTTTTAGCATAGATTATGAAAACAAGTGTTTATGTAATTTTTTAGCATAGATTGTATATTTATAATATTTACCATGTTGTTTTCTTGGTTTTTAATTTTCACATAGAATCCCTTGATATTTTTTAACTTCACCCCCATCTCTCTCTCTCTCTCTCTCTCTCTCTCTCTCTCTCTCTCTCTCTCTCTCCCTCCCCGTGTGTGTGTGTGTGTGTGTGTGTGTGTGTCAGAAGTCAATGTCATTAATTCCTTCTTTTGTAATTGTAGTGAGTTGGCTCTGAGTATCTATGGTCTCCATGCCTGCTGATTCAAGCAACAGAAGACTGAATCTAATAGGTAAAAATTGATTTATCACTACAAAAATTACAACTCTGCCCATTTTTAGGCAGAATTCTGTCTGTGGCAGAAATGGGGACATTTTGTCTAGTGACTAGTTTGACACATTTGAAGCCATCTCCACAAGGAGGCTCTTTGATGCTCATTTTCTTCTTTGAGGTAGGTTGGGTGTTGCCAGGCGTTAACTTGTGTTATTGTCAAAGAATCTTTAAAATAATAAAAAATATTCTTTCAATGCCATATTCTGTAGGTCTCTGAAGATTTTGAAGATCTAATCTATTTTACATTATCTATCTATACAATCATATCTATCTGTTAAACCTAGGATGTATATTCTTTTGATAAAAATAAACTAGTAATTGACATAACCATGATTTGATCAACTAACAATTAACTTGTATTACTTAATTATCCTAAGCAGCCTAAAATAGCACTTTCAAGGTATTGGAAGTAAACCTTGTATTATAGTTGAGTTATATGGGTATAATACTTCATATTAGAGTAGAAATATATGTTATGTATATGAAGAATAATCTTAAATTTGAATTCTGTACCAATTTATCAAAATTAAACTTATTTTGCAAGCTTGGATGCAGGCAGTGTTGAAGGCCAAACTCTGCCAACACAGGAACTGTTCCTCAATAGTTCCTGTCTTACAAATATGTCTGTGAGATATAACAGGCCAGAAGGCTGCATCCAATGATGCTCCAACATTACAGAGAATTATGGGTGTCTGCTGAGGTAGCAAACGGTCTCTGCCATCTTCACATTTCAGAATCTGCTAACCTGCACCCCCTATATACTCAGGTAATTAATTTTATTTCTTCTCAAGTCTCTGATGGGGTTGAAGACCAGATAGTTTGGCTTTACAGTTAAGCTTAGTTGTTTTGGGGTTAAGATGTTTTTAGTTCTAGATAGATGTTTTAAGTTGATAGAGATGAAATATGATAGATATTGATTTATATTCAGAATTTTAGATGCTTCCACCATTTTCATAACATCAAGTTTAAGATAATTTCCATGTATTTCAAATATGTTAGGGTATCCAAGTCTTACTGAATAGGATAGCTGAGTAATGGAGGTACCATATGACCCTAAGTTTTGTTGCTTGTGTTTTCACTCTGACTTTAACCATCTGGTTGACCTTTAGTGCTAGTAAGTCTGTTGGGACCTGATGTAGTAAGCCTTTAGGATTCTAAGCAGAGCTG
The DNA here is from genome assembly GCA_907169655.1 of Acomys percivali. Classification (NCBI taxonomy): domain Eukaryota; kingdom Metazoa; phylum Chordata; class Mammalia; order Rodentia; family Muridae; genus Acomys; species Acomys percivali. The sequence goes on along the minus strand of OU015745.1, from coordinate 15,131,947 downwards.
GTGGTGCCCATGCCCAATGGTAACAGACCCCTGTTTTCCTGGGTAGTAGTAGGCCTCCAGAGATACAGGGAGGACTGCTAATTTCTTATGGCCACTGGTGTCTGAGATTTCAGGTGGAGATAGCATCCATGAAATGGACTGTCCAATCGAGCTGTTGGACTCTGATGGTTGTCTGTCTCTGCTGCCCCCTGATGTTGGTGCTGTTGTCCTATGTCTACTGGTCTCTAGGACTGTTATTCACTGATGGTTGTCTGTCTTTGGGACTTTTAACTGACTTAAACAATGATAAGCTAGGAAACATGAAGATCTTCTGATGCTGAATTCATAGACTTCTTCATAAGTTGCTTTGATTTTCTCAGACAGTTAACTACTTTTCATGGTTAAGGGATGCTTTGCCCAAAGCAGTCTGAAATCTCACAGATGACTAATGCTGGAGGAAACACTGAGTTTTCATGTGGCAACATGCATGAAGCCAATTTTCATGGTTTAGGTTGTTTCTCTTTTACATTCTGATCAGAGCCTCCCCTGCCCCATCTTCTTCTCATGTCTTTCTTTTGTCTTAAATACACATGTCATTCTGACAAAATAAGGTCTGGGCTACTAAATAGAACAAAATTCTAATGCACCTACAAAAAACAATAGCAAAAATCTTCCTAATCAACAAAGAGGGTTTCATAAAACTATTCCAAAGTAGATATGCAGGTACTGTCAAACCTTCTCAATAAGGTCAAAGTTGTCTCATAGAAATGTCTCTTGGATATCTCAATTCAAATCACATCTTTCAGTTCAGGAAGCATCAAATTTAATTCTGAGCCAAAGATTAGCAGGCATGGCCCAGGAATGCAGACTTCCATGGCATCAGATAGCAATTTAACATGGAAGTGGTTTCATGAACTTTTCTAGTTACAAAAAAACCAACAAAAACCATAACTCAAGGCTCATCTACATATACTACAGTGGGATGGACAGCATCTGAGTGCATTTCAGCAAATTAGGCCAAACTCTGCTAAACTTTTTGGATATGATCTGATTATATGTTTAGCTTTGGAGTTTGGAAGCATCTGGCCTGTTACTACATTCCAAAGAGTTTTACTCATAACTTAAAGGAAATGCTATCAGATGTACAGTGGTCAGTAGATTGCTACTTAGAAGACTAAAAATTGACAAAGATAATTTGTTCCTGGGTTTATAACATTCCAACTCCCTACAATCACAAAGTTCTAGTCAATATATCAGTCTTCTAGGGTCTTCAAGATAGAAATTAATAGCATCAATACTTCTACAAATAGACACTGAATATAATATTTACTTATCATTTTACTTTGTACTGAGATATATTTATATGCATACAGAGGCCTATACACAAACTTATTAAACCCATTCTATTTTTTCATTTCTTTGGTAAGTCAGGATTTCACTTTTGTAAACACTTATTGAGGCCATTCTTAGACCAATAACACTTATAAAGAGACTGTGCTTCTTAACTAGTATTCATTGGCATAGAGCACTTGCCAGGCATGGTTATCATGATTGCTGTGATGAATTACAGGGTGTTTGGTGTCATAGTCACACAATAAATTCATCAAAATAATAAAATAATGCTAGGTACACGATAATTGTAACAGGCTTCTTTATTATTCTCAGCATAAGAAGATGAGGATAAAATTACGAGATTCTCATTTGTGAGTCAATCCATTATTCCCTTCTGCCTCTCAGCTCCTTATATTCTTGGATAAGATATGGGAGCATGCAAGGGATGGAACGTAACTGAAGACAATACTTATATAACACATATCTCAGACACAATCATCTAGGTCGGAGTAACATATTTTTTATATGCAAATACCTTTAATTGAAATACAGTTACATTATTTCCCCCTTTCATATTCTTCCTCCAGCATTTCCTAGGTACTCTGTATTCAAACCCTTCCGTGACTTTCAATTCTAAAGCTGCTTTTTCTTTGATTGTTATTGTTACATATACACATGTACATATGTATGTATCTGTATGCACAAATGTATAAACACAACGCACTGTGTCTATTTCTTGTGGAATGGGAGTAGATACTTCAGAGATGACCTCTCTGTGTTAGAGAATCAGCAAGAGGGTTCAGATGTAGAAGAAGCTACTTCTCCCGCAGTGTTTAGCTCCTTATCTAGGTATGGTATCACACACAACTTTCCTGTTTCTGCGTTACTCATCATGGCCCTGGAAAGGTCAGAGAGGAAAGGAAGGAAAGACAAGGGGTTTCCTAAGACAGAGTCTCAACAATTTATAGAGAGATGATGGCAGATCTTCAAAAATGTTTGTTTTTAGGTTAATCATTAATATGCAATGTCAACTCGCTGAAACGCTTCTCAGCATGGGCCTTATTTGGTGACACATCTCAAGTACTGAGGGACATGCAAGACTCTCTTGATAGTATATGCTACATGAAAACAGAAAAATTCTGTTGAAGGAGATGAGTGATAAATATAATCAGCTGTGTATCTTTTTTGTGAGCTTCTAGATAGCAGTGCTAAATTTCCTCAATGTCAAATCTAGTAGAGTTACATATAATTTAGCTGTTGGATAGGTTTGTGTATTTACTTCTTGCAACTGAAGTTTCTTCAATGATTATACCAATATAATATCACTCATTTCCACATTTAAATAAGAGACTACAAGATCCATGCAAAATCTCTGATTATTGCCTATGTACCATGTATAACTTAATTCATTTTCACAGCTGCAGAGAGATCCATGTATTGAAAAAACTAAATATGTATTTATCTTTGTCATAGAGTGAATGTACTTTACGTTTCATATAATAAATTTCAAATGTTTTTTTTAAATAATGAACCTGAAGAAACAACTGTCAGTTTAGAAACCAGGTGTAGACTGGGAAAATCCTGAAAGATTTTAAAATCTCCTTTCAACTTCAATACTGGTATTTACAGTTCCCAAAAGTACAATAAATGGTTTCCTTGTTGTGTGTGGAAAGATTCATCAGCACTGACATCAAGCCATAGTCACATGTTCAGTTTTTCTAAACTCACCACACTGGGTGCTCGATCTGAAACACGTCTGCACTTCTTATGGTAATAATATGCTAAATTTGTTATAAGTCAGTGTGTGCATCGATACATTGTGTGCATGTTTCTAATATCAATTCTGTTTATTCTTAGAATAAACAGGAATATTCAGGAAAATGAATTCCTGAACAATTAGAATGTACCTTAAACAAATATTCAATAAATTTAATTTTGAATTTACTTGATATCATCCAAAAGAGGTGGTGATTCATTGCCAAAATATATATATATATATATATATGCTGAATTTTCCTTACACATTTCTCTTAGCCCTCTACTTCTCCAACCACTCATCTTCTATATGCTTAGATTTTTCTCCCCCAGTATTCCCACTCTCTACTTTCATATTCAGTATGGCATACTAGATAGAAAAGATCCATGAGTTTCAGGATAAGAGCCAAGAATAAGAGGGAGTATAATATATCTTATGAATACTAATGATGTTTTTTATAACTTCTTCAGAATGTTAAGGCAGTTTCAGTGAAAAACTGTCATAAAATTGCATTACAGAGCCGGGCATGATAGCTCACACCTTTAATCCCAGTACTCCATGAGGCAGAGGCAGACATATTTCTGTGAGTTCAAGACCAGCCTTGTCTACAAAGTGAGTCCAGGATAGACAAGGCTACACAGAGAAACCTTGTCTTGAAAAACCAAACACAAAAAAACAAAAACAAAAAAAAGCATTAACAAATATATTTACAATACTTAATAACTGTTAATTTTTCATTGATAAAATACTATTAGGTGTTTTCCTAATAAAATGAACTTAAATTTGCAACATTTACATCAAGTGTCCCTGGATAATAAATATGGTTTCTACATTTAAAGTTTTCATAATAATTTTATGCGTGTTGCATGTGTACAGTATTTATATCAATTTCACCCTCCTTCTTCTTTTCTAACTCCTCCTACCACTTTCTCCTGAATTCAAGACCTTTTTTTGTAACTTTAATCACACACACACACACACACACACACACCAAAAAAAAAAATACTGAGTCCATTTAGTTTTGCTTGTACATACACATATTTAGGATTGACCAGCATTGAATAACATGAGAAAACATACATGTGATAAAAAACAAAACAAAACAAAAACCCCAAACAATGGAAACAACAATGATTTCTTGAAACAAGCTAACATCTTAACATAATACATAAAAATAAATCTTAAACTTATTATTATGGAGGGGATAAATAACCATTTATGTTAGTTGTGCCTGGCTTCCTAATTGTGAAAAATGTTATTATTTTTTAAATTATTGCATTGGTTTTGCCACAATAATATTAAGTGAATGATACTGTATATTTTGTACATGTCTACAAACACAAATAATCTCCAATTCAGTAATCTTAGATAAAACTTTTTAGAAATTTCTGTAGAAACAATTAACACATAGTCCATTTTCTAAAGCAATAGGAAACATAAAATGCTACCGACTCTGCTACTAGTCAAATCACATCTAATGTATTGGTTGAAGGACTTTAAGGTTTCTGTGCCTTTGGCCAAAGCCTCTTTCTCACCTGTATCATTGCCATCACAATGGCCTCTTTGATCCTCCTGTTTCCCCATATCAGGATGTAGGAATGGCTTGAGGGATACAAGTTTCCAATAACCTGGCAAACCAGGTGGACTATATCACGCGGAGACTTTGCAGAGTGGTAAACTGATATGAAAAGAGACAGAATGAACATGGAAAATAACAACAGGAAAGAGATCACAGCACGCAAAGCCTTAATGTGTGCCAAGCCACTGACATCTTCTGATCCTCTTCCGTAAAGCTTCATTGTCCTAAGGTGTCTGCACAGAGAGTAGATTAGCAAGAGAAAACAGATCATGGATGTGCTGAAGGGAAGGACATTGTCTAGAGTGAATATCGTCAGAGCTGTAAGGTTGTTGACAAAAGTCAGTTTGGTCATTGCAGTCAAGTTGCCTTCGTGCCCAGGCATTTGAATTTCCTCACACACGGTGACTATCTTAAGATTAGGAAAGACAAGCGCCAAACTCCCCAAAAGCACAACTACAACGACACTGTTAATTTTCCTCTTTAGGCGAAGAAAAATAAGATTAGAGAAATTGCCTATCTTCAACAAATAAAATATGCTGAGTACAGTTGTCAGCCAGGTATTAAAATGGCTGGTTACTGCCCAGACAACACAAACACTAAAATTTACTTGTAGAGATAAAGCTGAATTAGACACAATTGAGCACAAATGACTTAATATTACCCAAAGGAAGGCAACCCTAAAGATGGCAAGAGCAGTGAGAATTCGATCAGCTAAGCAGATTTTTCTTCCCTTGATGCAGTCGGTACAGTTCACCAGGACAATGAAAATATTGGCAAAGCTTCCAAGAGCAATTTCTGCCAGTAGTATGATGGCTGAAATGCTTAGAAAAAAACTCATCATGCCTGAACAAATAATTTCTTAAAAGAAGAAAAACAGAACGTAATTCTTCTGTCACTGGTTGTGATTTCACGAACACACATTTCTGTGTCTTCATCTATGTTCAGTGAAGAGCGTGCTTTGTTTAAATTCCATGGCCATTGTTCGAGTGGATGAGTTGGATGTTGTTTTTTATAGAAACAAGGAAGCTCACAAACCTGTTAAGGTGGATTTTTATTCATACACCCAACTAAGAACCGGTGTATTCCAGAGCTGATGTTAGAACAAAATATATGACCTTATTTGCAAGCATGCAAATAAACAATTACACAGGTTTATACTTTAAAAGAATTTCCTCCTGCTCATGACCCTCATAATTTTTATTTTTACATGTGACTGATTTGCTATTAAAAACTTAAAACTCGGAACACAGAATATGCAATGAGTTTGTAAGCCATTTGCTCTGTGTTGGTTATATATAGAATTATTACCAATATGGATTTATCGTTAATTGCCAGATTTGTGTGTAAAAGAATCCCAAAACTTCCTAATCCAATTGTTAAGACTTTTGCATGGGACATGAGGAAACATAACACCTCAAAGAAGTATGATAACTGATGAAAACACCTATGCATACTATTTTCTTTAAAAGTTGAAAGGACAACGTCTACACCATGAATGCATATGCTTACATATGTGCCCATCTCTCAAATATCGCTCATAGATAGAATAATCATTGTCCTGTAGTCGCCTAAATTGATGACTATTTTCAAGTCTATTAAGTATGTTTAAATGGCCATTAGTTGTACTTTAATCCATTTGGCCCATTATAATTTTTTTCAAATATATATATACATATACCATAGTTGTAGATTAATATAATTATATCTTGGGTATAAGTAATAGTTAAATATAATTACACTCAAATAGTTAATAGTTTTTAAAATATTTCTTCTAAAATATTAAAATATTATTTTATGTGTGTTAGTGGTTTTAATGCATAATTTACTATTTACCCTATGTATACCTGGTACCTGAGGAGGTGGGAGCCTCCATGTGAGTGCTAACAATCAAGATTGGGATTTATAACATAAAAATGAGAACTATAAATAGTCTTATAGCACAATTAACTAATATTGGCAATTATATTTTAACATTGCATTTTACTTTGATATTTAACAAGTGCTCTTAACCACTAAACCAACTCTCCAGTTCCAGTGCTAACAGTTTTCCAAATATTTCTCAAAAGAGCATGTGTTTGTTACTGTGGAGTTAAGGCTTCACATACAAATATTCAGTTTTTATGTAATTTTAATGACTTTACTTTAAGATTAATAACAATCAATATTACAAATTCATCCAATAATTATTTTCCCAATAGATTAGGAAGATTTAATGTATTTGCTTTAAATATGTAGTTTCTTTTTGGATGGCATGTTTTCATTTATAAGAATTGGTAGAGTTAACCTAAATTTCAAAGGCTTCTTATACTGACTTACAATTAATAGGCCAATAGTAAAATATATAAAAAACATACAAATGTAAATGTGTTTGCTCAAATGTGTTTCCACATAAAATGAACAATGTAAGCATATTTGTTCAAGTAAACCAAATAAGAATTTTGAAATGTCTTCAATTCCTGTTGGATGTGATAGCACATGCCTGTATCCCAATACAGAGATGAGGGGTAATTACAAGTTCAAGGCCAGGTTAGCTAGTCAATGACTCCGATGCCAATCAAGGCTACTTAGACAGACCCTGCCTTAACACAAACCAAAAATATCATATATAGAGTCATAATTTCTGTGGGATATTATCTTAAATTAATTTATAACCTCTCACTTAAGACCTTACACTAATGCTAAAGAGCAAATAAACCATGCTTGACAATATCAGGTAAAATGAAATGTTAAAATATAGTTGCCAAGATTAGTTAATTGAGCTATAAGGCTATAAGTCTATATAGTTCTTACTTTTATATGTTATGCAATGACTATTTGCTGACACCTGCAAACTTACTGGCCTGAAGGAACTGAGAACAGGATCAGAGACTCTATTCCCTGTTGCATTCTCTGCTTTGCTTTCTAAAAAGCACTGGAAATCCTCTACTTATATTCTCTATCAATTATAGCAAGCTTTTATGTAAAGCATTTTCACATTTGATCTAGAACTTATAGACAATATCTCTGGCAGAGATAGGTTCTGTTAGAGCCATATGAAAGTTAGTATAAATTAAATAA
>OU015745.1:15105336-15124234 GCA_907169655.1 Acomys percivali | reverse complement strand
CATTCTTCTTCTGAGGGACACTTAGGCTGTGTCCATGTTCTGGCTATTATGAATAAGGCTGCTATGAACATGGTAGAGCATATGTCCCTGTTGTGTGCTGGAGCATCTTCTGGGTATATTCCAAGGAGTGGAATATCTGGGTCTTGAGGAAGCCCTATTCCCATTTTTTCTGAGATACCACTAGATAGATTTCCAAAGGGGTTGTACTAGTTTGCATTCCCACCAGCAATGAAGGAGTGTTCCTCTTTCTCTACATCATCACCAGCATGTGGTGTCACTTGAGTTTTTTATCTTAGCCATTCTGATGGGTGTAAGATGGAATCTCAGAGTCATTTTGATTTGCATTTCTCTGATGACTAAAGATGTTGAGCATTTCTTTTAGCAACTTGAATTCTTATCACATCTGATTCTAGACCTCCGAGTCATAATCTTGGGGAGAAATATAGAATATAGAGAAACAGAGCTGATTCAAGGACCCTTTATTTTGCCAGCTCTTACTGCTCTCAGAGGAAGAAAACCTTACTCACAGAAACCGCACAAGGTGACTGTATTTCTGGCTATTAGTGAAAACCTACTATGATTTCAATTGATTTTCCATGCAAAAATATGACTAACAGAAGAGGGATAATTTCTTTGTTATATGGAAGATTTTTGTTTTTGTTTTTGTGGGGTTTTTGTTTGTTTTGGTTTTGGTTTTTCGAGACAAGGTTTCTCTGTGTAGCCTTGACTGTCCTAGAACTCACTCTGTAGCCCAGGCTGTCCTTGAACTCAGAGATCCACCTACCTCTACCTCTGTTTCTGCCTCCCAAGCACTGTGAATAAAGATATGTGACACCACTGCCCAGTGCTTTTTCTGTTTTTAATTTTAACTAGAAGGTAAGAGTAAATTTCTGAGAACTGAGTAAATCGACCAAGTCACACAATTTCAAGTACTACTAATTGAGCTATGATTTTGGAAGGCTAAATGGATATTGCTGGAGGTTGCTCCAATGCTATGTTTTTATTCTAATTACTGTCTCCCAAGACCTAGTCGCTGCATTGAACCTTGCCACCCTGAATGACTGAATAAAAGGGCTACACTTGGGCAAAGAGAAGGAAGGGGCAGAATAAAGCTTCATGTGCTTTGGGCAGAGAGAATCTTGGGAAAGAGAAGCAGATGGTCAGAGGATGAAAAGGGGGAGAATTACCATAGGATAGGAAAGAGCCATGTGGACCCAAAGGAGGAACTTTGAAGGCGCACATGAAAGAAATGGTCCAAATAAACAACCTTAGAGTGTTTTGAGATTGTGGATGGAAGATAAGTCAAATAAAAATTATTAGAAGCAGATGGTGTGGAATAGAAGCTGGGATATAAATGAAAATATCTTGGGAGGTAATATCTGCCTTGCCCCAGGTGAAAATAGGCTATTCTAAAATACACCAGGTGTCTGTGTCTTTATTGAATATAAATATGGGTTAGATAATACCTCCGTAATAATTACCATTAAATTAACAGCAACAGGAGATACTTTCCCTACTTGTCCTGAGGTTATGGAAATTACAGAGGTGGCTTTCTTCTAAGTCAGTTGCCCAAATTTTGTCCGGACTTGTTTAGGACAAAATATGTATACAAGTTTTCCCTCAAGACTGTGGGATCCAGCTAATGGCATTGGTTTGGTTTACCTATATTTTTTTCATACTAATCATGCTACTCACATTTAAATACATTAGAGAGTCTTGTAAAAGTTACTGAGACCATAACCAAATTACTTACATAAAGTTCCGTTAGGGAAAATGATTGATTTTGTGTCTATTATTTTTTGTATCTATTATTGGATGTTTACTGATAAGCACACATTATGAGATCTCCCTTCTAATGTATTATTTATAGCTTTAAAACATAACACTCCCACAACTTGGTTGCTTTTTGGGACAAGACTGAGGTACATCTTAACTAAATACAATTGCCTCTAATCTTTCACAAGGTCACAATCTCACTGGGATTACTGAGGCCACGGAATGGAGACTAACCCACTTTCATGCTCACTTTGGTATTAGCAGGCTTCAGATCTTCACTGTGTGTTGGTCAAGAAGAGGCTATGTCTTGGCATATATCCCACTCCCTTCACAGTGGCTGAATAGAAATATGAAAATATTGAAAGAATCTGAAATTTATATAAATTTGATGAGTGCACACCGTTCAGCCTACAAGAAGCACCTAAAACAAGCACAATCTGGAGTGAAATCCCTATATATTTGCCCTATTATCTTTTTAGAAGTGAAAGATAAGGTGAGATAGACAAGGTCTTCAAAAACCTCAGAGACATACAGAATATGGCATTTAAACTTTTTTTATTTTAAAAACTCATTGACAATGAGACAGGTTAATTCCTGGCAGCATCCAGCCTACCTCAAAGAGGATGATGAACATCAAAGACCTCCTTATGGAGATGGCTTCAAAAGTGACAAACAAGCCACAGGGCAAAACATCCTCATTTCTGCCACAGACAGAGTTCTTCCTAAAGAAAGGGCAAGCTTGGATGCAGGCAGAGTCGACGGCCAAACTCTGCCAAGACAGGGTAAGCAAGTCCTCAATAGTTCCTGTCTCACAAATATGTCTGTCAGATATATTGGGCCAGAAGGCTGAAAATCATGCTCCAACACCATAGAGAGTTTTGAGTGACTGCTCAGTAGCAAACTGTCTCTGTCATCTTCTCATTTATAAAGCTACTAACCTGCGTTCCCGGCATTCTCAGGTAAATCAATTTTATTCCTTCTCAAGTCTCTGATGGGGTTGAAGACCAGATAGTTTAGTTTTATAATTAAGCTTAGTTGTTTAGGCCTTAAGATATCTTTGGGTTTAGAAAGATGTTTTAAGCTGATAATGATGAAATATGGTAGATATTGATTTACTTCAGAATTTTAGACTCACCAAGATAGGAAAGATGTTTTCTTCAAGACTGCCAAATACAAATAGCCAAAACCCTAAGAATGTAACATTTATATAATTCCTGATTATTTCATGGTTTTTCTTGCTGTAGGTAGTTTATTGTATATATGTATAATAATATAAATATATATGTAAAAATAAAAAATTAATAAAAAAGCATTAACAAGCAAACAAAAAAGTGAACTAAGTAAAGCTAATACTCAGGGAGGTGACATACGCAAAGCCAAGAGGCATGTTCATTGCATATCCTTTTTCACCATTGTGTATGGAAATATGTCTCTGGTTTCTGTCAAACAGAAGTTAAGAAACAGTGAGCTACAATGCATGCAGATTCTTGTTTGGCAAAGTATTGCCAGTCACCCTGGTGACACTAGGATCTTCTTTCTCACCTCATATTCTATCATTTGCTTACAAGACATGTGTTAAACTTATTTTCCTTAATTCTTTGACCAAACAGAAACCAACAACACTGTAAAAAAGCATGATTTCAATGGTTGTTTATTATTCCTAAAAGAGACCAAATAAACTTGTATTCATGAAGTTCCAGCTTCACTGTCTGTGTCTTTAACGGCTGATGTTTCAGTGGAAGCTGAAAGAAGCATACTGTTTGCATTGTGCTGTTGCATTTTTGCCCATCAAAGTATATTTTTTTTTTTAGATTAATCATGACAGCTGGTAAAAATTTGAAGTTCAATATATAGGCCACAAGAGAAAAATTTAAATTTTCAGAAGGATCATGGTAATCTGAGTATTGCCTGAGTGACCCACTATAACTGAGAACCCATGTTTTAAAACTATTCTATGAATTTTTTGAGAATTTCATAAAATAATTTTATCTTATTTACCCCTTTCTACTAAGTCCTCTCAGATGCACTTCTTTTGAAACCTATTTAACTTGGTGCCATCATTTTTCCTTAAGCCTATCAAATCCATAGGGTGTTGCCCATATACTCTTGTGTGTAACCAACTACTTTTAGATTGGATTTAAATCCTTTTATGTGACTTTATTACTCACCCATATCTGGTGGGTTATTATTCTTTAAAAAGGCCACATCAGCACCCATGAATTCATCTTTCTCTCTCCTTAGCTTTCAAGGATGATGTTTCAATGGAAGCTAAAGTCTCATTTACTAGGACGCAGAAGGAGCATACTGGCATGCATTGTGCTGATGCGCTTTGCAAATATATGCATAGTTTTGGGGTGTATCGTGTCAGCTAGTAAAATTTTGGTGACAAAGTATTAAATTGCAACTTGGTAAACCAAAGAGTTTTATTGGCGTTACTAATGGGAATATAGATGAGAAATTATTTATAAGAACTTAAGTGACTCAAAAAAAAGAGCTACCTCACCAAAAGCTCAGCCCAGCATTGGTGACAGTTCACAAGAGGTAGAAACCTGGATGCATTGTATTAACCTGCAGGAAACTCAACAAGTTGGTGGGTATTCTTTCCAGGTGGCTCAGTTGGCCTAAGCCCACTGTCAACAGCTCATGTTGTCAGCGAGTCTTCAAATATTTCTAAATAAATATTAATAGAAATATATACCTGAAACTATCACTGTAGGCATACTTACTTTAGCATAGATGAATAAATAAGAGTGTTGTTGATTAAACTTCTTTGTGAATACTTGATTTTGGTATAATCTCTGTGCATAGAGTACTCATAAATGAAAATTAAAATAAAATGTAATATATTTGAGATGAAAGAGGCACATTACATTGACTTTGTAATGTCTAAGGGCGCCTCTCATTTCTGAGGCACTTATTTTTAAAGAATGTACTGGTTTGTTGATGGATGGTTGACAAACAGTAAAATGTGTCCTTTCCAACGCACAGTTTTCTAGGTTTGGCAAAGTTCAGGCCAGATTTTAGTTTTCTTTTGCAGATGAAATGTGAGACCATTGCCGCATGCGATTCTCTCCTTGTCTAGAAAGACTACCCAGAAGCTGTCGGTCAGGCTGAATTTATAATGATTCCAATTCAGAATGAAAGTTATCCAGAAGATCGGCTTGCAGGTGAGTTTACTCCTTGCTTGGGACTCGAGTTCTGACTCTTTTCTACAGGCCCACGAAAGCCTCACGATCAGCACATACTGCACACAGCCCTGCCCCCAGAGACTGGTTCTATTTGCTTCTCCGCATGCTTGAGCTCACTTATCTACCTGGAAGGAGACAAGGCACAGGGAACTCCCTGCTTCTATACTGAAGGTATGTGTAATTTTCCATGCTTAGACGTTTTCCCTCATCTGTCTCACACCGGCCTGTTTCTGCCTTCTCCCATGTACCTCATGACCAAATGATGAATAATTATGAGTCTTAAAATGAATGTTTCCTTTCTTTGCTCAGTATTCCTTCAGGGTTTAAAAATGCTCTAAGTTGTTGACAGCAAACCACTACACGCTGCTCTCTACCATCTACACTGTGTTTGGCAGCCATTCCTGCATTTCTTTATGTCCTGTACTGCTTCACTATCTACTGAATCATGACTGTATAATAATTCTCATCATTCGTTTCTCCCAGATATTCTTCTTCTATTTTGGTGACTGTCAATCATGCTCACAAAGTAGATACTGGAGGCAGTTTGAGGGGAGGTTGGTACAATCTGATTGTGGTTTTTGCTAATGGAGCAATCAGCTCTCCCAGTCAAAGCAGAGGCTGGAAATGAAGAGGTGTCTTGTTGTGTGCATGAGCTGATACTCCCCATTTCCTGGTCATAGCACGAGAAGAGTCTCCCACCTTATATGCAGGGATAGAGTGAACCTAATGCATCAGTAAAAATGAAAAGTGTATTATAAGCATGGCATGACCAACTTGTACAATACTAAGCATGATCTAGATATACAATATAATAGTGACCAAAGTGGATATATAATTAAAAAATTAAAAGCTACTTAAATCTCAATAAACATGTACTTAGGGGTGAACATTTGCACAGATGTATCTATGCATTTGGGAAAATAAGGAAATATTATTTTATTACTTAATATTTGAAGATTAAAGATCATCATGACACTACTACACAGATCAGAATGTGATAAATATGGACATCATATGGCCAAACTTGGCCCCAATGGACAGTTTTGAAGTGTCTAAAAATATGAGCTAGGAGATTACAGTAGGGATGTAATGTGAATAAATTATAATAATAATAAAAAAGGGAGAAGAAAAAATAAAATATCCAGAAAAAAAGGAACAGATTTAAGTCTTATAGCTGAGAAAGATTCATATAGGTTTACATTTTGTCAGCTTTTATATCCTTTGGGAATTTCTTAAAGTGCCTTGCACTTTAATAATCGTATATATATATATATATAATATATAGATTGAGGTAAACATTTAGATATGAAAATCATGTGTTTATTTTCACATGAGCATCTGTGTTTCCAACCTTTCCTTTATCATTAACTAGAAAATACTACAGGAGCTGTGTGTGAGCAAAGCCATTCTGGTCTGACCTGCTTGAACTCTGTGAGGAGACACATTTTCATGGAAAGAACTTCAGACTCCATCATTAGCAAACCTCCATGTTTGCACTTCTGTTAATGTGTGTAGCAGAATTAATAGTGAGTATGTTATGAGAAACAACTCTGAAATTCTCAAAAATCTTCAAAACAACATTTTAAAAATTAGCATTTCAAATTAATGTATTAGCAAATCTTCATAACTGATGTAAAAAATGGAACACTCTTTGAAGACAATATATGTTATCTTTGAGAATATACTTTTAATCATTTTAGTCATGGAAGTAATAATTGGAAATTTAGGAAATGGATTCATTGCACTGGTAAACTCCATAGACTGGGTTAAGAAAAAAAAGATCTCATTAGTTAATCAAATCCTTACAGCTTTGGCAACCTCCAGAATTTTTCTGCTCTGGTTATTGTCCACAAGTTTACTAATCTCTTTCCTGTATCCACAGTCAACAAACTCTTCAAGTATGATAAAATGCCTTAATAATGCATGGATTATAGCCAACCATTTCAGCATCTGGATTGCTACATGCCTCAGTCTCTTTTATTTTTTCAAGATATCCAATTTTTCTAACTCTCTTTTCTTTTATTTAAAGTGGAGACTTAAAAAATCAATATCAGTGACAATGGTGGGGTCTTTGGTCCTCTTGTTTTTAAATATTTTACTGTTCAACTTAGAAATTGATGTGTGTATAGACAAATATGAAAGAAACACATCCTACAGCTTCAGTTCTCATTACCACGCCAAATGCAGCAGATACACGTTAGGCCTTCACGCTGTTTTCTTGTCTGTCCCTTTTGCTGTGACCCTGTCAACTTTTCACCTACTCATTTTCTCCCTGTGGACACATCACAAGAAGATGCAGCAGCATGTCCAAGGATGCAGAGATACTGGCACCACAGCCCACATCAAAGCCTTGCAATCCGTGACCGCCTTTATCCTGCTATTCACAATTTTTATCCTGTGTCTGTTAGTCCAATTTTGGAATTATGAGTTACTGGAAAAGAGTATTTTCATTTTATTTTTTGAGGTTGTATATATTGCTTTTCCTTCATTTCATTCATGTATCCTGATTCTGGGAGATAGGAAACTGAGACAGGCATCTCTTTCTCTGCTATTGTGGCTGAAATGCAGGTGTAATTATATGGCCACTTTATATTTCTAAAACAGTAGAGATTGTGTTGCGTATTTTAGATAAAATTACACTTAATTTTTTTCTGTATTAGCCCTTTTCATATTTTAAATATTCTTTGATATTGACTGCATGAATTTTACGGTTTGTTTAAAATAAGCACTACATAAAACTATTAACAATTTAGCAAGTTGTCTAGAAGGTTATTTCTTGATATGCATATCCTAAAAAGGACATGACTATAATCTACAAAAACATAAATATATCAATATTATATATATTTTTTTGTTTTTTTCAAAATTACATAATTTTTTAACCACTGAGAATGTGAGTTATTATATTACGTATTTTTGTATCTGTAAGAAACTGTAACAAAAATATGTTACAGAAACCATATAAATATAATATAGAATATATAGATAAAACTTTAGAAAAGAAATGTAGATTATCCACTTATAACTAGACACTAGCCCAAGGGACATGTCTCATGAAAGTCTTCACATACCAGGAAAGTGGGATAGATGTGAGGATATCCTTTTGGGACTCTAGGTGAGAGAAGTATGGGAGAATGGGGAAATAGAAGGATCCAGAGGGGCCTAGAAACCTATAAGTAGAACATTATGATGGACAGATCTGGACCCAGGGGTTCTGCACAAACTATGGCACCAACCAATGACACTACGTGCAGTAAACATTGAACCCCTACCCAGATCTAGCCATGGACAGGACATTCTCTACAGATGAGTGAAGAGTGGGGTCTGACTTTCACATGAACTCTAGTGCCCCATATTTGACCTACCCTTAATGGGGAGGCTGGTGGCACTCAGGAGAAGATAACAGCAACTTTATACCCTTTGACCATATACAGGGGGAGAAGGTCCCCCTCAGTCACAGTCATAGGGAAGGGGAATAAGGTGAAAGTGGGAGGGAGGAAGGAATGGGAGGATAGAAGGGATGGGATAACAATTGAGATGTAAATGAATTAATTAATAAATAAATAAAATTTTAAAAATGTAGAGTATCATATAGACATAAAACAGCAGTAATAAGTGATAGATGCTTATTTTCAATGGGAGTTAGTTATAAATTGTTTTTGGTCCTATTTAGAAAGAAAACAAGGTTGGTCTCAGAGATTTCTCTCCTTTCTTTTATCTTCCATTCTTAGATTTGAGATAGGGGTTGAAAATAAAGAAGAAGGAATATAGAAAAAATTAAGGGGTGATAGGACAAAAAGTAGATTAATGAATCTACTCCACAACTTAATGCCTTAATTGTTACTTACAAGGCTATTTTGAATTCACTGGTATAGAATTTTGTACATATATGCAAGACAAGTTTGATTTTAGATAAAGTGGTATAGAATTCAAATTTAAGATTATTCTTTATACAAATTATATATATTTCTACTCTAATATGTGGTATTGTACCCATACAACTCAATTATAATGCAAGTTTTAGTTCCAATACTTTGAAAGTGGTATTGCATAGTAATTAAAACAGCATGGTACTGGCACAGCAACAGGCTGGTTGATCAGTGGAATCGAATCGAAGACCCAGATATGAATCCACACACATATGGTCACTTGATTTTTTGACAAAGAAGCCAAATCCATTCAATGGAAAAAGGATAGCATCTTCAACAAATGGTGCTGGTCTAACTGGAGGTCTATGTGTAAAAAAGTGCAACTGGACCCATAATTGTCACCTTGCACAAAATTCAAATCCAAGTGGATTAAAGACCTCAACATAAAATCAGAGACACTAAGTCAGTTAGAAGAAAAAGTGGGGAAGAGCCTGGAGCATATTGGCACAGGAGACAATTTCCTGAACAGAACACCAACAGCCCAGGCCTTAAGGTCAACAATTAATAAATGGGACCTCATGAGGCTGAGAAGCTTCTGTAAGGCTAGAGACACTGTCAAGAGAACAAAGTGACAGCCTACAGACTGGGAAAAGATCTTCACCAACCCTACATCTGACAAAAGTCTAATATCCAAAATATATAAAGAACTCAAGAAATTAAACACCACCAAACCAAATAACCCAATAGAGAAATGGGGCTTGGAACTAAACAGAGAATTCTCAACAGAGGAATATCAAATGGCTGAGAAACGCTTAGGCATGCTCAACCTCCTTAGTCATCAGGAAAATGCAAATCGAAACAACTCTGAGATTCCATCTTACACCCATCAGAATGGCTAAGATAAAAAATTCAAGCGACACCACATGCTGGCGAGGATGTGGAGAGAGAGGAACACTCCTTCATTGCTGATGGGAATGCAAACTAGTACAGCCACTTTGGAAATCTATCTAGTGCTATCTCAGAAAACTGGGAATAGGGCTTCCTCAAGACCCAGCTATTCCACTCCTTGGAATATACCCAGAAGATGCACCAGCACACAACAAGAAAATTTGCTCAACCATGTTCATAGCAGCCTTATTCATAATAGCCAGATCATGGAAACAGCCTAAGTGTCTCTCAGTAGAAGAATGGATAAAGAAACTGTGGTGCATATACACTATGGAATACTACTCAGCTATTAAAAACAAGGAATTGCAGAAATTTGTGGATAAATGGATTGAAGTAGAAATGATCATAATAAGTGAGTTAACCCAGAAGCAGAAAAACTCAAATGGTATATACTCACTTATATCTGCATACTAGCCCAAAGGGCATGCCCCTTGAAAGACTTCACTTACCAGGAAACTGGGACAGAGGGGAGGACATCCTACTGGGACTCTAGATGAGAGAAGCATGTGAGAATAGCAAAGTAGAAGGATCCAGAGGGTCCTAGAAACCTACAAGTAGAATATTATGATAGGCAGATTTGGGCCAAGGGGTCCCACTCAAACTAAGGCACCAGCCAAAGACAAAACAGGCGGTAAACTTTAAACCCCTACCCAGATCTAGCCAATGGTCAGAACAGTCTCCACACTTGAGTGGAGAGCGGGATATGACTTTCTCATGTACTCTGGTGCCTCACATTTGACCATGTCCCCTGGAGGAGGAGACCTGGTGGCACTCAGAGGAAGGACAGCAGGTTACCAAGAAGAGACTTGATACCCTATGAGCATACACAGGGGGAGGAAATTCCCCTAAGGAACTGTCATAGGGGAGGGGAATAAAGGGAAAATGGGAGGGAGGGAAGGATGGGAGGTTACAAGGGATGGGATAACCATTGAGATGTAACAAGAATACATTAATAAAAAAAATTTTTTAAAAAAGTCGTATTGCAGAATGTTTAGGATAAGTAAATTATACAAGTTAACTGTTAGTTCATCAAATCATGTTCATAACAATTACTAGTTTATTTTTATCACACAAAAATATACATCCTAGGTGTAGCAGATAGATATTGTTTTTAGAAAGATAAGGTAAAACAGTTAGATAATGTCTTCAAAAACCTCAGAGACACACAAAATATTTTTATTATTTCAAAGATAGATTTACAATGAGACATGTTAACTCCTAGTAGCACTCAGTCTGCCTCAAGGAAGTTAATGAGCATCAAAGAATCTCCTTATGGAGATGGCTTCAAATGTGGTAAACAAGCCACTGGGCAAAACGTCCTCATTTCTTCAACAAACAGAATTCTGATTAAAAATGGGCAAGCTTGGATGCAGGCAGAGTTGATTGCTGAACTCTCCCAAGACAGGGTAAGCAAGTCCTCAATATTTCCCACCTCACAAATATATCTGACAGATATATATTGGGTAGGAAGGTTGAAGATGATGCTTCAATGTTGTGGAGAATTTTAGGTGACTTTTTAGGCAGCAAACAGTCTCTGCCATCTCATTTGGGGAGCTGCTAACCTACAGTCCCTGTATACTCAGGTAATCAATTTTATTCCTTCTCAAGTCTCTGATGAGGTTGAAGACCAGATAGTTCAGTTTTGCAATTAAGCTTAGTTGTTTAGGAGTTAAGATATTTTTGGGTCTAGATAGATGTTTTAGCTGATAATGATGAAATATAATAGATATTGATTTACATTCAGAATTTTATACTCACCACGATAGGAAAGATGTTTTCTTTAAGGCTGCCAAATACAAATAGCCAAAACACTATGAATGTGTGTGTGTATGTGTGTGTGTGTATGTGTGTGTGTGTATATATATATATATATATATATATATATATATATATATATATATATATTGCTGATTGTTTCCTACTTTTTTGCTATAGGTAGTTTATTGTATATATGTGTAATAATATAAATGCATATGTAAAAATTCTTTAATAAAAAGAATACAGATATAAAATATTTTTAAAAGAATATTCTTCAACTCATAGAATTATGGAATAAGTCTCATTATATTTTTTATTGTTATATGTGTATCTATATACATGTAATTTCTTAGTGTAACCTGTTCACCCTGTATAATGTTGTGTGTATGTATGTTTTCAGTGCTAACCATTTGGTATTGGATAACGAACTGGTGTGCTCTTCCCTGGGGATGATTATTTCTACTGCTGTCAGCATTCCTTAGCTGCATGTAGTTCTATGTTAGGGTTGAGACCTCCTGAGCCTCCTCTCTCAGTAAGATTTTATTTTCTTTTTCTGATTAATTAATTAATTTATTTGCTTTATATTCTGTTCTCAGACTCCTTCCCTGCTCCCCCCCCACACACACTCCTGGTCTCCCCTCCCTGCTTCCTACCTCATTTCTCCCTCCCCTTCTCCTCAGAAATGGAACCCCCCCAAAAAGTACCAACATATCAGGTCACGGCAGGACCAGGACTAAATGCAGTCTCTTCCATTGAGGCCAAACAAGACATCTCACCTAGGGGAAAATGATATCAAAGTAAAAATAAAAATGATCAAATTTGTGGCTAGAAAGATGACTCAGTGGATAGGAACAGTTTCCTTGACATTTGCTTACTCCATTTGTGTTTCAATGTCTTTTGTTGTTGTTGTTGTTGTTTGTGTTTTGCCCTTTGCACACACATAGTGCACATGAACACACAAACACATCCTAATACGCATAAAATATTCTTAAAACCAATTTTTATGTAAAGCAACGTTCAAGGGCCTGTTTACATTATTAGTTCATTTAACCATCAAAACTTTCCTGTGAAATGGGTAATACAATCATTATCCAATTTACAAATAAAGAAGTTAGGGCTCAAAAAGAAAACCAGTGGTAATAAAGATATTTTATTAAATACTGAGCTCAGTTTAAAAGTATTTTTGCCAGTTCTTTGGAATCATGAGACTGCTGCATTTGAATTAGTGACTATCTATTCATAGTTTCATCATTCACTATTATAAAATAATTTCATGATTATGAAAACTATATAATTTACATTTCCAGGTACAATATATTTTTCTGTTTTATTTTAGGGAACATGGTGTAATCTAATTTTAGTTTAATGGATAATTTTAAGAAATAAAATTTATAAGAAATAAATAATAGTTCTAAAATCAATACTTTTAAATTGTTGTTTTTGATATTTTGTACTATTATTTATCCATTGATGACTCACACACAATCAATTGCAGACCCTTTTATATTTATCTACCTGTAACACTAAATGAGTTCATGAAATAATTTCAAATAGTTACTTGTCCAATATGATAATTAGCCAGTGTGGCTTGGTGAGATTCTCAGTATTTTATGTAGTTAAATCTACAGTATGATATTATTCTGAATTTTATTACAGTTGAAGAATTCTTTCTTCAAGCATATTTTCAAAAATAAATACTTTTAAATTTCTCAGTCAAATTTATATTATACTTTTCCATCCTCTCACAAAATGTTGTATCATTCATTAAAAAATGTATGTGGTTATCATCTGTTCATTTTACCATTTGAATAAATTTTAATGAGAAGCCAAAGCTCTGACATAAGGAAAGTGAACATTTCTTACAAGCAGTTCCCCAAATAAGAACCTTTTTATTTCCCAGCCTTACGGATTAAAACTATGGCCTTATGTGTGGTAGTCAAGTGCTTCCCTACTGAGGTGCATCCCCAACATTAAGCCTAAGTGTCTATGCCTTTAATCCACCTGGTTTCTCATACATGAGTAATGCTATTTTTCACATGACTGCTCCAGGATACAGCAGGACATGAGAATCCACTAGAAAGTGAGAGTAACAACTTTCAATATTGGGCACACTCAAACAAATTCAGAAAACACTAAAAGACATTCTTTTTTAAAATTTTTTTATTAATTTATTCTTGTTATATCCCAATGGTTATCCCATCCCTTGTATCCTCCCATTCTTCCCTCCCTCCCATTTTCCCCTTACTCCCCTCTCCTATGACTGTTCCTGAGGGGGATTTCCTCCCCCTGTATATGCTCATAGGGTATCAAGTCTCTTCTTGGTAACCTGCTATCCTTCCTCTGAGTGTCACCAGGTCTCCCCCTCCAGGGGACATGGTCAAATATGAGGCACCAGAGTTCGTGTGAAAGTCATACCCCACTCTCCACTCAACTGTGGAGGATGTTCTGTCCATAGGCTAGGTCTGGGTAGGGGTTTAAAGTTTACTGCCTGTAGACATTCTTAGTCACAGTTGGTGACAGAAAAACATTGCATAGACTGTGATTTTGGTGCATAAAGTAAATATTCTCTTTTTTTTTGCAATGTTTGATACCTAATTAATGTGCCTACCAAATGTAAAACATGTCCAAGTAAGTCTATGAAGTCAGATATTCCTATAAATGTCAATGTGTGTGCAATGTACCTACAATGCCATTCAATGGAAAATATGGATATAAATTCCTGTTTAACTTCTTCAGTGAAGGATAACATTTAGGAGCCTTCCTGTATTCTTAAAAAAATATGACTTGAGCTATATTCCAGAAGGAATATGAGAATCTTGTCAACAAAATTTTGTGTGTGTCCATTTGTGAACTGTAGACCTTAGAAATAGACATATCTATGATAGAGGCTCCTCTGTATTCCTAATAAAATATGGCTTAAACTATACACCAGGAGGAATATAAAAATCTTGTCACCTGAATTTTGTGTGTGTCCATTTGAGAACTGTAGATCTTAGAAATAGACACATCTATGATAAACTTCCTTCAAGGCCAAGGGACTGACAGAGGCCAGTTTGACAGATGACTTCATGATAGAGGAGAGTTGGCATTATAAGCCCAGAGCTAAGTTTGCTTAATCTCCTTTAGTAACCATTCAATCCAGACCCTGTGTTCCTGATCTGATATTATTATGATTATCAGAAAAATCTTTTTGAACTTATTAATAAAACATAGCACTACATATATATGTAAGCATATGTATTTATGATGGTATTTAGGACAGTTTTGTACCTGTGATTATGGCATTATTGTACAAGGGTTTTTATTATCTACATTCTTACTGTAATAAAACATTATGATCATATTATAGAAAAAGAGTAATGATGGACGAGACAAGATAGCTGGCAGAGGGAATAGAAAACTAAAAAAAAAAAAAAAAACCTGCTGCAATCATGAAGCAAAGAAGTGATGTGAAGCTGTGCTTGTGATGTACCCCTTCAGTGAGCCTACACCCTATCACCCACAGTGTTATTGACCCAGACCACTAGCTCAACTACCTGAGCCTATGGGGGACATTCCTTATTTAAACTATCATATTCCACTCTTTGTATCTGATCCACACAGTCATTTGGACATATCATAATGCAAAATAATTCAGTTAATCAAATATCCCCAAACTCTTTTCACATCTAACATTTTCACTGCTGCTTAAAAGCCTAAAATACTTTCTGAGACTCAAAGTAGAGCACTGAAACTAAACATAACTAATAAACAAAGTAACATAGGATAGATAAACTTGAAAATACACATTGTTAGTAAACAAGAATTTTTTTAACTAAACAATCTTCTTCTTCATTGTTGGAAATATAATTTTATCAGGGAACCAAAGTCTGCACATCTTTTAACCTGCACTTCAGCCACCACAGTACCAAAAGAGAGGCATGCCTCAGCTTACTATTTCTTAGAATCAGGACACATGAATGGATTGAAGGAAAACTGATAATAATAGTGGCAAAAAACAAGTTGTTTTTCTCTCGAAAGTCAGAAGCCCCAGATTGCATGGTAAGAGACAGAAAGAAAGCTGTGTAAAAGAGGAGGAAGGTAACCACCATTTGCAGGGCGTTGATGTGGGCCACTGTGCTGTGGTCTCTGGAGCCTTTATAATGGTGCCGTATATTTTTCAGGTGTCTGCACAGGGAGAAGATGAGCAGGAGAAAAGCCACAAGGGACACAGTGAAGGGGATGAGTGTGAACATTGTGTTGATTAACAAAGCAAGTCTATAAAATTGTGTGTAAGTCTTTAATCTGTAACTGTGAGAGACGTTTCTTTTGAATTCGTCACTCCAGATATCAATATGTATGTTCATCACTAAAATATTTACAAACAGGAAGACCAGAGACAGCAGTAATGTCACTGAAACCACCTTTTTAAATCTCCACTTTAGCATGAGAAAAATAGGGTTAGAAAAATTGGATATCTTGAGAAAATAAAGGATGCTGAGGCATGTGGAAATCCAGATGCTGAAATGATTTGCAACAATCCAGGTGTTATTCTGTATTCTTGCAATTCTCATGACCATTTTTAGATCTGGATACAGTGAAGATATTAGTGTAATTATGAATGTCGAGCACAGCAGATATATCCTGGAGATGGCCAGTGCAGTGAGGATCTTATCCACTAAAGAGATCTTTCTTCTCTTGACCCAGTCTATGATGTTCACCACTGCTATGAATCCATTTGCAAAATTCCCAATTATTAATTCCACAATGATAGTAACTGAATACATGATACATATGAAAATATTCATTGTTCATAAAAGGATGTCCTGATTTCTGTAGTCACCGAAGAATATTTATTAATGTGTTCAATTTGGATGCTCTTTTAGAAATTTATAACATCCTTCGAAAACTCCCAAAACAGCAACAAACTGAAAAACATCAAGATTTACCAATGTAGGTGATTGGAGCTGTAATTTTGAAAGTATTGTTTTCTGTCACAGTTCCACTGAGTTGCATCCAGATCCTGTGTGTCTATGGCTACTGACAATGAAGGAAAAGCTGGAATCTCAGATGCTGTAATGTAAATAAAGGCATGTTGATTTGCACTGGTTTTCTAGTCTTTCTTTCTTTACACATTTTAATTGACAATTTTTTATTTTGGATAATAATTATTCAAAACATTCTAAGATATGTAGAAAGTAACATGAGTCTCAGTATAGGAGAGTTCCTAAATACATAAGATATTTTACACAGTTCAGTGTAAGACTTTAGAAGCACAGCACCAAAACTCCTCTACAAACTATCATAATCTAATAACTTTTTGTAGAAAATTATTCCTTGAATACATTATATAAGAAGAATATTTCTTTACCATAAATGGCAGAAAATGTCTATACATACTCATTTGTAATTATACACTTATTTAGGATCTAAATCTCCATTTTTTTGTTACTTCACTGATATAGAAATTTTTTTATTCAACATTAATCATGCATTGAGCTCAAACTTTATTGTAACTGATAAGAAATTGTTTCAAAGTACTTCCACACTACGCTTTGTAGTATTGAATGTGTATATTTGTCAAGCTTTGGATAATGGATTCTTTGTACTTGGAAACTAGTAGAAATGTATTGTTGTTTCCTAAGACAGTCACTGAGCCGATCATTCACCAGATCACATAAAAGGATGAGATACTGAGACTGAGGCACAGCAGCATCCAAGATTGGAGAATCAGCCATTTCCTTTTGTTCTTTGTATAACTTTCAACCTCTGTCTCCTCCCTTATAATAAAAAGACAATATAGCCTTGACAGGGAATCTAGATGAGTGCTGTTACCCTTGTAAGACAACATTAAATTGTTTGAATTTAACTGTGGAGCCAACGTCAACTAAAAGGCATTTGCCCAATCAGTATCCACAGAGTTTTCATTCTGCTTAGTTAAGATATTTAGCTTTAGAGCACCTATTTATCTGTGTTTACCACACAGAAAATGTATGCGGTCTCCAGCAAGATTACATTAACCGATTAGCCTCTAAAGCTGAAATCTGATCCTCCTAATATTTTTTATTTAGAGAGGAGCGAAAATTTATCAGAGACTGAAAAGAAGATTAAGTGCACAAGGAAACATGAAACCTTTATCCATGATGTTGAGAGGTGACACGACCTGGAGTTGGCAACAGCGAGTCACTGATGCTCCTTTAAGAAATCAGATTTAGCCTGCTATCCTTCCTTTGAGTGCCACCAGGGAAAGGATAGCAGGCTAAATCTGATAGCAGGCTACCAAGAGACTTGATACCCTATGAGCATATTCAGGGGGAGGAAGTCCTCTTCAGTCACAGTCATAGGGGAAGGGAGTAAGGGGGAAATGGGAGGGAGGGAGGAATGGGAGAATACAAGGGATGGGATAAAAATTGAGAAGTAATATGAATAAATTATTAAAATATATTTAAAAATGAAAAATAAAAAGAAGTCAGATTTATTGGAGAAAAGAAGCCAGTTTTATGATCTTGGTTTATAAGGCAATGTTCAGAGAGGTTTTATTCTGAAAACAAAACAACTGGGAAAGTTTAAGGAACGGAAAAGTTGATTTCTGGTGCTAGCCATAAAGGGAAAAGTCCAAATAATGAGTCTTAATCAAGAACCCTGTTCATGCTTTCTCTTGTTATCAGTAACTTTCCTGGTCAGCTTCATCTTCCATCAATGGACCAGCTATTAGATCTGTATCCCAGCTCTCTATTAGGGAATTTACTATTCTTATTTATTTTGTAAGTAGCACTTAGTTGCTACTGTATCTAACAATCCTCTTACTAATTACATCTAAATTGCATTCCTGTCTCCATTCAATCATAGCACAAGCCTTGATGTGTTTTATATCATTATGAAGCATTTATATCCCATACGTGCTGTGTAAATGTTTTAATTTTATTAACAACATTGTCTTTATGTATTTGACATTTACTCACCCTTTTACATTTCTTTATTCATATTAGTGTGCTGGGAAACTATAAAAACCTACCAATGGGTTTAAACAGTGAATATTTATTTCCCTACAGCCCTCAAGGTTGGAAAATCCAAGGTCTTACAGGCTGGTTTTCTGTTGAGGCATCTCTCACTGGCTTGTTGGTAGGTCACCTAATCAGATGGCATTTTCTCTGAGCATGTGCAGTCGTCTGCAGAACACATACCATTCTGATTTAATTCCTATTCTCTTTATGTCCCTTTTGGACAAGGAGCCTCTTCCTGACAGTTTGTAAACTATGTGTGCTTCTATCTATCTCAATCAGAATGTGAGAGAGAATCCATTTCATGTTTTGTTTGTTGGGCTTTGTTTGTGTGTGTGTGTGTGTGTGTGTGTGTGTGTGTGTGTGTGTGTGTGTGTGT
>OU015745.1:15062083-15105326 GCA_907169655.1 Acomys percivali | reverse complement strand
TGTGTGTGTGTGTGTGTGTGTGTGTGTGTGTGTGTGTGTGTGTGTGTTGGGTTCAAACAATGCAGTCCATGACAGATGATCTGAAGTACAATGATTAGAGCATTTACAATGAATTAGTGGTACTGGAAAGTAGTTCCAGTATTTTTTTTTTGCAAGTATATTAATTGATTCAATTTTTAATTGTATATTTAGCCAAGAATTTAAAATTGTAATTATACTCCCTATTCCATTAGAAGCATGATTCCACTGTCATATAAAATATAATAGGGAATACAGCTTTATTATATTTACCCAATGCTTTACATAATTGATTCAGACATAAAAAACATCTTTCATTAATTTCTACAGGTTTAAGATTTCACTTTTCTTGTGAAGGCTGCAATGTGAAGCTTGCAAAGGAAATGTGTTAGAGTGTTTCATTTGAAATGAACATAGAGTGTAGAAACCAGAATAGCGGAGTATTTTTTTATTGCTCTTGTTAAGTATTTGTTTTATTTTAGCTTCTTTCCCGTTGCTGTGATAAAATGCCCCCATAAAGCCAAGTTTAAAAGGATATAGATAGAGAAGGTTTACTTTGGCATACAGTTTAATTGCAGAGAAATAAGGGCAGTGGAAACTTGGAGGCTTCACATCAAATTCCCGCCCTCCCCAGTGAGGAAACAGAGGGCAGGGAATGCCCATTGCTTCTCAGCTTCCTTCCTCCATGTATGTTTGGGTGTGGGTAACACAGGGCCACACCCACCCAGGCTTCCAGAGTGAACCTATTTCCTACTTCAAGTAGCATACCCAAGATGATGATCTAGGTGGCTCATTCTGTGTGTCTCCTGATGATCCTGCATTTTGTCAAGTTGCTAACTAACACTAACTATTGCAGTTTATGTTGCTCTTTGTTGCATTGTTAATAGGTTCTTCTATGCAAGAAACAAATGAGGCAAAGGAATGAACAGTGCGTAACGTGCCACATTAGCTTGTATAATTATTTTAACTTACATGTAGAGAATCAATGTAAAACCTTCTCAGAAATAAGAGTACATAATAAATATTTTCAGTGCATTTTATTAGAAAAGACAAGAAAGACTTTCTGTGGGGATAATTTTATAAACATTATCCCAAAGCCAGAATTAATATTATGTTTTCTGATGAAACACTGGCGTGCTCTCAATTTACAAATGGCATGCAAGTTTAAACCACAATTACTTAGCATTTTGAATATTCTAAACATTCTTTGTATAAATCAACACACACACACACACCATTTGGTAGGAAAATGTTGCACTCATTACACTTAGATGCAGATGTTATTATGTTTCATCTTCAAAAGACAAGAAAATGAGTTTAAAACACAAATCCCATGGAAGAGTTACAAAAAGCAGCTTACTTCTAATTCACCAAACTAACAAAACAATAGCTGTCTTATGTACAAATTAAACTTTAAATATCATAAAGAAAAAGCAGCTAAATATAAACTCAAAATGCCCATTCTTTTGCATTTTTACTAGGGATTTCATACATGCCTCTGTGCATAATTTTCCTATTAATATTTCATGGAAACCTTATGTAAAAACCTCTCTGCCAGTGGATAATTGCTGTACTGGCTCATTTCATCTTCACATACTGCTAAGTAATCCTATCAGAACATTAGGACTTCAGATTCTTCAACACACAAATGCCACAGGCACACACACCTGTGAACACCAGTTACTCTGTATACAAATTAACTTGCCATGGACATTTTACAGTTTTTTTTTTCTCTCTCTCAGTGTCTATTTCACATATCCACATTCTATTTTAGAGCCCCCACATAGATTTTTAATGTTTCCAAAAGTGATGAAGAGCTATGAAGGGAAGAGAGAAAGAACCCACTGGCATAAAGGATCGTATATAATGCAACAAGAAAGCATCAGTCAAGAGTGGGAATAAGGTAGTAAAGGGAACACAGAGAGGGTTAACTAACGGTAAATGTGTTTTCGGAAGCAGTCATATGGAAACCTGCTAGTGCAGAAGTTTCCTTAAATATACAGATGCACAAATCAAATAAGAGTCTAAAGCAATGGTCCTCAACCTGTGGGTCAGAGGTCACCTAAGACCATTGGAAAACACAGATATTTACATTACAATTCATACAGTAGCAAAATTGCAGTTTTGAGTAGCAATGAAAATAATTTTATGGTTGGGGGTGGATCACCACAACATGAGGAACTTTATTGTATTAAAGGGCTGAAGCATGAGGAGGATTGAGAACTGCAGGTCTAAAGCTGTCCTACAATGAGACAAGGATGCCTGTACGAGACACAGATAATAAATAAAAATGACAGTGCCAAGACTGGGATAGGACTTTGGAGCTGTGGGCAAGGGAGGACTCATAAAAACCCCTCACTCAGTATAACAGGCTCATGCCACTACTCTTGCTTAACTTCTGGAACTTGGCGGTAAGTGCCTACTTTTAAAAGCACCTCACACTTGAGTTGTAGAAAGTGAAGATACCAAGCTGATATTCGGCTATAAAATGCTTTCGTAATGGCTAGCTTTCATGGTGTTAGCAGGCGTTATGTATGATACTACAGGAGAAAAGGCAGTGGCCAATCCTGTCCAGCTGTAAACCTTGTTTATTTTATTCATGTGTAATAATATAAATGTACATGTTAAAATTAATTTCAAATTTTTTAAAATTAAAAGAAGAAAGTACAGCTATGCCCTCAGATGGAATGAGTGGTAGTTCATTAAGCCAAATATGACTACAGTACAGGAGCATGGCTCAGAATGCCTAAGGATGTGTTCTAACACTGAGATTGTGCAAAAGCTCTTTAATTATCACAAAACAAAGGAAAGTCATATGTTTTGTTATTTGCCAAATACACTGGTAGTGACCACAGGTAGCCCAGTTAGACTAAACTAGGAAAGAGTCTATGGAGATTTTAAATGATATCTGATGATACTTTTTTAGCTTTTGTTTTGGGAAATGCACCTATTCTGCTAAGAGACTTTAACTGCTACTCTAAAGGATGTTAGGTCAGACACAGAGGAATGGCTGCTAAGTGAAGGGAGCGTATCACCACACAACTCAAATCTGGTTCAATAAGACTCCAATCAATTAATATAATATAATAAAAAAATACACTTTTAGTACAATCTTGGACATAGGTGAAGTTTTTTCCCATAGGAGCCTCAACTCACATTATTATTATGCTGATAAAATTAATAATATATTTTATAAAGTTTTAATTTTGAAGTAGGCTGTATTCATGTCATTTTCTATGTGTTTATAAATGCATATGTGTATTATAAATGCACTACTAAGATTGTAACATGTTTGGACAATGCTGATTCCAATTGTGATGCATATACATACATATGGATACATGTATGCATTTATATATAATATATATATATATATATATATATATATCATTGTAGACAACAGAAGATTGTGGAGGGAAGCAAATTTAAACATGGAAGAATTTCTTAGAAATTGACTTTCCTTTAGAACATGCATGATGATCCAAAATCTAGTTAGGGACCAAAGGATCTTGTATCTTTTGGCCTGCACCTCAGCCACCACAGCACAGAAAGAGAAGCCTGTCTCAACTTAGTGTTTCCAAGAATCAGCATACAGGAGTGACATGAAGAAAAAGCCATCCCAGTAAACAGGCTAAATAAAAATATTATATAATTCTCCTTCAATTCAATGCTGCAGACATTTATGACAAGTGAAAGTAAAAATATGGCATTAAGAGAGATGAAGCCTATCCCAATTTTTAAGGCTTTAATGTGGGCCACGGTGTTGGAGTCTTTGAAAAGCCTGGAATTGTGATGCATCCTCTTCTCATGTTTCCACAAAGAAACAATTAACAGGAGAAAAGCCACCAGTGACACAGCAAAGGGGATGCTGGTAAATATAGAGTTGGTGAATAAAAGATGTTTTAACAATGAAGTAGAGTTCCTCAAACTGAAATTATAAGCCAAGTTTCTTGTTTTCACATCAATCCAGACATCAATATGGGTGTTGATGACTATGATGTTTAAAAACAAAAGGGCCAGAGACACCATCAGGGTCATTGAAACTACCTGTGTAACTCTCCTTTTTAGGTAAAGACAGACTGAGTTAGAAAAATTGACTATCTTCAGAAGGTAAAAAATGCTGAGTTTGGTAGAAAGCCAAAGATTAAAATGATTGGTCACAACCCAGGCCATGTTAGTCCATTTTACTATGTTTTCTGTCATTTTTACTTCATTAATAAGAAAAAACAATATATTTATTTCTACAAGCCAGATCTGCACAACTCTGGAGACTGTCAGAGCAGTGATGATTTGATCCACTGGAGAAATCTTTCTTCTCTGAACCCAGTCCAGACAATTCACCAGTGCTATGAATCCATTTAACAGGTTCCCAATGATGAATTCCAAAATAAAAATGGTTGTAACCATGTTCTTTATCATAAGATACATTGCCTGTAAGAGAATCCCAAAGTGTCTGTTACTCATCCCTAGTCATCTAAGTTACTATTTCTATTTGATAAATAAAAAAATCAGAAAGTCTCTCTTTGAAATATCTCATCGCCAATGGAAAATCAGGAAAATTTTAAGATATTTTAATGGCTAGCTTCATAGTTTTCCTCATAAAGATCTTGCAATTTCCCACACATCATAGCTGAGCTTTGTCTAGATAATAGATACCTTATATAAAATAGCCTGGAGTTTTTTTGCAGCTGATGATAAAGCGCTGGATTTTCATGTGCTACTGTGCAAACAAAACATATTATTTGATTTGGTCATTTGCTTTTAGGGACAGCTAACATTACACAATTTAAACAAGCCTAACAGGAACAGTGTTAACAAATGGGATCCCATACGATGTTGCACAACTTGATTTCAGCTCTCAAGAGGTAGTGGCAGATGAGAGTCTAAAGCCATCCTGGTCTACAGCCAGGTCTACATATTGAGGAACTGTCTCAAAAATGTTATTTTGCACATATAATTTTTCAAACATTTAGAATTTATGATATCTATGGTCTATACAGAAATATTACCCACATCTCATAAGAAAAAATACCATCACTGTGTTATAGTCTCCTGGGGATATTATTCTGATAATAATATGTATGAAGTACTTTGCTTTTTATAAGTACATGCATACATGCACACACACATACACAAATGCATTGAGATCCACTTATATTTGTTTTTCCTTCTAATAATTTCTTTCTTTACTAGTTCAGGATTGAGTATTAATTCACCTCATACTCAGGACCATGGCAGGTAAGACAGTGTTTTAAAGATCCTTCAGTTAATATTACACTGTGAAATGTAAATATTTAATAAACAGTAAAGTATTTCCTGTGCACACGAAAAATATTAGAAATCTGTTCATAGTAACATTAAACAAGACTCACCCACAGTAGCTGACTCTCCTTTGCCCAGTAGAAATGATAGCTCTATAGGTACCAAAGCCTTTAAAACAAAGCCCTGTGGCTAGAAGCAAAGCTAATTTGGTAAATCAGAGATTCCACGGTTCTGTTTTGCATGAGAGGTAAACAGAATAACCCAACAGCTCTTCTTTAACAGTCAAGGTCTTGACCAATAATCAAAGAAAGTAAGCTGTCAAATTCAGGGAAATTTTTCTATCATCAAGTTCACAAATGACAGAGAAAGACACGAATGTCCTAGCTACCAACTCCATTGTCCTAAGCAATCCTGAGCAAAGACAGACCATCCAATATATAAACATGCACATAATGCTGTAAGATGGAGAACAATATTTTCATAAAAAATATAGGCTATCATGTGCAATATTAATATACAACTTCTTAAAACTGACAAAAAATGTAACAATAGGAAGTCACCTCTCTCTAGCTCAGCTCAGTTTAGGTGCCAAAGAACAGTACTGAGAAGACAAATCCAATATGCATGGTTACAGGTTGGGTTCAAGTGGATTGAGTCAGGGGATTAAAACTTCAAGCAGTTCAGACAAGGCTCTCTAGAGTAGGGCTACTCTCACCTTGAGGATATTTACTTTTCTTTGGTACAGTGCCTTTCAATCTAGGTAGGGAACATCTTAGGTTTGAATTCTATTTTTAAAGGATGATTTCTTTTTTCTTTCTTTTTTATTAATTTAGTTATTCATTTTAGATCCCTGTTTTAGCCCCTCCTCCTCTCCTCTCCTCTCAGTCCAACCCTTCCTCACTCATCCCCCTTCCCCTATCCCACAGAGAAGGGGCGATCCCTACAATCCACCCCAGTTCATCCAGTCTCCTAAGGACTGAATTTATTCTCTTCCCCTTTATCGTGGCAAGGCAGCCCCATCAGGGAGAACTGATCAAAAACAGGCAAAAATGTACATGTAAGAGGAAACTCCTGCTCCCCTTACTAGTGGACCCACAAGAAGCCTGAGCTGACCATTGGCTGCATCTATGTAGAGGATCTAGGTCCAGTCCATTTATGATCCTTGGTTGGTCATTCAGACTCTTCAGGCCCATCTTAGCCCTGATCAGTTGGCTCTGTTGGTCTTCTTGTGGAGCTCTTGTCATCTCTAGGTCTTTTTATACTTCCTCCAATGTTTTGCTGCTGTGGTTAATTTATAAGTATGGCCTAATATTGTTTATTGTTAGCCCTATAATTATTATTAAGATGGAATTTTTTCTAACCTGTTAATAATCAATGAGACACAAACGTCTGTTATATTTAAAAATACCCTTAGTTAACCTGAGTAATAATAATGCCCTAGGGCTGGAGAGATGGCTCAGAGGTTAAGAGCACGGACTGCTCTTCCGGAGGTCCTGAGTTCAATTCCTAGGAATCACATGGTGACTTACAACCATCTATAATGTGATCTGGTACCCTCTTCCAATGTGCAGGTGTACATGTAGACAGAACACTGTATACATAATAAATAAATAAGTTTTTTTTTAAAATTAATGCCCTACACTACCTCCCATAATGGGGCAGGTATCCTATACCCTGCCCCAATCCTATGCCATCTGCTTCTACTAATTTCTGTCCAGCTTTCTCCCATCCATAATCCCAAATACTTGCTAATTATCATCATCTGGGCCAAATACCCATCCTCATGGCCATGTGTTTCTTCCTCCATCTAACTCATGGCACCCGCCTTCTTTCTTTTCCCTTCCTTCTCTGATGTCTCCTCCTATCTCTTCTGGTCTCTATCCACAAAGCCCTTGAAGTTTAACCACATCAATCCCATTTGACCTGTCCAGGTGTGTTGGCTTGTTATTGGTCAAATAGGAAGAAGGTTTTAGGCAACTTTACAAACATTTTTGGGTACAGGGAATCTGCCCATTTGGACAGACCAAATGAAACTCCAACATATATATGACCGTGAGTCTCAGCGTCTGTTTTGACCCTCTTTTGGGTGGAGCCTATTAGTGGCGGGGGTCAGATATTCTATAAGGTAGGTTCCTATGAACTAGTTCTGGGCACAAGTGATATAAGAGAAAGTTTTGGTGGTTCTGCGGTAGGGAGACTTAAGCAGGCAGTGAACAGCTGGTTAAGAAAATCCCACTGTTGGGTGAACAACTAGCTCAAGAAGTAGTTGTTGAGGAGAGGTAGGGGAAAGGAGTAGAAAAGAAATATTAGCCCAGAAATAAGTTGCAGTAAAAACAGAAAACACAGGAAAACATAGTTTTTCTTCTGCTTTCCTTCCTTATCTGTTACTTGCTTAATTTTCTGTCTCTGTTAGTCCTTGGGCCAACCCCAGTACTTTATTTAAAGTGAAAATCAGGGGTTTTTTTCCATTACAGATTACATTATGATTATTTTGTCATCTTTTATAATCAAGAGAGCCTTTAAAAATTATCAGAGCCCAAATAATATTGGGGCAATGGTTAAGCAATCTAGGAATAGAATTTGTGGTCCAGTTTCTAAATGTTGAGAAATTCCATGCGTAGTAGAAGTCCTTTGTGTAACAGTCTGAAATGCTGGACCAACTGGCATTAGAAGCTTTCTTTGAAGCTGCCCTGGGAGAAGTCCTGTTCTGATGAGGAACAGCAACTGAAGCACTTGGGGCGGAACATGATATCATATTGGACTCAGTGAAGTCTCTCTTTTCCTTTCTTGGTATAGACATAGGGGTTGAAAAGAAAGCATGGGGGATATAGAAATATTTAGGGATTATAGGACAAAAAGTTGACTATTGAAGCTACTCCTAAACTTAAGTTCTTAATTGTTACTCACATATAAGGTTATTTTTAATTCATTGGTATAAAATTTTGTATATTGATGTAAAATAAGTTTAATTTTGATATATTAGTATTGAATTAAAATTTAAGATCATTCTTCTCACACATTATATATATATACACTCTAATATGAGGTATTGTCCTGATTACAACTCAATTATAATAAAAGGTTTACTTCCAACACTTCAAAAGTACTATTGCATGCTCCTTAGGATAAATAAGTAAAAGTTAATTGTTAGTTGATCAAATCATGGTCATGTCAGTTACTGGTCTATTTTTATCATAAGAACATGCATCCTATGTTTAACAGATATATATGATGGTAAAATAGTTAGATAAGGTCTTCAAAAGCCTAAGAGACCTACAGAATATGGCTCACAGTCAGATCCCAAAACTCTCTCATTGTCTCAAGCCTTTGGCCAGGCGCCTTCTTTCAACATTTTCTTTGGGCAAAAGTTTCCCAGTGTAAATTTCATTATGACTGAGAAATGGAAAGAAAGACAGTTTTAGGAGAAAAAGTCAATTTGAAAGTAGTCTTTAGGTAAAATTACACCTGGGTCATATGTAATATTTAAGGGTGGTTTTCAGCTGGAGATCTTTGGAACTTTGTCAAGTGAAGTCTTTACAACTTGTCCTTATGTCTCTGACATCTCCCCCTTTTCTGTTTTACTTCAATGGTCTTTAGGTCCACTGTCAAGGCATCTATGGCTTTTCAAAGGTGGTGAATGATGACTGGAAGACAAATTACCAAGAGTAAGAATAAGCCAAGTGCAAAAGCACCATTAATTAACGTCAAAGTTTATGACAAGGTTGAAAGAAAGTTATCCAAAGCAGAAGAAAGTACAATAGCCACTTCCTCATGAGAGGCAGAACCCACATGTGAGCTACCAATATCAATTATCTTTCCATGAAGTACATCAAGATTAACACCCAAATCAAAATGATTCCAGTGTTGTTTAATATGGCTCTGTATACATATCCATTCATGCTCTGATTCATTATATTGTAATGGAGTTCTCCAAAGCCATCTAGATATCGAATGCCATTGAACTGCTAAACTAAACTATTTCTTCTGAATCTGAATTCTCATATATAAAACTGCTTCCTCAAGAGCATTGATCAAGAGTCCTTGATCAATATTTTCTTGATAAAATAATGTCAGAGAGACATTCCTATATAACTGATCTATATAATGAGATGTATGGACTGCTTTAATAAATGATGCAGTGGTGACAGCAAAGCCTGAGATAATGGCTATAAGGGCTAAAATTCCTAAAATAGAAGGCATAATCTTCTTGCTTGCCATAAAGATAAAGTAGCTCTAAGGAGTACCTCAATTTCAGCATTATTAAAATCAAGACCCAGTGATTTTTCACAAGTATCATAACATGGGCAGGTTTTTTCAACAGTACAAAGGTGTCCTGACTAGTTTCAGTGATGCAGCTAGTCATAACACATCCCTTGCAGTAAATATAATAGATACGTTTATTCATTTTGTTTGTTTGTTTTTTTTTTTTTTTGAAATGCAAAATTCCATTTGTTCCTTTATACAAGCTAGAAATTGGGAAGAAGCCCAAGCAGTGACTGGTTCTCTTTTTGTATCAGCTCTGTCCTGGACAAGAAATACTTTCCTAGTATCTGCAAAATGACAAAATAAATTATCTTGTAAGTGTAGCTCTCTTTTTTCAAATATGAGGTGGTGAAATAATGGAGTAACCCATTATAGAAACATTTTCATCTGGAAACAGCCACTGAAACACACAATAGCAATCTTTCCTCAATTCATGCTTCTGGTCAAGACATGGACTTGAAACTGACCAATACCAGAGCTGTAAATCAGAACTATCAAAGAAGGATACACTACAGCATTGGGGGGAAAAACACAGGAAATCCATTTTGGATATTCCTCCTCAGATACTAACTTCAAAACATTATCTATATTAATTGACTTAGGACAATAAGATTATGTCCTAGACAAAGATTTTGGAGCCTATGGGTTCCTTTCTCCAGGATGCTGGGCTGAGAATCTGGTCACAGAGTTTTCTTCAGCCTCTGAAGGCTAGCTGAGGAAGACTTTGTCCTGAGAACCTGTATCAAAGAAGGCTTCCTGGGCAGAGAGGGAGCTTTCTGGCCAGATTCCCCCAGCTTGAGGGAGCAGAGTGGCCATGTGCTTAGCCACTTAGCCTGGGTTGTCTTAGACAGGGAGTCTCTGTCCCTTCTAGTGGGGGAAGGGAACCTCAGACTTGTAAAAGGCCAGGTAACTGACCGCACTTGGTTAAAATAAAAACAGTCAAGAGTCAAAGAGCTAGATTTTAATTCACTAAGCTTAATGATAAAAGAAGACAAAGGCAGGAACTATGGAGGGAAAACTGGGAAGTGTGAACCCCAACCCCAAACCTCCTGGTTTTTAAACCAAGGACATCTGAATTGCATGAGCCACACCCAGGACACTTCCTGAGGCTTGTGTCCAGGGCACCTTTGATATGTTTTTCTTCAAGGAGCCATCTTTTAACATCTTTTGGCTTAGGATCTGTGCTTTGGAAGTGCCCATGCAATGAACTAGCCTTTTAACATATTATTGGGGTCTGGTGCGCTGTTGTCAGCAGGGAGTACACTCACCTATAACCAAGGATGAATGAAGCTTACCAGGTGGGAGTGTCTCCTCCACCTACAAAGTCCTACAGGAGCCCACTTAAAATGGGTATCATTCTAAGCCTGAGGCACATGTACTTAAGGAAACACATATCTCTTGACATATGATAAGAGGGAGAAGGAGAATTAGTATGTTCCTTCAGCAGAAAACAATCTTGAGTTACTTCTCAAACTGTAAAACAAATGGGCCATGAGGGAGAAAATTCCTCAAAAGTAAAATTATTTACTGACCTCTAAGTTTAATAGTTGTTACTCTCGCCACCCAGCAGGTCAATAAAATGCCCAAGTCACGAAACCTCACAGACTACCAGAGACCAGCTAGATGCAATGTACACAGGGTCTTTTTTATTGATCTTGCTCCAGAGCAAGGACTTTCTGTTCCCCAGAGGCTGAGGAAGGTGGGTGGCCTTGATTCCTTACAACACAAGGTTTTTAAAGGCAGAAACCACAAGTGGGACTTTCCCAGCCTTGGCTTTACGTAATTGGGTAAGGGGCGTAGGGGAAGTTGACCTTAATTGATAAAGTACAGGGCAGAGGAGCTTTGAGTCATGCTGCAGGGGGGACTCTTAACTAAAATTTTCATCTGCTGTAGCTGTTACACTGCAGGTCTCCCACACAACTGGGTAAGGGGAAGCTGGTCCTAATCTGATAAGGTGAGCTTTTGTTTGGATCTCTCTGTTTAGCTCCCAGGGAAGTTGAGCTGATTAAGCCTAGGGCAGGGAGGGGGCTTCTGCTTAAGGAGGCTAGCTCTTGTCCACTTCCCACAGTCAACACTGTCAGTAGTGACTTTAATTAGATCAGTATCCCATGTAGCCACATGGAGTACGGGAAGGTCAGGTATATAAGCCCAATAACGCAAAGAAGTTCCAAATTCTTGAACATAGGCCAACGGAAAGCAAAATAACAACAACAAAACCAACAACAAAAAACAAAACAAAAGTCAAAACAAAACAAAACAAAAACATACCTCTACTACCAAAAGAGCAAGCATGCCCACAAATTCTGTGGGGATACAGGTAGGTTGTTAGTAGAAACCAGGGCCTGGGCTCTGTGCGCCAAGGCCTTGAATTGACCTCAAGCAGGAATCAGATTATCACCCATGGCTGTTGCAACTGGAGTATATTTCTGCTCCTCCCACTTTAGCTGAGGAAATGGCACAGCCAATGCATGTTCTGCAAACCATTCCAAGGAGAAGAATGAAAGCCCTGAGTTCTCTGACTAGTTAGATGAGGTCTGGGATCCAGACTGAGCATCTGTTTGGAAAACACAGGCATATCCTTGCCCACTCATTAGTAGAGCAACTGGCCCTTTCCACTGTGAAGTTAACAAATCTTTCCACATAACTTTCGGTTTATTTTCAGTTTTTCATCTCCAGTGTCTTTCCATGGCATTTATGGCATCTCCTCACTTGTTCAAATAATTTAAAACAAAGGTGAGATGTGCCAGAATATGAGATGGAGAATAATAAAGTACTCAAATCACCATTTTTAAACTTCATTATTTGGGCTTTCATAGGTTGATGTGTTTGCTGCACAATGGCCTTGAGGATTATAAGAAATTCCTCTAGTATGTTTAATATTGAAGGTAGAAAAGCCTTTACTGGAAAAGGCTAACCTTGTGGCTCTGAGACTTGCCAGTCTTGAGCCTGGTGGTGGTGGTGGGGTGTTCTGGGCATATGCCAGCAGTGCATGCTCCATCTGGAGGCCAGTTTTCCTTAATTGACTCAGTATATAAATCACACCTGGCCTCAGAGCTAGTCTGAGAAAGGGAATCTAAGAAATTCTCTGTGTCATCTGATGATAAATCATTTAGATCAAAAATTTTAATTTACAGGGAATTTATTTGTTTTTTATTAATTTTGTTTATTTTTACATATACATTTATGCTACTAAACATATATACAATAAACTATTTACAGGAAGAAGAACCATGAGAAAATGAGGAATTATAGAAATGTTACATTCTTAGTGTTTTCCTATTTGCATTTGGCAGCCTTGAAGAAACTATCTTTCCTATCTTTGTGTGTCTAGAATTCTGAATGTCAATCAATATCTATCATATCTCATCATTATCAACTTAAAACATCTATCTAGACTTATCCAGACATCTTAACTCCTAAACAACTAAGCTTAATTGTAAAACTAAACTATCTGGTCTTCAACCCCATCAGAGACTTGAGAAGGAATAAAATTACTTGAGTATGCAAGGGAAGCAGGTTAGCAGCTTCCAAAATGAGAAGATGACAGAGACAGTTTGCTGCCTGAGCCATCACCCAAAACTGTCTATACCATTGGAGCATCATCATCAGCCTTCTGGCCTAATATATCTGACAGACATATTTGTGAGGCAGGAACTACTGTGAACATGCTTACCCCAATCCCTTAGAGGGGTTTCTGTTTGTTCTTGTGGTCTGCAGATACTTATTTTCATCAGGAATTGGTTTTAAGCTATTATTGGCCTTATTTAGAGAGAAAACAAGGTTGGACTCAGGGATGTCTCTATTTTCCTTTCCTATCTTCCATTCTTTGGTTTGGAGATAGAGGTTGAAAAGAAAGAAGGGGAATAGAGAAATATATAGGGAAGATAGAACAAAAAGCAAATTAGTGAATCTAGTCTTCAACTTAATGCCTTAAGTGTCACTCACAAGGTTATTTTTAATTCACTAGCATAGAATTTTGTATATAGATGTAAAATAAGTTTAATTTTAGAGACAGTGGTATAGAATTCAAATTTCAGATTATTATTCACACATTATATATATGCATATATATATTTCTAGTCTAACATGAGGTATTGTACCCATATAAATCAATTATTATACAAGGTGCTATTATAGGCTGTTTAGGATAAATAAGTTATACAAGTTAATTGTTAGTTGATCAAATCATGGTCATTTAGATCAATTTTAACAAATCTGTCTGCCTTCTGTATTTTAAAACTGAGCCAAGACATTTGTGAAGCAGTTTAAACATTTTTTTTCTGAAAACTGTAATCCTGCATTCTTTCTTTTCTTTTCTTTACTTTCTTCCTTTTTTTTTTTTTTTGAGTATGTTTATTCAAATCTAAGCCTGCAAACTGTATTTCCAATAAATCTTCTCCCACAGAAGAGCCCGAAGACATATGAGAAATGAGTGCCTTGCAAACTGCATTCTTGAGAGCTAAAATCTGGCAGATCAGACTACGTTAATTTTTCTTCTCTCAGTCCCTGTTTAATTATTATCCAGAGTGTAAGTGCAGATTCTGGCATGGGCTCATCAGCATGGCTTGCAGTCCGTCTTTTTTAATTCTTGCCCTACCTTTTGCCATTCTTCCTGGCTTAATATACCTGATTCTGAGAGCCATGGGCTTGCCTTTTGTATGAACATTATAAATTCCTCTAGAGCATCAGAATGAACCACAATATCCTTTGTGAAGTTTTCTTAATAATCTGAATATACATGCCAATTTTATTAGATTCAGTTTGACCCATGATTATACACTCCTAATCTGACAGCCCTTTTGTCAGACAAATCTGAAGTGCTCTTCTACAAACAAGGAATTCCCAAAATTTGTGGACAAATGAATGAACTAGAAATGATCATAATGAGTGAGTTAAGCCAGAAGCAGAAACACTCACATGGTATATACTCATTTATATCTGGACACTAGCTCAAAGAGCATGTCCCATGAAAGTCTTCACTTACCAGAAAAGTGGGTCAGAGGGGAGGACATCCTATTCGGACTTCAGGTGAGAGAAGCATGGGAGAATGGGGAAATAGAAGGATCCAGAATGTCCTAGAAACCTACAGGAAGAACATTATTATGGGCAGATCTGGGCCCAGGGGTCCTGCTCAAACTATGCCACCTGCCAAGGACAATACATGCAGTAGACATCAAACCCCGACCCAGATCTCTAGCCAATGGACAGGACATTCTTCACAGTTGAATGGAGAGTGGGGACTGACTTTCACACAAACTCTCGTGCCCCATATTTGACCATGTCCTCTTGATGGGGAGGGCTTGTGGCACTCAGAGGAAGGATAGCAGGCTACCAAGAAGAGACTTGATACCCTATGAGCATATACAGGTGGAGGAGGTACCCCTCAGTCAGTCATAGGGGAGGGGAGTAGCGGGAAAGCATGAGGGAGGGAGGAATGGGAGGATACAAGGGATGGGATAACTATTGAGATGTAATATGAAAAAATTAATTAAAAAAGGAAAAAATATATTTAACCCTGCCAAGGGAAAATGATCAAAGTTGGGGGGCCAGAGTCCATGTCTGTCATTTTCTCATTTGGAAAGCAGCTAACCTGCACTTTCTGTTTACTCAGGTAAATGATTTTATTCTTTCTCAAGCCTCCTATGTGGTTCAAGACCAGATAGTTTAGCTTTACAATTACGCCTAGTTGTTTAGGAGATGAGATGTTTTTATACCTAGATAGATGTTTTAATTTGATAATGATGAGACATAATAGATATTGATTTACATTCAGAAATTTAGATGCACCAAGATAGGAAACATGCTTTCTTCAAGACTGCCAAATACAAACAGCCAAAACACTAAGAATGTAACATTTATATAATTCCTGATTGTTTCGTGTTTCTTCTTGTTGTAGGTAGTTTAGTGTAGGTATCTGTAATAATATAAATGTATATGTAAAGTAATAAAAAAGAAAAAGAAAAAATGTATTAATTTATGAGAATTTCATATGTAGTTCTTATATGTATCACCTGCATACACATATATACATACTTTTATTTTGATTATATCACCCTTTTTCATTCTATCCCAATGTATTCCCTTTCTTTGAGTACTCATTCCCACAAGTCTCCTCCTTCCTAACTTCAAGGATACTTTTTATGACTGATTGTGTTTTATTAGGAATACCTACATAAGTGTAGGTGTCAGATTATTTAAGGAAGCATTCATTAATTACCCATTGTTATACCTTAAAAATTTTAATAAGGAGCCCTTTCCTTATCCATGACTGTAATGATGATTGTCACAACTTTTTGTGAGCCTTATTCAGTCTAACTCAGCTGCTGTGAGCACATGAGTGCAGTGACCATGTCATGTGCAGAAGGCAACATTTCATAAATATGTTTCTCTTTCTCCAGTTAAATGACTTCTTCTTTGTTTCAGTGATCCCTTGGCTTTGGAAGAATTGAGATAGATGTCTGGTTTATGAGTGAACATTCAACTGATGCTTATAATCAGTACTTTGACTAGTTATAAGCGTTTTCATTAACTTTTACCTATTGCAAAAAACACTTTCTTGGACCAAAGTTGAGAACAACTGTAATCTATGAGTATAAACATGTAGAGTTAGAAGACATTGGGACAAGATATCAATTTAATAAAATAACAATATTCCACCTAGGTGCTATGGCTTCTCTTCAGGGGTTTTGATCAACTTTACAGCAATAGGCCTGCAGAATGAGCTTGAAGTATAATAACAGCAGTCAGTTGGCCTCCTAACAGTCACACTCCTATTGCACAGTTAGGCACATCTTGTCTGGCACATTGGTATAATAGCATAAAGGACCAACTTCTCTGTGATTATTGATGCGTTTTCCTCCCCCAGCAGCCTACAAAGCACATTTTGGGTGCTATGAAAGCTTTCCAGAGGGAATAATCTTCCATGTCAGTTCACATAGACGGTTCTCTGCCCAGCAATCAATTCTGTAATCCCTTCAACAATGGGGTCCTATTATATAGTTTTGGTGGGGTTTTGCTTTTAAATCCTGCAGTTTCAGGGAGAAGCATTATTTATAACTGTAGGTAGTGCTTTTGACAATTTTTCTATACTAACTGTACCAATGCCAGCAAATCAAAATAGACTAATTAAACACTGTATATATATATATATTTGAAATAATGTCCCCCTGATGATTAATTTTGACATTTATATTCTGTTACCTTAAACCGAACTAAGTGAAATCGCAGCCACCAACAATTAGATTCACCATAGATTCAAACATCCAAGCAAAAATACATTCTGAAGATGCTTGGTTTTCCCTTAGCTTTTGCTGCTGTTATTTCTAATTGTATCTTTCACATTTGACAACTTTAATTTCACAGTGTAAGACAGATGATCGGTAGATGGATGCGATGCATAGACAGATACATCCATAGATGTACTGTTCTGCTCTGATTAGTGTGCTTTATTCAGCTCTGTGGGAATTCTTGTCCAAGCTTTAAGGATAAGACACTATGAGACCAACAAATGACCAAATATGTACTTATAAAGTAATTCTTCCTCATGCCACTACAGAAAACAGATCTGTTTGGTTTCCTTTCCAAGAACAAAGCAAACTCTGAGACCCCCAGAGCAGAGATCTATGGCCTCTGGCTTATTAAAGCAATAAACCAGGACCATAAAGAACATGTAGAAATTTCAAAATACAAGTTTAGTTAC
Organism: Acomys percivali; assembly: GCA_907169655.1. Lineage (NCBI taxonomy): Eukaryota > Metazoa > Chordata > Mammalia > Rodentia > Muridae > Acomys > Acomys percivali. The sequence goes on along the minus strand of OU015745.1, from coordinate 15,088,084 downwards.
CAACAAGATAGAAACAACCTTAGTAGTTAGTCTTTCATTTTTAAAATGAAATATAAGGGGGCTGGAGAGATAGCTCAGATGTTAAGGGCATTGTCTGTTGTTCCAAAGGTCCTGTGTTCAATTCTCAGCCACCATATCGTAGCTCACAACCTTCTATAATGAAATCTGGTGCCCTCTTCTGGTATGCAGGCATACATTCAGACAGAAGACTGAATAATAAATAAATACATATTTTAAAAAAGAGATATAAGCTTATTACCATTGTTTGCAATTTTGTTATCTTCACATCGAAGTTGTACCACCACTGGGTCTTGGAGATGCAGTAAGGTTTTTACTCTATTTGACACCCTATACCAACATCATCAGAAAAACATCATACTGTGCTGCAGAATGCCAGTTTTGTAAAGTGTTTCCATATCCCAACAAATGAAAACAAACTCAGTCTAACTGCTTTTAGTCTGTAGGCCTAAATCTTCCCAAAGCAAATGTTGGAGTGAAAGCTGAAATTTAATTTGTGAGCATACAAATGAAGTCATATTATCTTTCACTGTTTATCATCTTTTGCTTTTTTGATCTGTGCATAACTTTGCATCTTCAAATATAGAGGAGAGCCAGTAAAATTTCAAACTTTATATGTGGCATATATGGAAATTTCTTAGTTGGGACAGGTCATTTGCATATGATCTCATGGTTTGCTGCTAGTGAGGATTATATTAACAAAGCCATTAACATTAACTATCCATATAACAAGATATAAAGAAATCAAGCCCAAGGATTTTCATGGTTTTTCCTTCAAAATATCTCAATTTGCCTTGACATGATGACAAAAACTAACCCAGTCTAGAAGTGAGTGCACAAGTCATAAACATAGAATAATGCATGGAAACACTTCACCCACACATTTTATCTAGTTTCTGAAAACATTTGGGCATGCCATACAATTATCTAGTAAGCCTCTGAAGATTTATTGAGATCCAATTCCTCTTTTTTTTGCATTCAGGATTCTTCACTGACATTCATAAATTATGTGTCTTATGCTTAGATTGTTGCAAAGACTTTCTGCCTGCCTGGCTTTATTTAAAATATGTCTGTTCATTGTTGAGTTAAAATACACTAGAATTTTATAGATATTTATTAAGCTCATTATTATTTTAATTGTGATTCTACTAGGCACAAACAAGTTTGAATAGAATAACTATGTTGGGATATTTATTATATGCACTCAAAAAGAGAGGATGTGGTTGAAGGTTTCTTGTCCAAATAGAGTTCAGTACAACACTGTTGTAGTAGGAACATGATGTGATAGAGTGAAAAGGAGGAAATAGAAAGGTAGACAGGAAAAGTGGGAAGTTCAGAGACAAGGGACCCCCCCCCCCAGGATCTATTGCAGTGACCTACTTTCTCCAGTGAGGTCACATCCTCAGTGGAGAATGTGTCTCCAGAATCTACTACAGTGGCAACACAAGTTTGGGACTAATCCATGACAAATTACCTTAGTGAGATATTTTATACTCAAATCACAAAACTATGTGATAGAGAGGATTTAAATTGTTACCATATACCTGACAAAATGTGACTTATGAGAGAAGGTATTATCTGGCTTATGTTTTAATGATCAATCCATCATTTTGAAGAAGGCCTGAACATAGGAGACATTCTCAGCTTTGGCTGAAGAAGTGTAAGGTGCTTCCTCACATCTGGATGGATAAGTAAGGGAACAGAAAAGCAGAATGCAGGCCAAGTGCCCAGCAGCGTTTCTCCTTTCCTTCATTTTACTCAGTCGCCACTCTACTGTATATTACATTACAGATTCTTTGGGGGATCTTCTCTCCTAATGCAATATTCTCTGGTAAATATCTCAAGAGTATTCACAGAAGTGTGTGCTTTCAACTTTCCTTCATTTTTCTCAATGAAACCATATTGATTAATAAAATTCAACTTCGTCCCCTGGAGGGGGAGACCTGGTGGCACTCAGAGGAAGGACAGCAGGCTACCAAGAAGAGACTTGATACCCTATGAGTATATACAGGGGGAGGAAATCCCCCTCAGTCACAGTCATAGGGGAGGGGAAGAAGGGGAAAATGAGAGGGAGGGAGGAATGGGAGGATACAAGGGATTGGATAACCATTGAGATGTAATGTGAATAAATTAATAAAATATAAAAAATATTTAAAAATAAAATAAAATTCAACTTCCCACGTACAACCTTTGAGAAGTTTGCATTCAAACACATATTTTTTAACCAAAAAATTCTACTCCTGACCAAGTCTCATCTCCATCTCAAAGTTTATTCGTTTATTCGATCTATCTCTAAGAGTCCTCAGGATATGAAAGGTCTAAACATGATTCAAAAGTTCAAAGTTCCTTCTGAGACAATCTTCTAAACATAAGCCTGTATAAAATAAAAAAATTTAAAAAAAAAAAAAACAAGTTGACTATCTCTAATACACAGTGGCACAAAGGAAAGGTTCCCATTGACAAAGAGAGAAAAGAGAAAATAGGAAATATCAACTAAAAGAAAGACCAAGCTGCAGCAGATCAAACATCAAACACTGAAGTTGAAGTGTGGTATCTGTGAAATAGAATGGCTTCCTTTTTCTCCCATAAGCTTGTGTGTCCCTGCCCCGCATCTTCTATAACACATGTGACCAATTATTTGAGTAGTTCTACTTGGTCTCTACAAAATTCCATCACAAAAGTTTTTCATTTCTGGCATCTCCAATAGCCTAGTATCTTCCACTGAAACCTGAGCTATACTTTCCCACCATGAAAGGCAGTCTGATAAAAAAATTTAATGAAATTCAACCTATCTGCACATTGCCTATTCTTAGAAGCTTTCTGAGAACTTGATGCATATCTCTAGAACGTACTCAGTTTTGCATCTTGCTTCTCTGCAAAAACTATACCATGAGGGGTGATGCCAAGTTCTATCACCAGCTGCATGTATAACCTAAAACCGCAGACCACAACTACAATGGTCTCTATGCATTAAGACAGAGAAAAACATGGGTGATTTTTTTTTCCAGAACGGCACTCTGAACTATGTATCTTTTTAGGTACTCTTGTTTCAAATGGACTTTTGTTATTATTCTTGGACATCTCCATGGGTAGGCTCTTGACTTCAAGGGATAATTAGTGTTGCCCCAGGTACAAAGTTTGAAGATTCACTTTAATGATGTTAATCTTTTTTTAACATTGTAGTTTTTTTTCACTCACTTGTAAGAAACTTTAAACTTTTGTATGTATTTCCTTACCTACAGTCCTGCACATTGCTTATATCTTTTGCTGTATTTGTTCACCATATATATATATATATATATATAGTTAGCAAGCATGAGCAGTAACCATACCATAGTGTAAATGTCATGCTGTCTTGAGATTCCCTGCAGCAAATAACTTACCCATTCAAGTTTTCAGTATGCAAAAAAAAAAAAAAAATACACCTACAATCTTTACCAGAACATAAGAAGAACGGACACATACCCAATTTACTGTGGTTCCCATCTGGAGGCTCATGAATATTGTCTCTATGTCAAGATTTCTATCAGCTTTCTAGTCTAGGAACTTTCATCTTCATGACCTATAAAACCGATACCCCATAACTGCAAATAGAATTTCTTCTACAAACCATCACAAAGGCCTGCAAATCACATGCCCGAATTTCTCACAGCAACAACCCATTCCTTGCTACCAATTTTCTTCACTAGTTACTTTTCTCATTTCTATGATGAAATACCTGACAAAAGTCTTTGATTTGGATGCACAGTTGAGGGTACACACCATCAGTTCAGGGAAAATATAGATGTAGAGTGACTATTTATTTCTTCAGTTCTTTGAGAGTTTCATACTATGCATTTTGATCTTATTCTATCTTCCATTCACCAGCAGAAAGTTGGCTTTGCTTATTAATGCCAGGGCAGATCAGAAAACAGAGAAAGAAGTAAAAGTGCTTAGATGGAGTTCCATTTTATCCTCTTTATTCTGTCTAGAATTCCAGCCACACGTAGCTATGCCTGGATTCGTGTTGAGTCCTCCCTCCTCAGTTTACTCTCTTTTGAAAGGCCTTTACAGGCTCATCCAAAGGTGTGCTTTCCTAAGGCTATAGATGCTTACTTCTTTAGTTAAATTGATAGTGGATTTTACCCATCATAATGTGTGTGCAGTATGTTATTTAAATAAGCATTTATATATTCATATATTTTGGTATTCATGAAGGATAATGACACCAATACCATCAGATACCAAGGGGTAGGTAACTTTTTTCTTCAGATTATAATTTAGTTTAGAATATGAAATTTGGGGTGAGACTACATATACTTATTAATAATATTTTATTTTGCCATTTTGTACCTGTGGGGTCTAATATGAAATACTTTTAACCTTTTTCCCTTTCTTTTTACATTGCAGAGAAGAAGGACTGACATTTGGACTATTGGCTGGGGTAAGAGGAGGAAAGATTTTAAGTGCCAGAGGGGAGGGATAATACCAAGAAAACAGTGTCTTCCAGACACAACAAGGTTAATGGCAATTAGAATTCACACTGGGGCAACATTCATAGGGCCTGTACAGACCCATCCAGACTTGGTCTCAACTCTGAGATGAGGAAGTAGATGCTGGCCCTACAACAATGACCAGTATGGTACGATGTTACAAAGGGTACAACAATGGCACTCAAATGTTAAAGAAAACTAACAGCTGACTAGTTGGACTTCTGCTTGCTCAACACACACACACACACACACACACACACACACACACACAAACACACACAAACACACACACACCAACACCAACACCAAAAGAGTCCCAGGTACTGAAAACATAGCCAACTACCACAGGCTATTGAAATCATGGATTATGGAAGAAAGTCTAACTACTACAACTTTAATAAACCAGCCTAATCTATATCTCCATTTTAAAACTTATCCTTGTGGAAACATATGTAATGTGTGTGAAGAATAATCTTACATTTAATTTCTATACCACTGTATCTAAAATTAAACTTATTTTGCATCTATATATAAAATTCTATACCATGAATTAAAAATAACCTTGTGAGTGACAATTAAGGAATCAAGTTGAGGAGTAGATTCACTAATCTACTTTTTGTTCTATCTTCTCTCTTTCTATAATCCCCCTTCTTTCATTTAAACTCCTTTATCCAAACTTAAGAATAGAAGATAAAGGAAGAGAGAGACATCGCTGAGTCTAACCTTGTTTTCTCTCTAAATAAGATCAATAATAACTTGTAACCAACTCCCACTGAAAATAACCCTCTTTGGCCCAAGAAAGCAACCAAAAACCTACCCAGCCCTCCTTAAAGAAAATGAGGCATCGTTCTCTTAATGTTTCTTCTGGCTTATTTGGGATGAATAATGCTTGTGTAGGGAACCAAATAAAATTGGGGAAATGGTTAAACAAACTAAGAATAGCATTTGTGATCTAGTTTCTAAATGTTGAGAAATACCAGACTTAATTAGAGTACTGTGTGAGACAGTCTGAAATGCTGGACTAATTGGGATTGGAAGCTTTCTTTGAAGCTGTCCTGGGAACTGTCTTGTTCTGATGAGGAACAGCAACTGAAGCACTGGTGCTGGAACATGAAGGATGCAGGATGTCAGTGTCCAACATGCTGAGAGTAATGAATCCTGTCAGGTCTGATTCAATGTCAGTGTCCGGTTCTTTTGTTCTGAAAACATATAATTTCTCACAAGCATTATACAGTTCTAAAATTATAAATGTATAAGGTATTCATGATGCACAGAACAATTAAGGCTGGTTTTCTGCTCTTTGTATAAGCATAAAAAGAGACATCAGTAAATCTTCATTCATGATATACAAAGAATAGCACCTAATAACAATTTATGTGAATTCTGTAGCCAACAAGAAGCATTGTCTATGCCTAGACAGTCTCAGAGCTATTCCTATATAGTGGGATTAGCAATGTGTTACCTGCTTGTTCTACAGTTTAAAATTTTCACATCCTGATTGTATCCTCTTCCCTCACCTACTCAATTATAATACAAGATTTACTTCCAATAAATTGAAATCGTTATAGCAGGCTGTTTCAGATAAATAAGTTATACGAGTTAATTGTTAGTTGATCAAATCATGGTCATATCAATTACTAGTCTATTTTTATCACAAGAATATTCATCTTAGGTGCAACAGGAAGATATTATTATAGAAAGATAAGGTAAAACAGTTAAATAAGTTCTTTCAAAAACCTCAGAGATGTACAGAATATGGCATTTTAAAATGTTTTTGTTATTTTAAAGATTCACTGACAGTGAGACAGATTAATTCCTGGCAACATCCAGCCTACATCAAAGAGGATGATGAGCATCAAAGAACCTTTTTATGGAGATGGCTTCAAATGTGGCAAACAAGCTAATGGGGAAAATGTCCTTGTTTCTAGCACAGACAAAATTCTGCCTAATAAATGGGCAAGCTTGGATACAGGCAGAGTCAATGGTCAAACTCTGCCAAGACAGAGTAAGCAAGTATGTCTGTCAGATATATTGGGCCAGAAGGCTGAAGGTGATGCTCCAACGTAATAAAGAGATTTGGGTGACTATTCATGTAGCAAACTGTTTCTGTCATCTTCTCCTTTGGAAAGCTACTAACCCGCAGTCTAGGTATACTCAGGTAACCAATTTCATTCCCACTCAAGTCTCTGATGGGGTTGAAGACCAGATAGTTTAGTTTTACAATTAAGCTTAGTTGTTTAGGAGTTAAGATGTCTAGATAAGTCTAGATAGATGTTTTAAGTTGATAATGATGAGATATGATAGATATTGATTGACATTAAGAATTCTAGACTCACAAAGATAGGAAAGATATTTTCTTCAAGGCTGCCAAATGCAAATAGGAAAAACACTAAGAATGTAACATTTCTATAATTCCTCATTTTTCATGGTTCTTCTTTCTGTAAATAGTTTATTGTATATATGTGTAATAATATGAATGTATATGTAAAAATAAAAGATATTAAAAGGAAAAATAAAAAGAGATAACAACAATAAGAATGAAAATCAAGAATAACACTGCCATCAGGAAAATGTAATTCAAAACTGCTATTATATATACATGCCAGGCCAATTAAAATAGTCACTATAAAAATCTTCATGAAGTTGTAGAGAAGACAGAACTCTCTTGTGCTGTGCATAGTAATAAACATGATCATAGTCATTATAGAGAACAGTACAAAGCTTCGTTAAAAATCTAGGTAAAATATCACAATATAATATAATCTATCAAATTATCCTACTCATGGTTATATTCTACAGTGTACTGAATATAATATATTAAGTAGAAATCTATGTGTATGTGTTGGAAGGAAGATAAGTAATGGATACAGTAGCATAACTAGAGACAAAAAATAATTTCTAGTGCTTTGCAGCATAGTTGGATAACTATTGCTGCCACAACCAATTGACTATTTCAAGTGGATTTGGATTGTTCAGAGGACCATGAAATAATATGTCTTAGGTAATAGATAAGCCAATGACTATGATCTGATTATTACACATTGTATAATGCACTAAATTAACATACTTCCCCTAATAAATATGTATAGTTGCCATATATCAAAAAACTAAACATTAAAAAAAAACTTATCCTTGTGTCCACTGAGATGTGTGTTCTCATCTTTCCTCTGAGAAGTTTTTCTTTGCATCAGAGATCACTACAGAAAATAACTGATCATAATTCAAAAATCAACAAATCATGGGTGCTCAGCTATAGAGAAGACATCAAATAATATCTACACCTAAAGCTCAGAGAATATTATTGAACATGAAACAGAAAAATCATAAAAGTTAAAGGACAAGAAAATGTGCTGTGAAATTATATCTTCTAGAAATGTCTGTGAAGTTTCATCTGTGATACCTCAACAGTATGGTTACTTACATACGACCTGAACAAATACAACATTAGTAGACACAACAACACAAAGGGGAGAAATATCACGGGATCTCACTCCCAAACAGAGAACAATAGACAACTAAGTAATCCTGAGAGCTGAAAAATTAGTCTTTCTTAGGGTTGAGCCCCATATTTGATAATTCCTTTCCAAATGGTCAGTCCTGAAATCATATGCATACAAGCAACACTAAACAGACCTAATACACTCCACACACAAACACATATGTGAATATTACTATTTATATTTAAATTTAAATTTATATTTGTATTAAATATATATTTATATTTATATGTATATTTGCATTGAGGAAAAAGAGGCCATGAGTTTGAGAAGGAGCAAGATGAAGAACATGAAAGGGGCAGAAGGAAGAGGGTAAATGATGTAATTATATTTTAATTAAAAAATAAAGTTAATGTCTAAAATATATTAAATGTATATTAAATGATAGTTTTGTTTTATAGAATATGTATATATTTATATATTTATTTTAGATGTCACACCTTTCATTTTTAAAATTCAAATGACATAAAGTTAATGTTATTTGTTACTATTAGAATGTTTTATTTTCAAGGAATTTGCACAGATACAAATTTTAGTACTTGTGTATTAATGTACAACCTTTTTGTACCACAAAGATTGTCATAGGTTTGGATAGTTTTCATTAAGAACATGTTCTTGTACATTGCAAAAGTTACCGGAACTAGAAAAATACTAATAAACACAAAATTAATAAATGCAGGCATTTTTATGAACTGATTTTTCTCTAGAATGTACAGGGTGACACACAAAAATGAGCTCCAGACCTGTATCTTGGGATCTGTATCTTTGGTCCTACATCTCAGCCACAGCATCAGAGAGAGAGAGAGAAGCTTTTTTCAGCTTTGCATTTTTTAAGAATCAGAACACAGGCGTATACCAAAGAAAAAATTCTTGCAGCCTGTGTGGGAAAAAAAAAAACAGCTTTCTCTTCCAAATCAGAGAACTTCAAACTTCAGCAAGAGACAGAAAGAAATCAGCATACAGGAGGAGAAAGGTGACCACTGTCTATAAGGCTCTGATGTGCCCAGTGGTGCTGCTGTCTCTGCACACTTGGACAATATGCTGTGCCTTTTTCAGTTTCCACAGGGAGAAGATGATCAGGTGAAAAGTGACCAGTGACTCACCAAAGGGTATGAACATGAATAGAGTGTTGACAAATAAATGATATAGAACTGTGTGCTCATCAAATTTAAGCTGTAGGATGTGTTCATCATTCATTGAGTTATCAAAATATCCAACGGTATGTTTATAGCTATAATGATTTAACACAATAGACTCAATGACACCAATAGAGACACTGTAACCACTGTTTTAATTCTAACCTTAAAGTAAATAAAAATAGTTGGAGAAAATTTTGCTGTCTTGAGAAAATAAAAGATGCAGAGACTTGTTGCAAACCAGATGCTAAAATGAATGGCAACTGTCCAGCTACTACAAAATATTCTAACCATTTTTTTCAGTGATCCATGTTCCAGGATAGATAATATAGAGCCTTCAATCTTGTAACACTAATTAAAGTACAGTGATCCCGGAGATAGCTAGAGCACTGAGGGTCCACTAATGAGATCTTCCTTCTCTTGTCCCAGCCCATGTTCACCAGTACTATATATCCATTTTTAATGCTTCCAAATACAAATTGCACATTCAAAAAGACTTTAAATGTTCTCTGCAGGCCTCTACTCATCTTCAAGTGAAATCCCCAGTCTCTATGTCACTGCTTGCTAATACATACTTCTAAATGTTGTGCAGGTCCTATTTTTAAGACCTCGTAGCCTGCTCCTTTAAGCAACTTACATGTATAATATCAAACAACACATTAAGTCTCATTAATGACATCATACATTGCGATAAACATCTTGTCTTTACCCAGACAGTTGAGCTGAGCTTTATCCTAATGTTGTGTCCAACATGCAACATCCTAGAAAAATTTGCAAATTATGAAGGAAAAAGAGTTCTCCTATACTAAGGATCAAATAAGATACAAGCGGAATTTTTGCCTCATTTTGCTTATTTTATTTGCATATGTTAATCTCTTACTTGAGTACTTGGAAATTCTCACGAGATAATTCTAACATAGACACAGGCAGTCATATGAACTTGTACATAATAGTCCCTTACCACTTTCTCTGTAATATAAGTTCCATTTGAGATGCTACGAGTACATTGTAAAAAAAAAACTTTAAACAAGTACTCAACAATACCACATAAACAGTTGTTGAATGTTCTCACAGAAATTCCCAATCCTACCTATTTCCCACCCCCTTAGACATACCCTTCATCCTTGCAACCTTCCCAAAAACATAGAAAAAAAAAATCTCACTGTGAAAGCTGTGGTGTGCCTTATAGTATATTCTTTTTTCACACTTCTTCACTTGCAAATGTTCATTGCAATGAGTCATTGGTCTGGTACAAGGACTCTGCCTTCTGTTGCATGGCTGATACTGGAACCTCACGGAGACAGCTCCCAGATTGCCCTGGGTCATGGAGATCCTGAAGTTTTCGATCTGTAGAATTTGCCCATGCATAGACTCCAGGAGTTCATCAAACTCTGGATCTGGGCCTAAAAGGTATCTAAGTTGTTCAACCTGCCAGATTTTCTGCACCCATACCCCTGGGGCAAGTTCCCCTTCCCTGTCCTAGCTAATGCCACAGACAGCAAGAGGAAAAATCCAGCTCTCCTCCATTCATGCCCTTGGTACTACGTCATCCTTTCCCATGCCTTCAAGGCCAGCTTTCCTGTGCTGCCCAGGCACAATGCAGGACCTGCTCTACCAAGTGCTGCTGTAGGTGAGGCACTGGGTTAAGTCTCCAGCTCCCAAGTGCTCAGGGTCAGGTTATGTGCCACCCCCACAACCAGTGCCAGCCTCTAGCCTGATGCCCAGGGCCATCTCTCTCAAGTACTGCAGCTGCTGAGGGGCAGGGGCATCTCTCCTGCACTCATGACCATCAGGCCTGATCTTCTGCTTGCATAAGGTAGTAAGGAGTAAGAGGTTAGGAGGGTATTTCTCTCTCATCTATGCCACCACATGGGATATGGGTGCCAGGGCCAGTTCTCCCATGCTCATACCCTCAGGGACAGCTCACCCACAACAAATCCCACAGTGTTCACAACCCATTCTCCCAGATACAGTACCTGGCTATGGACATGGTCAACTCTCCTAATTTCATGTCCCCAAGGCCAACTCTCCCATGATGACCAGGCAAGAGGTGTCCCCAGACTAGTGGTTATGTAGGATTTGTTCCTTGTCTGAAGCTTGTGGTCCCAGAAGTGGGCAGAAAAGGGGGGCAGGAAAACAAGAACAGGAAGTCTACTGTGAAATTGAATCAGCTAGGAATGTCAGGGAAGATACACCATAAAATCTCAACATGGCTTCTGAAACAAGACCTGAGCATGGAAAATGCCAATAGACAAGCTATCATTGAGAAGGGAATCCTCAAAGGTCCCCAAACCCAGACAAAGAACTACAAGCAACTAGAAAATATTAACAATGGGTGAAAATATTCTTCCCAAGAGAGTACCCCTGAGTACATTATCAACTACAAAGTGGTCTGCCCTGAAAGCATATACACATAAGTAATATTATACTAACAGAATATATTGTATTTATATAATTTAGGAATCTGTATATATGATACATTAATATATACACATACATGTACATAGATATGACAACAATTACAAATTTTCATCAATCTGAGAGAATGCAGCAATAGGGTATGTAGGAGGGATTGCAGGGGAAAAGGGAAAGGTGAAAATGCTAACAACTTAAAGTCCTTCTAAGCCTTTTCATTCTCAGAATTGTAGATTATTCACATGCTATGTGAGAATGAAAGGTATGAAATGCACAGATTACCTGGGGCATAACTATTAAAGCATTTGTTTTTATATTGAAAACAACCACTTTTTATTTTATGTCATCTGTTTCTACTTAAAATCTGTCCAGATAGGTGAACAAAAAAAGACATCATTTCTTGAACATTTGTTTAATATCAAGGGCAGAAAAATATTTATAGTTTTTGAATATATAAATAAATGAAAGTATTATACAAAGAGAAGAAAGAACCATACTGAAAAAAATCAGTAACATGAAAAAAAACTCATTATTAAATTAAGTATTAAGTAAGGATTTATTTCTAAGATATACAATGCCTATCTTCTTGAAAATATAAATAACACTGTACACAGAGCATATGCAAAGCTTCCTTCTTTATATCCCTTTTGCAATTAAATTATTTAAAAACTTACTTTCTTTATAAATTCATTTATTTTCTCACCCTCATTTGTGTTATTCAACCAATACTAACAACACATAATCATATAAAATAATCCCCATTTATTTCACCTAGGTCACTTAAAATTTTTTGTCCTATAACAAACTGGTTGTTATCCAACCTAATAAAATGTAGGTACATGATGTCATAATGTGTTTGAAATTTTTAAGTTGAATCTTATGTTTTAAATGATTGACAGCAAATTTATTTCCAGTAACCCATATCATATACATCTTTTCTTCTATAATCTTTAAACACATTTCACATGTAAAAATATTATTAAGTACATGTTCTAGCTGGCTGTCTACCAGTAGGATAAACATTATGACCAAAGCAAGTTTGGGAGGAAATACTGTATTTCAACTCATAACTTAGTCACTCTTGAAGGGAAGTCAGGGAGTCAAAACAGCAACCTAGAGGCAGAAACTGATGAAAAACCATGGAGAAATGTGCTTACTGGCTTTCTCTCCATGAATTGCTCAGCTTGATTCCTTTTTAAAAAATTATTTAATTAATTTATTCAGATTACAACTAAATTGTTATCCCATCACTTGTATCCTCCTGCTCCATCCTCCCTCCTGCTTTCACCCTATTCCCCTTCCCTAGGTCTAAGACCGAGGGGGACCTCCTTCCCCACTATATGGTCATAAGCTATCAAGTCTTATCTTGGCAGCCTGCTTATTCTTTCTTTGAGTGCCATCATTCACCACAGTTATGTGGAGAGCAGGGACTGACTCTGACATGAACTCTGGTGCCCCATATTTGACCACCTCCCCTTGGTGGGGAGGCCTGGTGGCATAAAGCTTGATTTCTTATACAACCCAGGACCACCACCCCAGAGATGACACTACCCACAGTGAGTTGGGCCTACCCACATCAAACATCAATTAAGAAAAATTCCACAGACTTGCCAACTGCCCAATTAGATGGCAGTATTTTCTCAGTTGAAGTTTCTTCTTCCCAGATAGATAATCTAAGCTTGTGAAAAGTTGGAAAATAAAAACAGCAAAATAGTATATAAAATTATAATGTTCTACTTTAAGGAACATGCATAAATTTATATCTTATATGTAGATTTCTCATTCAGAGATATTTAAAATGAATTAACTATTATAAAATTAGTTAGCTATAATTATTTTTGCACCAAACTGATCTGCATTTATACAATCTTTATATCTAAATATTAACAAACATGCATTATATGTTCTACAAATACTGTAAAATGCTTAGATAGCACCTATTCAAACCACTATCTTGTAACTTGAAAAGATAACATACATTCTTTTTTATAAAAATCAGAACTTATCATTTATAAATACAAGAATTTTTGGTAACCCAACTTTCCTCTAAGATATGCAAGATGATACACATAAGCGAACCCCAGTTCTCTGCACCTTGGGGTTTCTGTCTTTGTGCCTGCACTTGAACCACAGTAGCACAGAGAGGGAAGCCTTTCTCAGTTTAGCGTTCCCCAGAATAAGAACACAGGAGTGCACCGAGGGAAAAGCAGTTCTTGAAGCCTGTGTGGCCAGAATCGTCAGCTTTCTCTCCAGAAAAAGATGACCCCAGACTTTAACAACAAGAGATAGAAAGAAAACGGCATACAGGAGGAGGGAGGCAATCAATGTCTGCAAGGCTCTGATGTGGGCCTTGGTACTGGTGTCTCTGAATCCTTGGGCACCGTGTTGCATCTTCCTCAGATGTTTCCACAGGGAGAAGATGAGCAGGAGAAAAGTGACCAGTGACACAGAAAAGGGTATGAACACAAATATGGTGTTGGCAAATGAAAGCAGCATGGAAAACTGTGTGTCATTCAAACTCAAGCTGTAAGACATGTTTACTTTATATTCAGTGATCAAAGTGTTCTCTGGAACATTAATAACTATAATATTTAAGCCCAAGAGAACCAAAGATGCTAGCAATGTCCCTGTTATCACTTTTTTAACTCTGAACTTAAAATAAAGAAAAGTAGTGTTGGAAAAATTTGTTATCCTGAAAAAACAAGAGATGCTGAGACTTGTAGCAAACCAGAGACTAAACTGGTTGAATGTTGTCCAGACGCTGTGTATTAGCCCAACCCTTCTTTCAGTTACCAATCTCCCTGGGTAGAGCATAGTGAGCCACCAATTCACCAGTACTAACCAGAGCAGCACAATTCTGGAGATGGCAAGAGCGGTGAGGAGCTGATCCACTAAAGAGATCTTTCTTTTCTTGACCAAGTCCATGATGTTCACCACTGCTATGAATACATTCCCAAAGTTGCCAATTATGAATTCCACACTCAGAATGACTGTAAATGTGTTCTTCATTATCTCACACATCTTCAAGTGAATGCTTCAATTCCTGTTGTCACCACTTAAGATCTGTTAAAACATGCTATTAAAATGTTGTGGGTATTCAATACTCAAAACCCTGTAGCATGTTCCTTTAAATAATTTACAAATCTAAGCCAAACAAAATATAAGCCTTGCTAATGACTTCGTATTTTCCGTCATATAAATCTTACATTTTCCTAGACAGCTGAAATAGCCTCCATCTAGATGTGGTATGCCTTACACATAACAGCCTGAAGACATTGCAAATTTTGACGAAGGAAATGCTGATCTCTTTTGATGTGATGCAAATGAAGATATATTTATTTGCATTGTTTTGCTCATTTTCTCTTATCTATGTATGTTAATCTGGTAACTTGAGTATTGGGTAAATCCATAAAATTTTCTATTTTGTATATAAGACAGAAAGAATCTGAACTTGTGCCTAGTAGTTCCTTAGTACCACATGTCCTTAAACACTTTTGAATCAACTATGTTCCAACCCTATGGATAGTGTACAGCTCATATCTAGCAAACTATCCACAATAAGACAATCCCATGAAAATCATTACTTGTTAAAAGCTCATAATGAGAAAATACGTATTCATTACTTATTTTATACAAAGTCATGCACATGCCAATATTCATACAAATTTTATTTGTATACAAAGCCCATTTTTGTCAATGTCATTTTTTAATGCTATTTAACATTTATGATTCATGGCACTACGATTTTTTCATCATCTACGTAATTTTTAAATTAGTTAATTTATTGACTTTATAACCCAATTACAGCTTCTCCTCCTTTTCCCCCTCCCTTTCTCCTTAGTGAAGGTGAGGCCTCCCATGGATACCAAGCATACCATGCTACAGTAGGACTACGTGCATCTTCTCCTGTTGAGCATAGACAAGGCATCCCAGTTAGGGGAATGGGATCCAAATGTAGGCTAGAGATACGAACAGCCCTTGCTCCAGGTGTTAAGAGTTCCCACATGAAGATGAAGATGCACATCTGTTACATATGTGGAAGGGGAATAACTTCATCCAATGTATGCTCTTTCGTTGGTGGCTCAGTCCCTGTGAACCCAAAGGGGCCCAGGTTAGTTGATGCTGTAGGATTTTGGTGTTGTCCTTGCCCTTTCTGGATCCTTCAATACCTCCTCCCCCTAAATCCACAAAATTCCCCAAGCTCCACCTAATGATTGGTTGTGAGTCTCTGCATCTGTTTCCATCAGCAGCTGGGTAAAGCCTCTCAGATGAGCAATTATGGAAATTTCCTATCTGCAAGTATAGTAGAATATCATTAATAGAGTCATGGATGGGTTCACTCTCATGGCATGGGTCTCAAGTTGGGCCAGTCATTGGTTGGCCATTCCCTCAATTTCTGCTTCATATGTGTCCCTGTGCATCTTGTGGGCAGGACAAGTTGTGGCTGGGTTGGTATTCACATCCCCCGCCACTGGAATTCTTGCCTTGCTAAAGGAGGTGGCAGGTTCAGGTTTGATATCCCTATTGCTAGGAGTCATAGCTAAAGTCACTTTCATAGGTTCCTGGGAATTTATCTTGTCCTAGGTTTCTAGTTCCCAGAGATAACCCCCACCAGTGTCAGTTCTTTCTTCCACTTTTCTCTCCTCCTGCCTTACTCACACCTGATGATATCTATCTGTCTGCCTGTCTGTTTGTCTATCTCTCTATTTACAGCAATTCTTAATAGGCAAATGTTGCTTGTTCTAGCTATTTACTAGCTATTTTACCTAGGATGCCTATTTCTGTGCTAGACTAGTATCTGACAAGACCATGAATCTGATTACATTAATGTGTATTTTAATACAACGTAAAACATTCACTTTTATTTTTTAACTATCCTCGACAATTTTTAATAGCAGCTATAAAAGGACTGGGTGTAAACCTTGTATTTATAAATGAGTTATATATATATATATATATATATATGCATTCTCCTCCATGTAGACATCCAATTAGACTAGCACCATTTATTGAATATGCTTTCTTTTTAAAAATTGTATAGTTTTGTCTACTCTGCCAAAAATCAAGTATGTGTGGGTGTGTGGATTTATTTTGGGGTCTTCAATTTGATTTCCTCAATTTGATTTCATTGACCAACCTGTATGTTTTTATGGCAATAATTCCAGAAGTTCTTTTAATTTACATGATTGCTTTTGAGATCTTGGTTGTTTGTTGTTGTTGTTGTTTGTTGTTGTTTGTCCATATGAAGTTGAATATCATTCTTCCAAAGTCTGTAAATTATTATGTTGGACTTTTGATGGGAATTGCATTGAGTTTGTAGATTACTTTTGGTAAGATGTCCATTTTTATGATACCAATATTACTGATCCATAAGCTTGGGAGATCATTCCACCTTTTCATATGTTCTTCCCATATGAACTTCAACGACTTGAAGTTCTCGATGTACAGGTTTTTCACATGCTCAGTTACACCAAGAAAAATCTATTCTCAGACACTTACAAACCAATTTTATGTATAAAAGTATTTACAAAGTACATGCATTTCTTTTTTTTAACTTTTTATTAATATACTCTAGTTACATCTCAATGGTTATCCCATCCCCTGTATCCTCTCATTCTTCCATCCCTCCTATTTTCCCCTTATTCCCCTCCCCTGTGAAATTATTCATTCACATGAAATTTCATATATTGACTAATCCTATGGTTAGTAATCAAAATGATTAAGCCAACCATAACTCACTTGAAATAGCTCTCCTTTTAGATCTACATATCTATAATCAATAACCCCTCCCCTGTATGATACATAATGAACATACTGACATTCTACGTAGCAGTGTTAGTATTTGTCTTCCGAACAGAATGCTCACACCCCTCATGATCTGAGCTTTTATTTATATGTGTCTGACCTTTCTTACCTCCCTAGGCAGCTTCAGAGGACCTGGTCTGTCAGTCACGGCAAATGTCTCATTGAAGAGCTTGTGTTTTCATCAGAAGCACCTTTCAAAACCCTGGAAAGACAACTAGGAATCCATTGTGTCCCTGTCCCCTAACTAGGCTGCCTAGTCTAGTCTCAATAGATGTGTCTAGTCTTACTGCACCTGCCAAGGCCAGTTGATATTGATGTGACAACTCCCCTTTTCTGAGGTGTAAAAGAAGGAAGGGGCATGTGAGGGGTATAGGGAGAAACTGGTAAAAGAAATAGGAGAGAAATCTGTGATGGAAGTGTAAAGTAAATAAGAAGGTTAATAAATAAAAGATAAACAAAAGATGTTCAATATGCGTTTATAGTTATATTTGAAAAGGAAATGATTTAATGACATTGGAAGAGTAAGACAACCTATTCCAAGGACACACTCTACAACTTATAGTATGTTTTAATGTAAATAAGCAAACAAATATATTCTAAAACACATAGAAAGTTTTTTATTGAATATATAACATTGCATATAGAATTTATGAACATGATCTCCTTTTTGTGTCTCAACATCTGAATCTAATTATGAGAAAAAATTTCCAATTTCATAAAATTATTTTTTATTTCTGATGTATAGCCAGTTAAGACCTCACCCTACATTAAAGAAAATTATCTTTGCAATTGACAGAGTCCATTACAGAAAACCATAACCAATCAAAATGCAGAGTTGTGGAGCCCACACATCTACAATTCACTCCAGCACCTGAAATTTAGGAACTGTTATAGGCAGAGGGTATGGAAAGATTGCAAGAGCCAGAGGAACAGGGTGTTGGATGTGAGATTGTGCCTCTTAGGAATATGAGAAGCTACACCAACAAAGTCTTAACAACATGGCTGCCTAAGCACGGGTTGAACAGGGAAAAATACCAATAATGATGATAATGTGGATGGGTGAATGCTTACAAGGCCTCATCCCAGACAAAGAGCTGAAGACAACTAAGGATTCTAAAAGTGTGATAGTCTGCCCCTGCAGATAACGTATCAATTGCTTATCCAATTCCAAATGGTCAGCCCTGAAAACATATATACAAGTTATACAAGTGAAATCAAACAAACTGAGCAGATTGTAAATACATGCACATACACACACACACACAAACACACACACACACACACACACACACACACTCCACCACTAGCAACAACAACTACTAATGAAAAAAGGAGGCCTTAATATGAAAGAGAGCCAGGAGGAGTATATTTAAGAGCTTAAAAGGGAGGAAAGAGGGAAGAAATTATGTAATTATAATCACAAAAAAAAGAAATATTTTTCAAATTATATATAAACAACAAATCACATTTACCTAATAATGATAAATATGTTCTGTAATTTCTCAACAGGAAAATTGTAACATAGATAAATTATTCAAATAACAGTTACAACCAGGGCTACACAGTGAGACTCTTAACACTAATACTAAATAATAAATAAACAAAAGGCATAGTCTCATGATTATAATACTTTTCTAAAAATTATTTTCATATTAATTTAGATTATTTGAATTTCAACAATCTTATTTTATTCCTCACTTCTAATCTAACACATTTTGTCATAGATTTTATATTACAATTTTAATATGGTACTGCTATATTGTTGTGTGTGTGTGTGTGCATGTGTGCATGCAAGCATGTACGTGTGTGGGGGTAAAGCATGTACGTGTGTGTGTGTGTGTGTGTGTGTAAATGTGTGTGTGTGTGTGTGTGCTTTCTTCAAGCATAACATAAGTATCCCATGTCCATCTTGGAATAAAGTTAACCTTGTCCAGTTACTACTGCAGTGAAAGAAGCAGAAAAAATATTACAACATTATGCTCTACCATAAGTGATCCTGGGAGACACTAGAGTCTACCAGAAGAAGGATAACTGAAGTTAAGACTGCATGTAACAGCTTCACTGAGGTCATCTTCCATGACTGTTTAGAACTATATGGTGACACAGTTGTTTGAAGTCAACCACACACTTCTAAGTAACCCCTCACCAAGGCTCTGAGAGCTAGGACCAATGTTGTGGGAGAAGTTTTCTCAAGACACAACACAGACACACTTAAACTCATCCCACGTAGGGAATTCATGACAAATCAAAGTTAATGATAGATACCAAAGTCCAGCTTGATAAATTAATTAGTTGTTTTGCTTTCTTTTGTTTTGAGTTACCTGCATGTGTAGAGATGAGGGGTAAAAATATAAGGTAGGAAGGACTCAAAATCATCTTTACCACTGAAAAGCCCACTCTAGCATGATTGATAGCTGATGTTCCTCTATAGCTAACTGCACTACTTGAAGGCGACTTGAAAAATCAGCTCAGCAAAGTTTCCTCGTGATAACTCAGCTGGTATTACAAACCTGTTTCCCAAAGGCACAGCTTCCATCATTGATATTTTTTTGACATTGTTATAAACAGAATTCCAAGATACTATCACTTGGTATTAAGTACAAACAGCAATCTTTGGGAATATTTCTCCATGTGGAGGAATGAGGTACTTTTACATGGTGTTCCTGGTGCTGTCTTTAAGGTATATAAGTTCATCTGCACATGAAGAATCTGCCTCAGTCTTACCTCTTCCTCTTGATAGTTCGATATGTTTGGAAACTTTTATTTGCACCAAAGACCTGAAACTTCCTTACCTACTACTAACACCTGCTCTGTGATAATCAATTTTGGCACCAAGACAGATGAAGTGTGATGCATATCCTGGGCAAAATGGGAAGGGAAAAGCATAGCACAGTCATTCTTATTTAAGGAGTTATTAAACTAAAGAAGATAATATATCACATGCTACCACGCATCAGAAAAACAAGTATCTTAATTCCTATTTATGGCAGGGAAACCTGGAGAGTTTATTGTAAAAGTCTAACTCTATAGCCCCTATAGTCCCCTAAAAGCACCCTATGACATGAATGTGAGTCCTATATAATTTAAAAACTGACCGAGTACACTACACTTAAGAGAGAGCTATATTGATAATGAAATCAAGCCAGAATAGGTACATTTCAAGGAAGAGGTAAAAATGGAAACAACCATACTAGTAGCACAAAGATGGGACAGTCACTTTTTAGTTTTTACTCAGTATAGTAAAACACCCGAATTAAGGTTTTTACCAGGAAAGAAATTTTGGCTCACAGTCCCAGAAGTTTTAGCTCATGATCACTTCGAACAATTGTTTTGTGGTCCGTAGTAAAGCAGAACAGGCCAGCAGTAGTGGAGCAAAACTGTTCCCATGATGAGGCAGCCAAGTTAAGGGTGAGAGGACACAGCTCTTGACCTAATAGCCCCTTTGAGGGCACGCCCCCAATGACAACTTCCTTCTCCTAAGCTCCTCCTACTTCTTGCGGGTTCTACCACTTCCTATAACACTTCAGATAAGGGACCTGGGCTGTAATTCACGGCCTTGTAGAGACATTTAACACAAATATGTAACGGTTCTTCTGGTTTATCTCCTCCAACTAGTAAGAATATGCTTTTTTGATAAGAAAAATGCAAACGCAGCTGTGTGCACTCTGGCTGGCTTGTTATCCTAGCCTGTTATCTGGGGAGGCAGACGCAGGCAGGTTTCTGTAAGTTCTAGGCCAGCCTGGGCTACAAATGAAGTTCAGAACAGCCAAGGCTACACAGAGAAACCTTGTTTCAAAAAACAAAACAACATAAGACAAACAAAAACCAAACCAATAAAAATTTATACTGTAGGGGAGAGCTATGTGGAGTAGAGGATGATGCAAGTCTTCCTGGGTTTTAAGAAAAGGGTTGAAGTTAGTGAGATCTCGCTATGCTCAGCCCTAAGGAGCTGTTCCTGAAGCCAGGGGCAATTTCCAATATGTGCAAAAGTCAAAAACAACAAGACAGCCCTTGAGAAGTTATTTATTTATTTATTTATGGTCTTATCTCTTTTATTTTATTTTTTAATTTTTATTTTACTTTATAATTTTTTCACATTACATCCCAATTGCTATGTTCTAGCTCTTATCTCCCTGTTTCCACCTTCTCTCCTTTTTCTTCTCTATTCTCCTCTCTCGGGCAAGGGGGAGGGGAGATCTTCTTTCCCACTGTCTGGCCGTAGCCTGTCAGGTCTCTTCAGGATAGTCTGTGTCCCCTTCATTGTGTGCCCACAAGGACATCCCGCTGAGGGGAAGTGATCCAAGGTTTAACCACAGTTTCCACTCCCCCCTACATGGAGAATTAGCCCTCCTTAGGCTACATCCAAACAAAGAGTCTAGGTTTTCTGCATGCATCGTACTTGGTTGGTGCATCAGTTTGTGCAAGCGACCCTGTGTCCAGATCCACTGGCCTTGATGGTCTTCCTGTGGATGCATGCTATCCTGATGAGACCTCATAGACTGTGGCCAGACAGTCAGTAGAAGGGCCTCCCCATCAGAGCTCTAGGACAGGGGAACTTGCCAGAAGGGGGAGGAGGGTGGGAATGGGAATATAAGAGCATGCAGATAACAATTGTGAATAAATTATAATTAATAAAAAAGAAAAAATGTTATTTACAGAAGGCTTTGGAGTACTCAGTCCTAAATGTGATGTCTTCATCAAACCTGTCCCTTCAAGGCTCAGAGAGCTGTTCAGGAGATAAGGCAGAAATTGGAAGAGGCAGAGATGGTGGATATCTCCAAAGAACCTAATGTATTCCAGATACAACTGAAGTGCCCTTTTCTATTTGTTTCTGAGCTCTGGCTGGCTGGTTAAACTCAGCTGTTCTGGCTCAAACTCCTCTCCAAGGTGAATGATTAAAATTGGCTTCTCTCTCTGAATTGGTCTGCTTGGAAAAAGCACCACTGAACTCCACAAACTGAACTGCACTGACTCCGTGAACTGCTGACCAGATTCAGCTTCGCAAACTGAAAGGAATTCATGAACTGCACTCAACTGACTTACTGGATTGGACTGTACTGAGGGGAATGAACCGATGACCCGATTCTCTGTGCTGCTCTTAAATAGCTTCTCTTTCCTGTATGGTCTCACAAGAGTTGGATGTGTACTATCTCTCACTTATGTTCTCAAATCTTTCTCTGATTCATCACTTTGCTCCTCATTTTGGTGGACTAAAGGTGTGTACTAGGGCGTGTCTGTATTCCAGTCTGAGGGATTAGAAACGTGCGGCACATCTGTATTCCAGCCAGATGACACAAGCCTAGAAAATAATTGAATGTGATTCTTTGCCAGCGCATCAGTGTTGCTGAATTAAAATTTATCTGCACTAATATACACACAACTCACAGAGACTGTGACAACATGCACAGGACCTGTAAAAATGCAAGCCAAATGGAGTCCTAGCAATGGGGAGGGGTGTAGATATGGGGCACCAATCACAGCTAAGAAGCTATATGAAATTAATGCCAGTTGGTAAGGAGAAACGTTTTGCCAATGGAGTGTCACTGGGTATATGAACCACACCCGAAAGCAGGCACCATGCTCAGCACTAGTTCCCAAAAATCAAATGAACTCTATGGGTCTTATTCTTGCTGTGTTCTTGTTTTGTTTTTTTATGGGCATTTTTTTTCCTTGTCTTTCTGATCAAGGAGATGGGTCCTATCCACCAGGACCTTGTCTATCAAAGAACCAGGAGATAGAACTATGAGAGCATGCTTTTTCCTAAATCAGCACAAATGAATGACTTGCAGATTAAATAGTAACCAGTAGCCTGCAAACCTAAGCGGCCACTTGACAACCCATCAGAGCTCCAACCTGGTGTGAAGACGCACAAACTGGACGATGAAGAGAACAAGGAAAGGAAACCATGGTTTGCTTAGCCTTCCTGTAGACCCTGGTGATAACATCTAGGGACACAGCCATGCAGCCTCATCTTTCTGGGATGCTTGCTCACATAGAATGTTAACAATGGGAAGTAAATCAAGGATGTAATGCCCTACAGAGTGCTCTAAAATAAACAGTCATATTTGACTAGTTGAAAATACATCTCCTTCTTCTATTCCTATTATACTTAGATTTGGTCTTTTTATAGTGGCTTTTTCTTTTTTTTTTTTTTTTTTTTTGTGTTGGGCCCTTTTTTTTTTTACATTTTTTTTGGCTGATGTATCAATAAATTCAATCATATTTTCCACACTTGAGATTATCTCTTTGTTTAGGGGTTAGGATGTTTTTAGGTCTAGATAGATATTTTAAGTTGATAAAGATGAGATATGATAGATATTGATTTACAGTCAGATTTTTAGACACACCAAGATAGGAAAGTTGTTTTCACCAAGGTTGCCAAATACAAATAGGCAAAACCCTATGAATATAACATTTATATAATTCCTGACTGTTTAATACTTCTTCTTGCCATAGGTAGTTTATTGTATATATGTGTAATAATATAAATGTTAATGTAAAATGGAAACATTAAAAAATACATCTCATTTTGATCTTCCATGTTATGTTTCCCATATATTTATTAACCTGTGTTGGTTCGTGTATGTAATGTTACCATGGAAATTTTAGGAAATAAAAGCACTGAAGTCCCTACAGAAGCAACAGAATGACACTTGTCTCTGCTGCTCTTGGTCCTATTGAGCGGTTACCAGACTTTAGCCAGATTTGTAGTAACATGCATTGGACTCGTGATTAATCTTTCTGATCAAATATTCTGCACATATATATTTATAAAACTAAGAGATCTGGAAGTTTTGAAAAGCTGTCAGTGTTCACATGAAAAAATAAAAATGTTATTTGGAAAAAAAAAAAACTGAGGCTGGAGAGATGGCTCAGAGGTTGAGAGCACTGACTGCTCTTCCAAAGGTCATGAGTTCAATTCCCAGCAACCGCATGTTGGCTCACAACCATCTATAACAAGATTTGTATACATAAATAAATAAATAAATAAATAAATAAATAAATAAATAAATAAATAAATAAATCTTCAAGAGAAAAAAGTTAGATGGGATAATTTAGTATTCTAAAGAAGATAGAACTCTCTGAGGCTGGTAGTAAAGTGGGCAGACTGAGATTGCTGCCACCACAGGCAGTAGAAACATCCCATTCTCTTGTGCGTTTGATCAGCCTGAATGGACTACGTGAACTGGATGAGTGACTGTATCTTCACATTCCTGAAGAGACCAGATCAGGAGACATAACACAATTTCCAGAATCAGGTGCTCTCACTCACCGTGTGAAGCTGCACTCAGTGAAGTATGCTTCGCTTCGTAGTTTTCCTAATTTAAAGCTGCTGGTGGTAAAGTTCAAGCCAAATTCACATTTGTTAACATACTAATAACGACACACTCTTTTACTGTTTTGCAAGGTTTTGCGTTGTATGGTCTCTATATAAATTGATTCACCGGGTACAGTTGTCACTAGTAAAATGTAAAACGCCAGTGTATGGGGAAAGACTAAAGTGGTAAATGAACCTCAGTCCTCAAAAGATGCCATAAGCATTCCTCAAAACCAATCATTTATTTCAGCAAACACATTGGAATAAATGTATTTATTAAGAAAAGTTGGAAATAAATGTAGAGGTTGCTTCCTTCCTAGTGATTCCTTATTTTCTATGGGATCACCCAGGAAAGTGTGTTAACAATTATCTGAAGATAGCTTGTGTTGTAGTTGTATTATTTACAAGCAGTAAATACAAACACAAACACACACTCACAACACAACAACAACTACAACAACAGCAACAGCAGCAGCACGAAAACAACTTACATGTTTCATTTGGTTTCTAAGAAATTATACTACAGTTCCATAAGAATGAGTTATTACCTGTAATTACAAGTTTAAAAAAATCTTATTACGCTCTACATGCACTTCTTTCATGATCAAGTATGCTGACAATTTACTTTAACAGTATTTTACATTATCTTTATGAGGGCATTCGTGTGTATGTGTGTATACCATGCCGGGCGTGTAGAGTTCGGAGAACAACCTGCAGGAGCTGCCTCTCTCTTACCCAGTGTTCAAACTCAGGTCCTCAGGGTAGGAGTCAAGTGTCTTTATGTGCTAAGCTATGTTGATGGTAATTTCTGTGAAGCGTGTGACTTGTGACTGGGTCTTTAGGATGGCCTCCCTCCTAAATATACTTAATGTTTAATGTTAATTTTCAAATTAGTGTTTGATGGAGTTCCATACAGAGTACTGAAATCCACTCTTGATCTTCCTGTTTCTGGTTCAAGGTTAGCTGGGACTACAGGCCTATAACCATCAAGCTCGACTTATATACTTATATATTTTCCTACATATTTTCAACTATTTTTCACTTATTTTTTATCCAGGCAACAGTGGCATATAAGATATAACATATGAAATAAAGTATATAAAATATTAAATGTATAATTGGATTATATAAAGTATTTAAGATGTGTATTAAATAAACACACGCTGGTCTAAAATTGTACTGTTTTACACTGACAAATGTATCTTATTTAGAAATTTTCCATAGGTCTGGTTTATTTCTGTCCTAAGTTTGTTGGTCAGTTGATAACTTTCTTTTATTCTAAACCTTTTATCGCCTTTCTCTCTCTCTCTCTCTCTCTCTCTCTCTCTCTCTCTCTCTCT
>OU015745.1:15037944-15061983 GCA_907169655.1 Acomys percivali | reverse complement strand
TCTCTCTCTCTCTCTCTCGTGTGTGTGTGTGTGTGTGTGTGTGTATATGTGTATGTGTGTCTGTGTGTGCACGTGTGTGTATGTATGTGTGTGTGCGTGTGTGTGTATGTGTATGTGTGTCTGTGTGCGTGTGTGTGTGTGTGTGCGCGTGTGTATGTATGTGTGCGTGTGTGTGTGTGTGTGTGTGTGTGTGTGTGTGTGTATGTGTGTGTGTCTTTCTTCCTTATCTAGATTAGTAGAACTGCTATTTACTACTTCTCTATTAGGAAATCTGCAAGCTAGTTTATATTCAGCAAGAGACACATGTGGACCTCTTCTGTGGCTCTTCTGTAGAAATAGTTGTTTATTCGTTAATGAGATTTATTAAAGACTCTTATGTGCCTAATTGATTACTTCACATGGAATTTATTGATTTCACCAAACATGAATTTTACACCCACTTACACAAAGCTACAGCTTCCTCCTCCACTTAGCACACATACGTGCCCCGGGTTTCATGTGTCCTTTCACTCCTCAGTACTTCTCTGTGTTAATATTATCGAGCTGCATACCAGACGCAGCGCTCCATCCTACTAAGTTTTCTGGACCCTGCTTCCCCTGGTTATGCCACCCACATCGCACAGAAACCCCCTGTACCTTGCTTCCCCAGCTGAGGCCTTCCAGTGAATCCTGGGAATAATGCTGCCTGCTCTGGGCAGTGGATCTGCCTCCTTGTTGTAGGTGCGAAAGCCAGGCTTCCCCTATTTTGTCAGCCTGCCTACACCTCCTCCCTCTTGCACAAGGATCATAAGTCCTTAAGGCTTCAGAACTGTGCTCACCAAGTCTAGACGTGCTTGGATTACAAACCGCTTACAATCTACACTTGTAACAGTTTCTAAGGATGCATGCACAAATGCCCCGTCACTAGGGAAGGCACCTAAAACAGAATAGGGAAATGATTTTACCTAAGTCTGTCTTAGTGGATCAATGAGTTGTTTTTTTTTTCTGGTATGCAGGTGTTAAAATCTATTAGGAAAAAAAGTGAGCACACTTGGCATAAACACATAAATACATTTTCTTTTGCAAAAGTTTCCACAAGTTTGCGAATGTGGCTTGAGGAACTTTCTAGGTGTTTCGCTGAATCTGGGGAGTCACCATTCTCACTTTCTATTAATATCTTCATCCACAGAAGGATACATTTGCTCTGCACCTGAGAAACAGTATCATTCCTATGTGGGTATCAAAATGCTACAAGGACCACAACTGACTAACAATATAAACACAATTGCTGCCTGCTTTTAATGGCTACTAGTGCACATTTTATTTGAAATCATTTGTTCTTCAGCAAACTGTCTCTGAAAGATAAATAAAAAATAAGGTAAGCATTTATTTAAGAATAATAAAGAAATAAATGAACCATGTTTTAAAAGGAAAATCTATGGGGCTGGAGTAATGGCTCAGCGGATAAAAGCAATTGATGCTCTTGCAGATGACTTAGTTTTCATTCAGAAAGATCCTGGAGGGGCAGGGCGTGAAGATGAAGATGAAGATGAAGCCACTAACCACTGTCATATTATGCAATGACTACTCAGTCCCATTGTGCTTTGAGACGTCCCTTCTCCAGGATTGTCTATGGACTCTCGAAACACTTGCTTTTGGCAGACTAAAAGAACACAGAGTACTTCTATCTCTGGTTGATATTATCAGCTAACCTTGGGTGCATTCCTCATGGCACGACACCTTCCACATTCCCTAGTCCCCCACGAGGAACCTTAAAAGCATGTATTTTCCAAGTCAGACCGAAGCTTATTTTTACACCCTGTATTGTTGCCGGCCAGCTCAGAGGCAGCAATTTCTCTCTGCCTTTCCAGTGAATTCTTTGTCCGAAGGCTCATGGACTATGAGAATCATAAACCTGACTCCTTCCTATACCCAGTTATTATTAACTGAATCTTCTCTAGAATGTGGAAGAGGATCCTTGTTATGTTTTAGGGAGCCCAATTCTCTGTGTATTTGCACTTACGCCTCACCCACCATAGTACAGAAAGAAAGGCTTGCCTCAGTTTACTGTTTCCCAGAATCAGAGCACATGAGTGGCCTGATGGAAAAGCTGATTCTATACTCCATAAAAACAAAATAATATTTCTATGTTGAGAGTTAAAAGCCAAAGACTGTAAAAGAAGTGACATAACAAAACCAGTATATAATAGCAGGAAGGTGAACACAGTTTGCAGAGACTTTATGTGGGCCACAGTACTGACATCTCTGGAGCCCGTGGCACTGTGATTCATGCTCTTCAGATGTCTCCACAGGGAGAGGACGAGCAGGAGAAGCATTGTCAGGGAGGCAGCAAATGGTATCAGTGTGAACATAGTGTTAAGTAAAAGAAGCCCCCGCACTTGTACAGTATTATTCGAACTAGAACTGTGGAGTATGTTTTCTTCAAGACTATCAATAATTGTGTTTATGAATATAATATTTATAAGCAGGATTATCAGAGATACTACCAGTGTCACTGAAACCACTTTGTTTACATTCCATTTGAGAGCCAGAAAAGTGGAGTTTGAGAAATGGGCTATTTTGAGAAAGTAAAAGATGCTGAGGCATGTAGCAAACCAGACGTTGAAATGATTGGTCACTGTCCAGAAATTACTGTGCATTCTTATGACTATTTTCATTTGCAATGAATCTTGTCTGAATAAAACTATTGAAAAGCTTAGGATTAGTAACAACATATGAACAGTTCTGGAGAATGCAAGAGCAATGTGGATCTTATCCACTGCAGAGATCTTTCCACTTTTCAACCAGTCTATGATGTTCACCACAGCCATGAATGCATTTCCTAAAACTCCTATAATAAACTCCACATTTACAATAGTTATCAGTGTGATAGTTAGGATACCCTTCAATGTCTCCAACATGATGCTCTGATTCCTTCTGCACTACCAAAGATGTGTTAATGCAATCTTCTAAAATGCTGTGTCTCATTCTTAATATATTGACTTTTATGAATTCTGATAGTCAATGTCAACCAAAAAACAAAATACAACAAAATATGGTTTGTTGTTGTTGAAGATAACCCAGCTGAACTTCATTCACGTGATGTACTCTCTGCATACAGAAGCCTGAACCCCTCTGTAGTTCCTGCAGAAGGAAAATTAGAATTCTAAAATGCTGCCATGAAAATAGAATTATATTTATTTGCATTATTTTATTTGTTTTGCCTCATGGAAATATTTTACTATGGATACCTTTTTTTCCGAGTGACTAATATTGTAGAATTCTAACTCACCATCAGGAAACAGAAATCAGGACTCACGTAAAAATCAAGATGCTCATTAAATACACCAAAATGCTCTATGTGCAGGACCCAATGCTTATTTTCCAAAGTTCTTCCAACACATTGTCAGTTATCTATTAAATGGCAAAACCCATTATTCCTCAAATACTTAGTAATGAAAATACAAATAATTTTACTTTTTATATGTTTATTATTCAAATATATGCATGTAATATAAATTTACACTAATAAATAAACATTTATTTTTATCCATATATTTATTCTCACTTCAAACTTTCTAGTTTAACACTCATTGTGCATCTTCCTTGAGCTAGTGGCTGTGATAGCTGGTGAGACATTGTCTAAAGTTACTTTGAAGAATAGGGGAGGCAGTAGTAATGAAACTATTTATAAATGTGTGGTTATTGTATCTATGAAAAAAGAAACATAAGCATTATCCTACAGGGCTATAAAACAAAGATTACTTAGTCTTCATAGCAAGAATTTTCACAATTCTCTGTCCCCCTTTGTTAATACATCTGACTCTCTTACTAACACCAAGGAATTTCAGATATTATACATTTTATCCACTTTGAATCAAGAAGTGTGCCATTAACTGTTATATATAATTACAAACATATATATGCATATATATGCAAATTAGTGTAATTATGCTGACTTTTATTTGATTAACAATATATTATATATGCTGTTTCTACAAAATACAAGCCATTTAAAAGGATTTAACCAAAAAAATATTCTAACATTGTATCTCTCTGTTTAGGTCATTGTATGTATAATAATAACCCACTAACTGTACATTTTGTGTAGTGAGAATTTGGGAGTTTTGGTTTCTTTAAAACAAACAAGAGTATCATAAAAATATTTTTTTAATCACAAGGGTGGGATGAGGTATGATTTCAGATTTTCTAGACCTGTTGGCTGGTATTTGTTCTATCAGGGGTATGATTTTGTCAGCAGCTGATAGTTTCGGTGATTGTGTAATGTTAAGAATTATAGGCACTTCCACAAGGTATATAAATCCTAGGGACCAAAGAGGCATTGGGTTCTGTTGATTAGTTGTTGGTTGTCGGTTGTTGTTACTTGCCACAGTTTGTTAAATAGTCCTTTACAAAGAAGAAAGAAGACACTAGACATATTGACAATGAACATCAAACTTGGCCCAAGATACTGGATGCCTTTAATTAGCAGGCAGGAGTCTAATGATAATGTCATACCCTTTCCTTCTTTTTTTCTAGTATTAAAAAGTTGAAAGGGTGGGGAAAAAGCAGAGAATGGTAGAAAAAAAGAACCCACAAAGTAGCAAATGTCAGCTACAATATTCAATATCTATATTTATAAGACTCAACATAACTGCAATTTATGGATCACCATAACGACAATTTATAAAATTTCAAGTGAATAAATTGTTGAAATGTCATTCTTTCTAATTTTTGTTGGGTTACTTTAATTTTTTTTTATTTTTTTGTGGTCATATAATTATATCTTTTATTGTAAAAAATTGTCTTAGCTATTTGAGGTTATTTTTTTCCATATGAAGTTGAGAATTGTTCTTTCTAAGTCTGTAAAGAATTGTGTTGGCATTTTGATGGGAATTGCATTGAGCCTATAGATTGCTTTTGCTAAGACGGTCATTTTTACTATGTTAATCCTATCAATCTATGAGCATCGGAGATCTTTCCATCTTCTGATATCTATGTTTTCTCTGTTTAAGACATGGGTAGATGTATAGGTTGAGAAATGATGATGTTAGGTGATAAATAAGTATAATATATAATATGATAGATAGTGATGGATAAGAAAATAGACAAATGATAGCTGAATATAGATGTACATAGATATATAGATGCATAGATAGATATTATTACATAGACTGGTGAAAGATTAATACATTAGGACAGCCCACATTATTCGTCTATGGACCTATTTACGTGTGTTCTGAGAAAGAAAATGGCGCAAAGGAAGGTTAGCATAACTTTCTACAATTTATAAAATTGAGCCTGTGTTCTCTCTGATATTCACACTTTAGGGGAAAGATGAACAATCAAGAAATTGAGTGTTGTGCTCATTGTACAAAGGTGTCAGCCAGGAGAGGACAGCATCTTAAAAAGTGAATCTCCTTTCTTGCTGCTTAGAGTCCCTCAGGGTGAAGACTGAACATAGGCAACATAGACTCACTAGTGACACTGCCAAGTTCAGAGTCAGGGTAGTGCAGAGGGTAAGCAGTAAATGCAGTCTGATCACAAGAACTTAGTGAAAGAGATGTTGAAGTCTGCAAAGAGTAGAAGTAATGATGTACACAACTGACATGCTGAGTTCAAGGACAGCCTCATCCACACTGTTAAAATAAATCTCTAAAAACAGAGTAGAGATTGAAAAATTAATCCCTGAGGTTATTCTGGAAAGAAGTCCAAAAGCCTAACTAACTCAGCAGTTAAGATTAAGGCAATTAAAGGAACCACATGCCAGAGGTAGAGGAAGTCTCAGTCTCCTTGATGAAAAGTAATCAGTAATATGTGGGATATGGTTCATAAAGTATCACTAAGTATTTGTTCAGTTTTCCTAAAGAGCTAAATCCATTACCAGAAATCACTTCCGTAAAGAGAGGACACATATCCATACTGTCGGCAGTTTTAGGAACGGGACCCAGAGGCATGGGGCTACTGAGCTGATGATTGTCTCTTCACGGATGTTCATTTTCAAAATATCAACACAGTTCATCATCTGTTTCCAAGAAAAATGCAATACTTCAGTTTTTTTTTGTCAGGGTTATGTCAGTTATCTTCATAGACTTTCCATTTTCTTCTGTGTTCAGTCTGTGGATCCTGGAGATTTAACCCAGGGTTTCACATATGCTAAATTCGTATTCTACCTAACCCATACCTCTATATACTGTTCTTGGCTTGATACATTGTGAATTTTCATGCTAACTTAATATATTACTGATATGATGATATTTACCACTCATGGGAACTAAGTGGAATGTTTCCAAACAAACAAACAAACAAACAAACCAGGAAAAATGCAAAATGAAATAAAAATCAAATCAATAATTTTCTAGGAAAAGTGGGAAGCTTACAGGAGTTTCTAATAGAATTAGATGATCAGACATTTCAGACTCTCAAGTGCTGGGATTAGAGTCATGCAACATCACTGCCAGAATGTCAACTCAAAATTTTAACTAACATTAATTTGGTGCCTTTATTAAATTTTTAATAGAATAATGTAAAAAAAAAGAATTAGATGATCATTAGGGAACACATTGAAAGCTTACATTCCACAAAGGAGAAAATCTTGGAGAAGTGAATGAAACCATAGAAATATATGACTCACCAAAATGAAATCAGGAGGTTAAAAACTATTTAACTAAATTCATGACAAGAAATAAACTCAAGATTGAAATGACTATAACAACTCTTTCACAAATAGAGCCTATACCAGCTCAATTCACTACAAGTTATGGTACGATTTTAACACCTTTTCCCAACACTTTACAAAAAAAAAAAAAAAAGAATGGAAGGGAACAAAATACTACATTCAGACAAGATTAATATAATACCAAAATAAGATAATCATACTACAAAAAGAAAACTAAAGACCAATTTTTCTAATGAACACAGATTCAAACTTCTCAACAAATCCCTCATAAAACACATTTAAAATCATCTCAATAGAAAACAAAATCTGAGAAATCTGGAGTTAAAAATCAGTCATGGCTCCATATCACATTAGAGTTCAGGATAGCCTATACTTTCTCAAAAACAAAAACAAAAAAACCAAAGGCAAAACACATTCAGAAAATTGCAATACATGATAAAATTGGTATAATCCCTAAAATATAAAGTTGGTTCAACATATGGAAATAGATAAATGTCATACAACACACATACAGACCCAGATATATCAATTATATCCTATCAATAGTCAGGGCACTTAACATAGTTCATCATCCTTTCCTAATGAAAATCTTAAAGAATTAGGAATAGAGGAAACATAAAAGTAGATATTTTTTTAAAACTTTCTTCAATTACTAAATAAATTTTACAGATGCTAGAATGGCTTGTATAATTATGTATAATGATTTCATGCTACTTTATAAAAAATTTTTTCAGAATTTATGAGATGACTGTCACAACCACTTGATTATCAGTTAATAAGAATTTAGGAATGAAATATGAAAAGAAATTTAACATTTTAAGATCCAAATGGTTATTTTGAAGAAAGCTAAAATATGTAAAGGAAGTTCTCAACTTAAAAAAGACTGCTTTGATACAAGAAATAATGTTCATGTACCTCGTACGTATTATAAATATATTTGTATTTATATATGTAGTTTTGTAGTTGCACAGGGAAACTAATAACAACACTGTACCCAAGACCCAAATATATCCCATTCTTTCTCATCCCCATTATAAACATGAATAATTTCTAAGCATCCAGCCAATAAATTGTCTATTATCTTTCACTTGCTTTTGTTACAGTAATGCAATAACTTAATGTTACCAAAGATTGTCACTATCCAATTTTATATTGTGCATATTATCATAATTGAGAGTCTTTCTGTTTATACTAAACTTGGAAAGAGAATGCATGAGAAAATAAAATCTACCTCAAACATACATCTTACCTATCTGGAATAAAACTTATTGTTCTTGCCATCCATGCTCACCATGGGAAGGTTAGGAAGCACCAAAGTCAGACTTGGAGGATGGTTGAGTGGACAAAATGCTTGCTTTGCAATAATAGGGGCCTGAATTTGCATATCCCACACTTATGTAAATGTCAGGAACAATAATACACAAATACATCACTGCAGATAGAGACAGTCAAATCCTGGAGTCTTTTTTTCACAGCAACTTTAGGAAACCAGTGAGTTTGGGTTTCAGAGAAAACCCCTATCTCAAAAAGTAATGTGAAGAGCAGTATAGGAAGACATCCAAGGTCTTCATCTGGCCTCCACATGTGCAGGCAAAGTCATCTACCTGCACATATGCATATCACACACACACACACACACACACACATACACACACACACACACACACACACACACACATAAAGAAAAGTACAAATTCCTCAATTTAATCATCAAAAAAGACACTACAATATATCTTTGATTAAAAAGCATGGTATTAGAGAATTTGACTATCCTGAACCAATAAAACATTTTGAGGTTAGTAGCACACCATGTACTGCAAAACCGGTTCCTGCATAGACAGTAAGAACATTCATTTTCACTCATCATTACGTTAACCAGTATGAAGTACAGCTAAATACCAGTATGTTCACTTCCTCAAAGCCAATCCATTCTGGAGACAGCTAAGGAGTAAGGATTCCTAGGAGTGAGAGATCCCTTTAATGCTTTTGCCTACTTGATGGACTATATTCCTCCTGTTGAGTTTCCTCATCCAGCCTTGATATGATGGCGTGTTCTTGGTCTTATTGTAACTTGCTAGGCCCTGTTTTGTTGATGTCCCTGCTCATTTATGAGGGGAGCCAGAGGGAATGTGGATTTGGGAGAGAGGGGGCTTGGGAGGAGAGACTAGGGGAATGGAAGGGAGGGAAAACAACATTTTTGAAGTAATATATGAGAGAAAAAAATTTAATCCATCATCTTGGGGTACATAACATTGTTGCAGTTAATTTACCAGTATGAAACCAACCTCCAACATAACTTCTTCTGTCAGAGTCAGGACAAAGAGATCACAGATGACAATGAGACACTTGCAAAATTTCCTAAAGCAAAGACTACAATTTAGATTGAAAATACAGTGATTCCTGCTTGAGTCAATAAAAAATACAAGGTACATGTAACTTGGTGAGATTTATCACCTCCTAACCAAAATTTTACCAATATATGGTTTCTGTATGCTTTTATAGTCTATTTTCAATACTAAGAAGGAAAGTAATATCAATCAAGACAATATTAACTAAACATTAACTTAATGTTGCTTCATTTACATACCATAAATAACTCCAACCCAGAACCTTGCTACAAGCCACAATCTTCAGTTGCTGGTGTTGAATTTAAAGCTGAAATTCTCACTTCTTCAAATACAAATAAAGGCATATTCTTTTCTACTGTTTTGCAAGATTTTTGCCTTATCTATACTCTATGTAATTTGAGTTGATCAAGTTTAGATATCAGTTAGCAAAATTTAAAACCCAATGTGTGTAGGGAATGACTAAAAGGATGGATGAGCCTCTATCCTACAGAGATGACATGATTCATCCTTGAAAATCAACAGGAAGGAAGTACACTGGATGCATGAAGAAGAGTTTAAAGCAACTTTTCTCTGGTGTTTCTTCTTACTAAGTCTTCCCAGTTTTTGACTGCCATGGAAACTTTATCTTTCCTACAAGTCTGCTGATAAGTATTATGTACTTTCATATATACAAACAATGTATATACAATGTAAACCATGAGTTTGCATGTACACACACACACACACACACACACACACACACACACACACACACACCAAAGCTGAAAACAAGATACTCTTCAAGACAACACAGCTGTAGGATATTGATATAGAAATTCACTCTCTGTGCCCATCAACAAACTGGAAGAAGGAGCCGAATGATTTTAAGAGCTAGAAGGAAAACTGCTGTGAGATCACATTGCCTAAGAGTAACAGGGAAGCTAGTCTTTTTTTAAATTTATTTTTTATTAATTTATTCTTGTTACATCTCAATGGTTATCCCATCCCTTGTATCCTCCAATTCTTCCTTCCCTCCCATTTTCCCCTTATTCCCCTCCCCTATGACTGTTCCTGAGGGGGAATTACCTCCCCCTGTATATGCTCATAGAGTATCAAGTCTCTTCTTGGTGACCTGCTATCCTTCCTCTGAGTGCCACCAGGTCTCCCCTTCCAGGGGACATAGTCAAATGTGAGGCACCAGAGTACGTGAGGAAGTCATATCCCACTCTCCACTCAAGTGTGGAGACTGTTCTGACCATTGGCTAGATCTGGGTAGGGGTTTAAAGTTTACCACCTGTATTGTCCTTGGCTGGTGCCTTAGTTTGAGTGGGACCCCTTGGCCCAAATCTGCCTATCATAATGTTCTACTTGTAGGTTTCTAGGACCCTCTGGATCCTTCTACTTTGCTATTCTCCCATGATTCTCTCATCTAAAATGCCAATAGGATGTCCTCCCCTCTGTCCCAGTTTCCTGGTAAGTGAAGGCTTTCATGGGACATGCCCCTTGGGCTAGTATACAGATATAAGTGAGTATATACCATTTGAGTCTTTCTGCATCTGGGTTAACTCACTCATTATGATCATTTCTAGTTCAATCCATTTATCCACAAATTTCGGAAATTCCTTGTTTTTAATAGCTGAGTAGTATTCCATAGTGTATATGTACCACAGTTTCTTTATCCATTCTTCTACTGAGGGACACTTAGGCTGTTTCCATGATCTGGCTATTATGAATAAGGCTGCTATGAATTGAGCAAATTTTCTTGTTGTGTGCTGGAGCATCTTCTGGGTATATTCCAAGGAGTGGAATAGCTGGGTCTTGAGGAAGCCCTCTTCCCCCAGTTTGCTGAGATAGCACCAGACAGATTTCCAAAGTGGCTGTACTAGTTTGCATTCCCACCAGCAATGAAGGAGTGTTCCCCTCTCTCCACATCCTTGCCAGCATGTGGTGTCGCTTGAGTTTTTGATCTTAGCCATTCTGATGAGTGTAAGATGGAATCTCAGAGTTGTTTTGATTTGCATTTCCCTGATGCCTAAGGAGGTTGAGCATTTCTTTAAGTGTTTCTCAGCCATTTGATATTCCTCTGTTGAGAATGCTCTGTTTAGTTCCAAGCTCCATTTCTCAATTGGGTTATTTGGTTTGGTGGTGTTTACTTTCTTGAGTTCTTTATATATTTTGGATATTAGACTTTTGTCAGATGTAGGGTTGGTGAAGATCTTTTCCCAGTCTATAGGCTGTCGCTTTCTTTTCTTGACAGTGTCTCCTCCCTTACAGAAGCTTCTCAGCCTCATGAGGTCCCATTTATTAATTGTTGACATTAGGGCCTAGGCTATTGGTGTTCTGTTCAGGAAGTTGTCTCCTGTGCCAATATGTTCCAGGCTCTAGGGAAGCTAGTCTTCTACCTCAATAATCTGGTGCCCAAAAAAAAGATAACACAAATCGATGTGTTACCTTGTTTCTTTTTTAAATTATTTTCTCATGATCTGTTAGCATGCTGTTGCCATTTCCAAATCATAGAAATTGTTATCCAAGACCACTTCATTTGTGAAGACCTTGAACTGCAACAGCTCCTGTAACTACAGTAAGCTGGCAGATAGATATCTGGTAAGGTGCTCTACAGATTCATCCTTGCGACATGGACCACAAGTGATGGCAACACAGGAATGGTGACTTTTGATCACCTGACATTCTTTAGTGAACACTCACCCATTATTCTCAAGCAATGCCCAACTGCACGCCTCCAAAGAGACTTTTCAACCCCAGGCTGCAGTTCACTTAAAAGCAGGACAATACTTCTTTGCTTTAAAAAAAATTATTACTTAAAAACTTGAAAATAAATAAACACATCAAACAACAAAATCAATCAAATCTAAAGTCTATGCAACCCCATGAAGATATAGAGAGGATGTGGAGAGAAAGGGACCCTATTCCCTGTTGGTGCAATGCAGTTAGAATAAGCATTCTGAGTGGAAACTTCCCAATATGTTTTACAGTTCCATTATTGAATATATTTAA
Source organism: Acomys percivali (assembly GCA_907169655.1). Lineage (NCBI taxonomy): Eukaryota > Metazoa > Chordata > Mammalia > Rodentia > Muridae > Acomys > Acomys percivali. The sequence continues at coordinate 15,049,983 of OU015745.1, read as the reverse complement.
GAAGTTTTCCACCACAAAATAAAAAACAATTCAGATCAGAATTTGAAATAGAAAAATATCAAGTTTACTTCCTCTTTCACTGCCACCATTCTGTCCTTCCTTGTGCCCTAATATTTAAACTTTTTAAAAGTTTCTTTTCATCATATTATAGTTTTCCCCACACGTAGAGTTAATTTAAAACCTGAAACAGTGAGACTTTTAGAAGAAAATACAGGGTATATCGGTTGAATAATTATTAATGTCTAATATTTATTGATTAATTTAGTAAGTCAGCAGTTTCTCCTTGACCAGCCATAAACTCAAATATTCACTGACAGACTAGGATATATTTAATTATCCTCGAGTACAATGAGTAATAATTACTCCATTTTAAATGCCCAAGCTGTATAGCTTCCGCCCATTCAGATTTCACATATTAAGCTTGTTTTTAGTTGCATTATACTCATCTCCTAGGTCCAGCTCATTTTTTCTGTTGTTTCCTGGGTCTCTAAAGGACATCGTGTGAGAACTGGACAAGGGCTAACTTCCCTGAGAAGAAGCCTCCCCGCCACCCACCTCATCCCCTGCCCTGTGCTTAATCAGCTTGAAGTCAACTTCCCTGGCAGTTAAATGAGGGGATCCCTTCTCTGAGATCCAGACAAAAGCTCACCTGCTCAGATTAGGGCCACCTTCCCCTCCCCAATTGTGTGGGAGACCCACAGTGTAACAGCTACAGCAGAAGAAAACTTTAGATACGAGTCCCCCTGAAGACTAGCTTCTTCTATGCCCCTTACCCAATTACATAATGCTAAGGCTGTGAAAGCCCCACTTGAGGTTTCAGTCTTTTTAAATCTTGTATTTGAGAGAAATCCTAGATGGCGGCGAGCAGTGTGGACCGTGTTTAGAAGCTCCAGTAAATGATTCAGGGAATTACACATAATTCTGAACCAGGAACACCAAGATCCCCACACCGCTGCAGCAGGAGTGTTCCACAGTTTGAAGAGACCAGGGCGCAGAGGGAGAAGCATGGATTTTCTCAGACCAGAGCGGCAGCAGCAGCGGCGGCTGAGGTTTGCAGCTCAACTTCAATGGTCTCAACTCTCCAAAAAAAAAAAAAAAAAAAAAAAAAGACACAGTCTAACTGAATGAGTGCATAAACAAGAGCCAATGTAGTTCTGCATTCAAGAAACACATCTCACCTATAAAGATAGACATAACCTCAGGGTAAAAGGTTGGAAAAATATTCCAAGCAAATGGTCACAAGAAGCAAGCAGGCAGAGACATTTTAATATCTAACAAAATAGACTTTCAACCAAAATTAATCAAAAGGGATGAGGAAGGACACTTCATACTCATCAAAGGTAAAGTCAACCAAGATGACATCACAATTCTGAACATCTATGCTCCCAATACAAGGGCACCCACATTAGTAAAAGATCTGTTAACAAAGCTTAAATCACACATCTATACCCACACAATAATAGTGGGAGACTTAAACATCCCACTTACACTGAAGGATAGGTCATTGAAACAGAAACTAAGCCAAGAAACAACATCATTAACCAATGCCATGAATCAAATGGATCTAACAGATATCTACAGAATCTTTCACTCAAGCAAAAAGGAATATACCTTTTTCTCTGCACCCCATGGAACCTTCTCCAAAATTGATCACATAGTAGGTCACAAAGCAAACCTCAACAGAGACAAGAAGATTGAAATAATATCTTGTATCCTATCAGATCACCATGGTCTTAGGCCACACTTCAACAACAACAGAAATAACAAAAAGCCTACAAATACATGGAAACTAAACAACTCTCTGCTTAATGACACCTGGGTCAGGGAAGAAATAAAGAAATTAAGGACTTCCTGAAATTCAATGAAAAGGAAGGAACAACATACCCAAATTTGTGGGATACATTGAAAGCAGTGCTAAGAGGAAAATTCATAGCACTAAGTGCCTTTAAAAAGAAATTGGAAACATCGCACATAAGCATCTTAATGACACAACTGGAAGCCCTAGAAAAAAAAAAAGAAGCAGAAACACCCAAGAGGAGTAGACGTCTGCAAATAATTAAACGCAGGGCTGAAATTAATAAATTGGAAACTAAGAAAACAGTCCAAAGAATCAACAAAACCAAAAGCTGGTTCTTTGAGAAAATCAACAAGATAGACAAACCGTTAGTCAAACTAACTAAAAGACAGAGAGTCAGTATTGAAATCAACAAAATCAGAAATGAAAAGGAAGACATAGTAACAGACACTAAAGAAATACAAAGAATCATAAGATCCTACTTCGAAGGCATATATGCCACAAAATTTGAAAATCTAAGGGAAATGGACAATTTTCTTGATCAATTTCACTTGCCAAAATTGAGCAAAGAATAGATAAACAAGCTAAACAGCGCCATTTCACCTATATAAATAGAGGCAATCATTGATAGTCTCCTAACTAAAAAAGAGCCCAGGGCTAGATGGTTTCAGTGCTGAATTCTACCAAACCTTTAAGGATGGACTAACACCGATAGTCTTCAAGTTACTCCAAAAGATAGAAATGGATGGAATATTACCAAATTCATTCTATGAGGCCATAGTCACATTGATACCTAAACCTCACAAAGACCCAACAAAAAGAGAGAATTTAAGACCAATTTCTCTCATGAACGTTGATGCAAAAATACTCAATGAAATACTTACAAAATAAATACAAGAACACATCAAAGATATCATTCACCATGACCACGTAGGTTTCATTCCACGTATACAGGAATGGTTTAATATATGGAAATCCATCAATGTAACCCACCATATAAACAAACTGAAAATTAAAAAAAAACACATGATCATCTCCTTAGATGCAGAGAAAGCATTTGATAAAATCCAACACCCATTCATGTTTAAAGTTTTGGAGAGATCAGGGATACAAGGCACATACATCAACATAATAAAAGCTATATACAGCAAGTCAATAACCAAAATCAAATTAAATGCTCAAGTTCTCCATATCTCTTCAATATAGTACTCGAAGTTCTAGCCAGAGCAATAAGACAACAAAAGGAGATCAAGGGTATCCAAATGGGAAAGGAGGAAGTCACATTATCCCTATTTGCAGATGATATGATAGTGTACATAAGTGACCCCGAAAATTCCACCAAAGAACTACTACAGCTGATAAACACCTTCAGCAAATTTGCTGGATATAAAATTAACTAAAAAAAGTTTGTAGCCTTCCTATACAAAAATGACAAGCATGCAGAGAAAGAATTTAGGAAAACCACACCCTTCACATTAGCCACAAGCAATATAAAATATTTAGGAGCTACTCTAACCAAGCAAGTGAAGGACTTGTTTGAAAAAAAAATTTCAAAACTCTGAAGAAAGAGATTGAAGATGACATGAGAAGATGGAATGATCTTCCTTGCTAGTGGATCAGGAGAATTAACATAGTAAAAATGGTCATCCTACCAAAAGCAATCTACAGATTCAATGCAATCCCCATCAAAATACCTACACAATTTTTTAAAGACATTGAAAGTTCAATTCTGAACTTCATATGAAAAAACAAAAAACCCAGAATAGCTAAAACAATCTTGTACAAAAGGTTCCCCTGGAGGAATCTCCATATCTGATCTCAAGCTGTATTATAAAGCAACAGTAATTAAAACAGCATGGTACTGGCACAGCAACAGGCTGGTGGATCAGTGGAATCTAATCAAAGACTCAGGTATGAATCCACACACATATGGTCACTTGATTTTTGACAAAGAAGCCAAATCTATACTATGGAAAAAGGATAGCATCTTCAACAAATGGCACTGGTCTAACTGGATGTCTGTGTGTAAAAAAAATGCAACTGGACTCATATTTGTTACCTTGCACAAAACTCAAATCCAAGTGGATTAAAGACCTCAACATAAAACCAGAGACACTAAGTCAGTTAGAAGAAAAAGTGGGGAAGAGCCTAGAACATATTGGCACAGGAGACAACTTCCTGAACAGAACACCAACAGCCCAGGCCTTAAGGTCAACAATTAATAAATGGGACCTCATGAGGCTGAGAAGTCTCTAAGGGAGGAGACACTGTCAAGAAAACATAGCTACAGCCTACAGACTGGGAAATGATCTTCACCAACCCTACATCTGACAAAGGTATCCAAATATATAAAGAACTCAAGAAAGTAAACACCACCAAACCAAATAACCCAATTGAGAAATGGAGCTTGGAACTAAACAGAGCATTCTCAACAGAGGAATATCAAATGGCTGAGAAACAGTTAAAGAACTGCACAACCTCCTTAGGCATCAGGGAAATGCAAATCAAAACAACTCTGAGATTCCATCTTATACCCATCAGAATGGCTAAGATCAAAAAATTCAAGTGACACCACATGCTGGAGAGGATGTGGGGAGAGAGGGGAACACTCCTTCATTGCAAACTAGTACAGCCACTTTGGAAATCTATCTGGCACTATCTCAGCAAACTAGGGGAATAGGGCTTCCTCAAAACCCAGATATTCCACTCCTTGGGATATACCCAGAAGATGCTCCAGCACACAACAAGAAAATTTGTTCAACCATGTTCAAGCAGCCTTGTTCATAACAGCCAGATCATAGAAATAGCCTAAATGTCCCTCAGTAGAAGAATGGATAAAGAAATTGTGGTACATTTACACTATGGGATACTACTCAGCTATTAAAAACAAGGAATTCCCAAAATTTGTGGATAAATGGATTGAACTAGAAATGATCATAATGAGTGAATTAACCCAGAAGTAGAAAGAGTCAAATGGTATATACTCATTTATATCTGCACACTGGCCCAAGGGGCATGTCTCATGAATGTCTTTACTTACCAGGAAAGTGGGACAGAGAGGAGGACATCCTATTGGGACTCTAGATGAGAGAAGCATGGGAGAATGGAAAAGTAGAAGGATCCAGAGGGTCCTAGAAACGTACAAGAAGAACATTATGATAGGCAGAATTGGGGCCAGAGGTACTGCTCAAACTAAGGCAACAGCCAAGGACAATACAGGCAGTAAACTTCAAACCCCTACTCAGATCTAGCCAATGGACAGAACATTCTCAACAGTTGAGTAGAGAGTGGGATATGACTTTCACATGAACTCTGATGCTCCATATTTGACCACGTCCCCTGGATGAGGAGACCTGGTGGCACTCAGAGGAGGGATAGCAGGCTACCAAGAATAGATTTGATACACTATGAGTATATACAGGGGGAGGAAGTCCCTCTCAGTCACTGTCATAGGGGTGGGGAGTAAGGAGAAAATGGGAGGGAGGGAAGAATGGGAGGATACAAGGGATGGCATAACATTTGAGATGTAATATGAATAAATTAATAAAATATAAAAAAGAAAAAATACCATAAATTTAATGAGCACAGTGTTTAGGAAAGATTAATGAAACAGGGCAGTCTGCTATGAGAGTGCAAAATGTGGTAAAGTTCATAACAAATAATAGTTCAATTATTTGATTTACACTAACAATGACTGTAATATAATTGAACACCATTTTCTGTATCCGTAGCCAAATATCAAAGTGTGAGAAGTGATGTTCTTCTGTTTGGTAATGACATCACCTCCTGTGGGCCATCTGACAGTGTACAATAAACCCATGGCAATCTCTGTTCACTCTCAATTCCATCTTATTAAGGTCGAATTCAAATACATATACTAGTGATATGGGCAGACATGAGGTTTTTATGCTTTCAAAGTCAATTTCATTCCTTGTATAACCTCTTATTCATTGTCTGTCAGGAGCAGAGAGATTTATAAGCTTACTCTAGTCCTTCTTAGAATAACGTTCCTCACTCCACAGATCAGGAAGCAATGTGCGACTTGCAGTCTACCACATCAGCCAATCTCATTTATATATTTAGTAATAAGTAAATGACTATGGACCCAGTAAATCAGCTTGGGACAGAATCAAATTTCTCAGGAGCATGTGACTTTTGGAAAGCACAGCTCCATCTATAGACCACAAGATCTACTGAGTCACAAATTACTGGTTTCAATTCTAGTCTTATTCCTGAAAGTCGCAGAAAATGAAGTTCCAGCAGTTGGGAGCAGCCATGTTGAGCTGGGAACCAGCTCTGGGTCCCTGTGCAAGAGCAGAAAGTGCTCTTTACGCTGAGTCATTACTCCAGAGCCAGGTTTAAAACGATGTTTTGAAGATTTTTTTTCACATCCCTTATAACTACATGATATGTAAAATTAGGAAACTACTTCTATCTACTCACAATGCCAATATCTACATAAAGTCACAGCTCAGTTTCTGTTCATCTCTGCAGCTTACAAAGCATGTGACTGGTGGTTTCAATGAGAATGGCCCCATAAGTTCATATGTTTAAATACTTGGTGTCAGTCAAGGTTAGATGAGAAGGTGTCATCTTCTTGAAAACCTGTATTATTAGTGATAGTCTTTAAGATTTTTTTTTGTAATGCAACAGCTCAAATAATCATCTTTTCTTATGTGCATCCAGAAGAGGGCCTGGCAATTTGTGGTGGTGCATCACTGTAGGAAGCAGTCTCAGATTCCAGTCATCCAAAAGAAGGAAGTTGCAGTTCCTAATTTTTTGTACATACTGATTAATCTTTTGTAAATATTCTGAGACCAGAGGAACAATTCCCTATGACACTGGTGCTCACTGGCAGGAAAAAATTTGTAAATTTGAATTTGCATGGGTCTGAGGCATTGGTCTTTGTCAATAATACACATTCACTCAAGACTTCATGGGTTCATTACATCAACACCGAAACCCAAACCCTCCCCCGACTCCTATCCTCATTTTCTACCCTCACTTGTTTTGCTCATTCACTTTGCTAGAGGACATCCTTGGGTGGTTTTCAAAGATAGGATTTATTGAAAGAAAATGTTGTCATTCTCTGTGTTTATGTTTCTTTTCTTTTCTTTTTTTGCTATGCAGTACCATAGCAGCTAAAATGGCATCTGTTTGTTATCTTGTAAACTGAGTAACTTTTGTCCAGCTACAGGCCTAAAGTTCCATTTGCTTGTTAGAAGTCAGCAGGGACTTAAACCTCCAGATCCTGCTCCTCTCTCTGCTACTGACTCTTCCACATCTTCAGGGCTCACAAAGCCAAGGCTGAGAAACTCCCATTTTCGCTGGAGCTTCTATCTCCCTCTCCATCCCAGCTGACCTCCATTGATGAAGGCCCATCGCAGGTAGGGTTCCTGTGGTCAGGTGGGGAGCTACCTGGATCACTTCCTCGTCCCAAGCTTTATAAAACCAGAGACCAAGTTCCTCTTGACATATTAGATACATGTCACAAGTTCTGCTCATTATGCAGGAATATCTTTGTAGCTATCCTGCCTATACATTGTATTCATCTAAAACACAGATTTTGCCTTTACACTGATCATGAGCTAGCTGTGTACTCCATTATTTAACTTATTTATTTATTTATTTATTTATTACTTATCTATTATATATTATATTCGGCCTGCAGTTGCACTTTCCCCTCCCTCCTCTCTCCTTATTCCTTTTCCCCATTCCCCCTTTCCCAGATTCACTCCTCCTCTGTTTCCCTTAAGAAAAGAACAGCCTCTTAGGACATCAACCAAACAAGACACAAAAAAGTTACAATAAGACTAGGTACATCTATCTATACCCTGTGCTGTTGTATCACAGCCAATAGGCATAAACCTTGTGTCTAATGAGCTGTGAGATGGCCAGACCCACTGAAAGGGAGATGTGCAGCAGCCTGGAGTTCCTACAGAAACAGAGCAACACTGCATAGGGTTGGCCCTCGGCCTATTATCCATCCTCCAGCATGGATCCACCATGGATGTAGCCTGAACAGCTTGCCCAGGTGGCAAATGGAGAGCACTGGGCAGTGGTACAAGCAAAAAGGTCAGTCCTCAGTGAGACTTGGAGTAGCAGACATTGAGGGACAGGAGGAGTGTGGCAGACAGGAGATCACACAGAACCTGCCCACAGAAAGAGAAGGGCAGAGGGAGAGAGAGGGGAACAAAGAGGGGGGGAAGTGAGAGAAAGAGAGAGAGAAAATAGGTTCTCTTTCTTAATCCCTTCAGCTAAGAATGTGTGCCTTTTGATGAGTTGATAACATTAATATTGTGGGTATTATTGAAAGTTTTGTGCTGATAGCAGTCCTGTTACTAGTCCTATTTCATGTTCAGTAATGACATCATTGTTTCTTTTCTGAAGAGTCTTGCTTTTATGTAGATTCTGCTCTTTAGTCTGAAGTCGCATCCAGCACTTTTTGTAGGCCTGGTTTGGGAGACATAAAGACTTTGATCTTGTTAATATCATGTAAAGTTTTATTTCTCATTCAGCTGTCCCACCTAGCTTCTCTGTACAAAGTAATGATTTAGCTTCACTAGTCTTTTAGAATTTTGAGCACATTATTCCAAGATCTTCTAGTACTTAAAGTTTCCCCTGAGAACTCAGATATTATTATGATGGGTTATCCTTCATATGTGACTTTTGGAGTTTCCTTAGCAGCTGCCAGTACTCTCTCTTGGTCTGCATATTTAGTGATTTAAATGTATTATTAAGTAGTTCTTTTCTGGCCTTTCATATATAGTCTGTCCCTATATTGTACAATCCTGTAGATAGTATTATCTATGCCATCAACTTGGGATTCTTGCCCTTCCTTTGTGTTAATGATCAATCAAGTTGATTTTAACATTGCATGACAAAGGCTGTCTGTGTCTGTTTCTCTGTCTGTCTGTCTGTCTCTCCCTTTGAGATGTCAAATTTTACTTTATTTTTATGCACTAATATTTTATATTCTACTTGAACACTTTTATTTATATAGCCTTTCTTGAAGTCTTTTTAATTAGGAATTGAGGTTTTTTTTTTTTTCATCTCCATTTCTGCTTGAGCTCCATTCAACATTATCTTTACTGAGTTTATTACTTGTTTTAAAAAATTTAGCTTGAAGACCAGATAGTTTAGTCCTACAATCAAGTTTAGTTGGTTAGGGAATAAGCTCTTTTTAGATCAAGATAGATTATTTAAGTTAATAGAAATGAGATATGATAGATATTGATCTTCATTCAGAAATTTAGACCCAATAAAATAGGAAAGATATTTACTTCAAGTTTGACAAATACAAATAGCCAACTCACTATAAGTGTACATTTATATAACTCATGGTTCCTCCTCCTGTATGTAGTTTATCTTATTCATGTGTAATAATATAAATATATATATATGTTTTAAAAAGAAACATAATAAAATAATTTTTTTTAATTTAGATTTGTTTTATCATTTTATTCAGTCACATATTTGTGTTTCTTTACTTAGGAATTACTTACAGAGGTGTTAGTTTATGCCCTGTTTAAACTCATTTAACTCCTTGAGATCCCACTGTCTTACCCACACACAGCATTTAAGTAACAGGCCATGTAATCTCGTACACATCTTTTTTTTTTTTAACAGAGATTTGGTGATCTGAACCTAGGTCTCCTTGCTTTTTCAAAATTCTTAACAATCCAACTTCCAAGACCTGTTTCTAAAAATGTGTTGACCTTAAGTTGTATGTGCCTGTGACATGCTGTGGCCAGTGAGGTTTATGTTTATTCTCAAGGTGTGGTAGTTGATGAACCCAATTTTTTAAGTACAGAACCACTAAAGCCATACTGCTGAAATGGACTTTTCTTCATACACTGCCTTCTCTGGTACATCCAGATATGGAGCCTTGTCCAAATTTAGTGCCAGTGAACTGAAAAACTCTTGTGGCCTACCATATGAAGTGGACGTTATTGAAAATCAGCACACTAAAGCAGGAGGGAGGGAGGAATGGGAATATACAAATGGTGGCATAACTCAATTACAATTGAGTTGTAATCTGAATAAATTAATTAAATTTAAAATTAAAAGAAAAAATCAGCACACTTCCTTCATGTCCACCTCACTGTGTAGGTATGAAATCCACATGTTTTGCCTGATTGTGACTACATTATTTTATGATTGAAAGATTCATGTAATAAATAATTGCTAGAGGACTTTCCTTTGTTTTTTTTCCTGTGAAGTAAGGAACATTACTATTGACAAGATGAAAAGTAGGGGAAGAGCAACAGAGGAAGACACAAGCTTTATATGTACAATAATAGACACAATCACACATGCAAAAGGAGAAGGAAATGACCAAAGTTCCCAACAACATCTCTCCTTTACAAAAAGAAAAAAGATAAACAAAATAAAAAGCATAAGAGAATTTTAGTCTCTTGAACACAGTACACACTGTTGCTAGTGGCATATCATATGCTGGAAAGGTTACTGCCTTCATTGTAGTAAAAGCAAATATTATTTTCTTTTCTGTTATACAATCTCTGGTTGGGAGACATTAAATGCTTTCTTGAATTTTCTTAGAGGTTGAAGTATATATTTAAGTTGTTTATCTGATCTTAATTTAACTTTGGTAAATGGTATTTATGGAGAAAATTATTTTTCTTCCAGATTTTCCAATTTTGTGCAATAGATTTTATGAGTATGCTGTGGGCAGGTGTGAATGTGAACAGGAAAGATCAGGTACAGGAGTGAGGGAATGAATACGGAAAGATATAAATACAATTAGGGAACATTTGGGTAGTAAGATGAAAACCTAATGCAGTGCAAACTTTCTGAAACCTAGAAGGGTGGCTTTCGTGAGTACTCCTGGTAAAGGAGAATATGGATCACAAACAGGCCATCTTCTATAACGAGGCAAGAATTACAGTGGTGGGACTGGTGCACCAACCAGTATTTGAGTATTTTTGCATCTATTTTAATAAAGCAAAGTGGTCTGTAATTTCTCTTTCATGTAGAATCGTGGCAGTGGGACTGGTACACCAACCAGTAAGAAAACCACCTGTCCTCTCTGCAAGGCATGCTAGGGCAATGGCAGCTCAGAGGTTGTGGGAGTGGCCAACACATGATCAGTCTACCTTAATGCCTAAGCAATGAGAGAATGCCCATCCCAGATACCCCTTAGAATGCCAGGAACCAGAAGCTGGAAAAATAAAAGACAATCATAGCATAACATAATCTCCTAGCCAAATTTTGACCAATAGATAATTTCTGTGTGGTTATTGTTTTTATACTCTATGGCCAATGGTAGGGAGATTGTGAGCAGGAGAAATATTGTCATGGAAGTTTTCATTGCAATAGAAAACAGGGAAGCCTTAGGGGGGAAATCAAAAGAGCAGTTCTGAATGCATCCAATGTACTTGCTTATTATTGATGTTCAAAGACTAATCATGTCATCTCCCTAGGAGAGAGGCTCACCCATCTCTTTGGTCATTCCCACATCCCCTATACACATTGTTTTAAATTTTACCATTGACATCTAAATTTGATCGATTCAATTTACATAGTGTCTAGATAATGCAAAATCTTGCAAAACAATGGAAGAGAGTATGACTTTATTTGCATTTGAGAAAATGAGAGTTCATCTGTAACAGCAGCAAATGAAGATTGAGGCTTGTAGTAATATTGGAGTATGGGTGGGAGTGATTCATGGTATATTAAACCTGGAATTGAATTTTACCTTTGTCTTAGTTAATGTTGCTTTCCCCCTTAACATTGGCCACAGAGTATAAAAGAATCAAGGACCTCACTGTCTACAAAGAAACTATGTATTGGTAAAATTTTAGCTAGGAGATTATAAATCTCACCAAGTTATATTTGCCTAATATTTTGTTCTAACATAAGTAGTAATCACTGTATTTTCCATATACACTGAGGAATTCACTTTAGGAAAAATTTCAAGTTTCTTCATGTCATCTATGACCTATCTGCCCTGACTCTGGCAGGAAAAGTTATATGCTCTATGATGGAATTTTTGATACTTTCTACTTAGTAGCCATCAGTGATAATTATCATCCTCTCAGTAATATATTAAATTAGCATATTTAGCAACCTATTAATCAAAGAGGAGGATATAGAAATATGGCTTAGGTAGAACATGAATTTAGCATATGTGAGCCTCTGAGTTAAATCTTTGGCATCAACAGATGACACACAGATACACACACACACACACACACACACACACACACACACACACACACACA
>OU015745.1:14997364-15037934 GCA_907169655.1 Acomys percivali | reverse complement strand
CACACACACACACACACACACACACACACACACACACACACACACACCAAACAAATAAAAAAACAACCAAACAGTCTATAAATGGAAGTGGCATTACACTGACAAAAACAGCATTAGGTTTTCTTAGTAAAGCATACGTTGTGTTGATATTTTGACCACGACCCCTGGATGGCTAGGCCTGGTGGCACTCAGAGGAAGGATAGCAGGCTACCAAGAAGAGACTTGATACCCTATAAGCACATACAGGGGGAGGGGGTCCCCCTCAGGCACAGTCATAGGGGAAGGGGGTAAGGGGAAAATGGGAGGGAGAGAGGAATGGGAGGACACAAGGGATGGAATACCAATTGAGATGTAATATGAATGAATTAATAAAATATATTTAAAAAATAAAAGAAAATAGACACCCACTAACAGTCATCAGGTCAGTAGCCTCATGTTCTCGATCTCATTCCTGAAAGTACCAAAGGGTTGGATATGTGTCTTCTCTTTAGGGAACTACTTTCTCAATGGCCTTAGCTTTTTAGGAACACTAAATAAATAAGTCATAATCATTTATTTACCACATCCTACATATTCTTGATTAATTGGCATCAAGATAAATAAGACTTCCTCTACCTCTAGCATCTGATCCCTTTAACTGGCTTGATCTTAACTAGTGAGTTAGCTAGGATTTTGGATTTCTTTCCAGAGAAACCTCAGAGATTAATTTTAAAGATTGATTCCTAGAACGTGGGTGAGGCTGTCTTTGAACTCACTTGTTTGCACTTATATTTCTCACTGTTAAAGCCTTCTCTCCAAAAGTTAGAGCTTGGATAATGTAAGAAAATCGGGTTTTAACAAGAATAAAACTAATGGAAGTTCCTTGGAAAACACAAATATGAAGAAAATTTCATCTTTTGTAGTGTTTATTATTTAGCTGCATATTTAGATTATTATTAAGAGATAGTAGTAAACATGAGACAGAGCACTTGAGAAAAATTACTAAAAAAGGGAAGTTTGAGAAGCTAACAAACTATAATTGAATAATTAAGTTTTAATGTTCTGCTTCAGAAACAAGGAACTGTATGGACAGGAAGAGATTTTGATCATACGATCAATGGTAAACCTTGGTACCTTCCTGAGAACAAAGCAAGCAGCTTTAGGAACCCTGATGTTATTCTCTTCTTTCTAGAACTGTAATAAAGAGAGGAATCATACTGAAACAAGGGTTCATGACAGAAACATAGAAGAAACCAATGAAATGTCCGCTTTCCCAAGCAGACTAGTCAGACCAGGACTTTTCTGATATTGTAGAAAAACACAGTGGTAGATGATCTTTGCTTAAGCAAGGGGCTGCCCAGTATTTTAAGAATCAAAGAAAAAGAATGGTGCCCTTATGCTGAATATAAAAGAAAATAGGGGAAGGAATTGAAGAATTAAACAAGGGTCAGAGAGATTGGGCTTACTGGCAAAGATAAGTTTGATATAAGAAGTAGTAGGCAATAACTTCTGATTCTATTGATTCTGTGCCAAACTGAAACAGGATCAAATTCGATTAGAGTCACCCTTTATAGCACTTCTGTAACCACAGGGCTTTATGACACACCAATCTCATGGAACTAAAAGAAACTCGATTTTATCAATAACGTTAATTTTTACTTCTCATAAAATTTGCTGTTGGTTTGTTTTGTTTCTTTTATTTCAATACACTTATGTAATCAAGGAAGACTTTAGGAAAATGTATCTTGAAAAAGCTCTGTAATCAATGGATTAAAAACTTTGAGGAAATAATTTTATATATAAATAGAGCCTATTATAGGAGACACAGGATGTCAGACCAGGTCAACTCTTATGGAGTTTGGTGTCCTTCCTCCCTGTCCATCTCTCATAAACAAAACTAGATGGTGTCCTTCCTCCCTGTCCATCTCTCATAAACAAAACTAGATGGTGTCCTTCCTCCCTGCTCTGCTTCCAACCTTCTTTGAGCGCTAACCTCATTCCTGGGCAGGTCCCCGGCATATCACCTATCTGTCTCTCTATGTTATCTATCATCTATCTTTCTCTTTACCAATCACCCATGTATCTAATGTATATGACATATATCACATATTTATCAAACACCTACTATCCTCATTTCTCAATCTACATATCTACCCATCTCATACGTGGAAAACACTGTGAAACTTATATTAAAAATTAAAACAATACATGAACTGAACAAGGACAACAAAAATAGCCATATAATGGACGCCATGAGGCCTCCGCCATGCAATGAAACTAATGCTGAGCAGAACAAGTAGCTTTTTCCTGGGCAGAGCACACCATTTGGGTATGTGTTAGTAAATATTCTTGAAAGCATGCACATAAGTAACTTTATACACACTGAGCATGTTGTATTTATGTATTCAGGAAGATATATAAATATACATATACTATATTCATATTATAATAAGTAATGAAAGATGAGGTAATGAATTTGAAAGAGAGCAGGGAATGGTACACTGGAGGGTTTGGCTTGAGGAAATGTAAGAGTTAAGAGATATATTATGGTCATAAAGATAAAAGAAATAATTTTAAATAACATAATAAAATTAGACAGAATGAAGTTTAAGTAAGTTATTTACTTGAATTCTTTATAAGTTGTATGATTGTGATCCAGAATGTAATGTAATTTTATCTTTTTTAAATATAGATATTGAAGAGTGCAGCTGGTATTTGCCACTTTGAACGTGGTTTGTTTCTTCCATACTTCTCCACCCTCTTTCAACTCCTTAACACTAGACAGGTGGGAAGAAAAGATAGAAAGGAAAAAGAGTGATATTACTGTTAGACTACTCCCTGGAGATTAGGGGCAATGGTTTCCTTGGGGCAAGTTGATCTTTGCTGTCAGGATATGTAATTTCTTTGTTTTCTTTCTCCTTTGTGCATGACTAATTAAGAAATCAGAACCAACAACATCAAACAAGAATCAGTCAAAGCCTTCCATGCCTCTCCTGGCCCTAGCATTTATATTCTCTCTGAAAAGGTCCTAGAATTTCCAGTGTAACAAAGTTGCAGAAACTATCTGTTTCTGCCAAAATCACACTCCTGCTAGAGCATGGGACAAGTCGTAGTCAGCTGCTATGGACACTCTAAAGCAGCCTCTTATCCCACACTTGGGATTAAAACAAAAACATATTCCCATAATACTTCCGTGTTTTATAAAGAAATTAAAACTTCAAAATTTAACTACAAAAGACGCACAGTAACTGGGTTATTGCTATAAATATAATGACTTAAACATAGAGATACAGTGTTAGAATTTTTATTAAATCCTTTTAAATTGCTTGTATTTTGAAAAGACACTATATAACATATCAATAATGACAAAAATTATAATTACAATAATTTGCATATATGCAAATTATATCTTTGTAATTATATATAAGGTTACAAAGACATTTATACAGACAGCTTCTGTTTCGAGTAATGACCTCTCATTTTGCTCTGTAGATGAAATATACTGAAATTGTTCTTGGTTCCACTCTGATTTTTCCTAGGATCTGCTTTCATGAAGAATCTCAAGTATTTCCCAGATATCGTGGAAGGCATCTGGGTATAAGTGAGGTCATGGAGCACAAGGGTTTGTGTCACTCTCTCAAAACAGACACAAATTCTGTTAATTTTAAAAGATCTCAAGTTCCAGTAGCAGCAGCTCTTCCACACAGTCCTCCTCCAATTGTGTTTTGCATTGTCTTCTTCATTTTTATTACATGGAAGACCGTCTTGCCTTTATATTGATGTAAGATTATGTTTCTATTAATTTCTATTCTTATCAGTTTCCCTTAAAGTATTTCAATAGCTGGTCTAATTTGCCTGCTTAGCATGTCTTACCTCTAAATCTTGTTTTACATTTAGTTTTAGTTTTGTTGTTGTTTTTCAGGAGATTGGGGTTGTGTGGTAATACTGGAAAACCACATCTTTCCTGCAATCTGCATAGGTTTTGTTTTCTTTGTTGTTGTTGTTTTTGTTGTTGTTGATGATGATGATGATGATGATGATGATGATGCTATTGTTTTAGACTAGACAGTATCTGATTGTTGAGCCCAGGCTGATGATGATGATGATGATGATGATGCTATTGTTTTAGACAGTATCTGATTGTTGAGCCCAGGCTTGCTATGTCCTTGTCTTCCTGTGTCAGCCTATTCAGTTCTGGGGCTGTACTTATATGGGTCCTCCATCCTCTTTGCTACATATATTCCTGTTACCGTTGTCACTTCTGTTGTATTTTGTACCATCCTCCAGCTCCTGAAGAACGGTATGATTGCTTGCTCCACTGTCCAGATTGTCTAGGCAGTGTGTCATCCATCATCTGCCTTGATACCTACAGTTAGGTTAGAGACAAATTTCTTGATTCAAATGGATGAAATGGTTAATGTCTAAAACTTCTTTGTGTTGGTGGGGGAATCAGATTCACATACATAGGGAGACAGAGAATTGTGTTCTTGCCACGGAGACAGTCACTTAATCTTGGTCTTATATCACTGTAGAAAAAAATGCTTATATTTCTTTTTCTCGTAGATACAACAGTCACAAATTTACAAATATTTATACTGTCTCAATTATACTTAGAAGTTATTTCACACAATGTCTAAACAGCTACAACAGCATGAGATAAGTGTAAAATTTGAATGTTTGAAGTGAGAGTGAATATTTTGATAGAAATAAATGTTTATTTATTACTATATATTTATAATAAATACATATGTCTGAATGATGACTATATAAAAAGTAAAATCATAATCCACGTATGGTGGTCCATGTCTTTAATCCCAACACTTGGGAGGCAGAAGCAGGTGGATCTCTATGAGTTTGAGGCCAGTCTGGTCTGTAAAGAAAGTTACAGAAAAGTCACTATTACACATAGAAACCCTGTTGCAAAAAAAGAAACAAACAAACAAAAAGTAAAATCAACAGTATCCTCAGTACCAGGGATTTGTGGAATAATTGTTTTTGCCATTTAATGGGTAACTGACCATGTGTAATAAGAACTTTGGAAAATATGCACATGGCCCTGTACATAAAGCAATTTGGTGTATTTAACGAGCATCTTGATTTATATGTGAGTCCTGATTTCTGTTTCCTGATGGTAAGATAGGATTGTACAGTAGTAGTCATCTAGAAAAATGTATCCAGAGTAAAATATGTACACCAGGCAAAGCAAACAAATTAATTCAAATAAATATAATTTTTTTTTCATGGTAGCATGAGAGAATTTATTTTTTCTTTCTGCAGAAGCTACAGTGGGCTTCCGTCTGTTGTATGCAGGACACAGAGCATTTGGATGAAGTTCACCTGGCCTGTCTTTGACAACAAAGCATATTTTGTGTGTGAAAAAAACAAACCAGACCATTAGTAAATTTTGGACTGTGGTCGACATTGACTGTCAGAGTTCATGAAAGTTAATATGTTAAGAATCAGACACGACATTTTAGAAGACTGCATTAACACGTGTTTGGTAATACAGAAGAAATCCGTGTATCATGGTGGTGACAGTGACTGCTATCCTCAGTGTCACACTGCTGACTATTGTAAATGTGGAGTTCATACTAGGACTTTTAGGAAATGTATTCATGGCTCTGGTGAGCATTGTATACTGGGTGAAAAGAGGGAAGATCTGTGCAGTGGATAAGATCCACATTGCTCTGGGCATCTCCAGAACTGCTTTCTTGTTGTCTCTAGTCACAAGTTTCTTCGTGTCATTAGTGAACCCAGATTCATTGAAAATAAGAATACTGATACAAATGCAATCTATTTCCTGGACGGTGACCAATCATTTCAGCGTCTGGCTTGCTACATGCCTCAGCATCTTTTATTTTCTCAAAATAGCCAATTTCTCGAACTCCATTTTTCTGGCTCTCAAACGTAGAGTAAACAAAGTGGTTTCAGAGACATTGGTGTTGTCTCTGATAATCTTGTTTATAAACATTATAGTCATAAACACAATCACTGATAAATGTCAAGTAAACACTTTCCACAGGTCTAATTTAAATAACACTGTGGACCTTTTTTTACTCACCAACACTATGTTCACACTCATACCATTCACTATAACCCTGACAATGTTTCTCCTGCTCATCTTCTCCCTGTGGAGACATCTGAAGGTCATGCATCACAATGCAACAGGATGCAGAGACGTCAGCACCGTGGCCCACATCAAGTTCCTGCAAACTGTGGTCACCTTCCTGTTACTATATATATTTTTTGTTATGTCACTTTATTTACAGTCTTTGAATATTAACTCTCAGCATAAAAATCTTATTCTTGTGTTTTTACGGAGTATAGGAATAGCTTTCCCCTCAGGCCACTCATGTGCTCTGATTCTGGGAAACAGTAAGCTGAGGCAAGCTTCTCTTTCTCTACTATGGTGGGTGAGGTGTAAGTACAAAAATACAAAGCAATTGACTCCCTAAATCATATCACACTTCCTCCTCCACATTTTAGAGAAAATTCAGTTTAAAATTACTAGGATTTAGGAAGGAATCAGGTTTGTGTATCTCATTGGCCATGAGCCTTCGGGCAAAGAATTCACTGGAGAGGCAGAGAGAGAAATTGCTGTCTGTGAGCCAGCAGGCAGCAATGCAGGGTGTAAAGATAAGCTTCAGTCTGTCTTGGAGAGCAGTACATATCTTAAGGTTCCTTGTTGGGAAGTAAGGAATGTGGAAGGTCTTGTGCCATGAGGAATGCATCCTAGGTTAGCTGATAACATCTAACCAGAGACGGAAACACTATGTGTTCTGGTAGTCTGCCTAGAGCAGGTATTTTTAAAGTGTCAATAGACAGTGCTGGATAAGAGACCTCTGTAAGTATTATGGGAACCATGATACAACGGTTCTTAGTTGCTCTGTCTTCTGGCCTTCTCCTTTTTAGGACCTTGCTGTGTGGGTTGTGAATTGCCATATGGTTACGGAGAAATGAAAACTAGGTGCAAGAGCACCAAGTGCCCTAGATTTTCTCTTTTCAGGTGGTTCATTTATTTCTTTGTGAATCTAAAATAAATGTTTGTCTTATTTTGTATTTATCGTTCAGGGATAATTTGTTGAAGAATTAATAATCCAAATAAAATGTGCAATGGTAGCCACTGAAAGTAGACTGTCAGAGTGTTTATATGGTCAGTTACTTGTGCTCTTGGTAGCATTTTGGTACCCACAGAGGTATGATACTGCTTCTCAGGTGCAGACCAAATGTATCCCTCAGTGTACGACGATGTAGTCAGAAAAATGAGGCAGTGACTGCTGTGGAGGGAGAAACTCACCAGATTTAGGGAAACACCCAGGAAGTTGCTCAAGCCACATTTGCAACCTTGTGGGAAAATGTAACAAAGAAAATGAATTAATATATTTATGTCAAGTGTACTCATTTCTTTTTAGTGAGGTTTGATACCTGCTTATGACAATAAACTCATGGATCCACTTAGGTGGAACCATTTCTTTATTCTGTTTTAGGTGCCTTCCCTTAAGGAAAGGGCAACTGTTCACAGAAACGTAGAAAATGTCACAGTGTATACTGTACGAAATTTGTAATCTAGGCATGTCTAGACTCGGAAAGCAGAGTTCAGTAGCCCTGCAACTTGTGCTCCTGGTGCCAAAGGAAAGGTTACCTGGGAGGAGGCGTAGGCAGGCTGAGCAAATAGGGGAAGCCTGGGTTTCTCATATTGCACAGGAGGCAGATCCACTGCACAGAGCATGCAGCTTTAGTCCCAGGCTTGATTGGTAGGCCTCAGCTGGGGAACCACAACACAGCAGGTTTCTGTGCAATGTGGGTGGCATAACCTAACCAGGGGAAACAGGGTCCAGAAAACTTAGTAGGATGGAGTCCTGGCCAGTTTTGCAGCTCAACAATATTAACAAAGAGAAATACTTGGTAGTGAAAGGTCACATGAAACTAGTGGGATGTACATATTCCTAGTGGAGGAGGAAGAAGTATCTTTGTATAAGTAGGAGTAAAGCTGATATTTCATAAAATCAATAATTCCATATGAAGTAAAGAATCAGGCAAATAAGAGCCTTTGATAAAGCTCATTCTTGAAATACAATTTCTACAGAACAGCAATAGGAGACATACATGCGTCTCTTATTGAATATGAACTATGTTGCATATTGATTATTAAAGAAATTGGATGAGCTACTAAATAGCAATTCTGCAAATATAGACAAGGCAGACAAAAAGTGAGACAAATGCACACACACATAGAAAGAGAGAGAGAAACAGTGACAGAGAAAGGCACAGACAGACAGACAAAGACACAGAGAGAGACAGACAGACACAAGGGGGGTTGGAATAAATGAAAATTATCAACTGAAACCTAGGACAAAAATAAATAAAAACATATATAATATTACTAAATGAGATCATTAGTCATTATAAAGCAGTACAACTTTAAGCCAGTACATATTTATTTAATATATATCTTACATATATATCACATAATATAATTATATATTATAGATTTATATTATTATTTATTTTATTTCATATGTCATGTCTCATATACAACTTTCACATGGAAAAGGAATAAATGAAAATATGTGGGAAAATCCATACGAATATAAGCCAATCTTGGTGGTTATAAACTATCGTACCCGCTACTCTGGTGGCTGAGCCATGAAGATCAGGAGTGAATTTCAGTACAGAGTGTAAAATTCTTCCAAACACTAATGTAAAATTTAATTACTTAGTATAGGTAGGAGGGAGGCCATCCTAAAGAGCAAATTCCAAGTCACATGTTTCATAGAAATGATCAGCACCATAGCTCAGTAGATAAAGATACTTGACTCCTACCCTGAGGACTGAGTTTGAACACTGGGAGCTACAGAATAGAAAGGAGGAAAATCCTGCAAGTTGTCCTCTGAACTTCACATGTCCACCATAGTATTTATAACACACATACACACACACACACACACACACACACACACACACACACAGACACACACAAATGTAGTTCATTAGAACCCTAGATTTTTTTTCAGAAAGCAAATGAAATATGTGAATGGTTGTGATGCTGCTGGTTTTGTGTTTGTGTGTGTGTGTGTGTATGCATGTGTGTGTTTACTGCTTCTAAATAATACATCTACAACACAATAATATCTTGAGATAATTGTAGGTAATATAAGATTTCCTGAGAGATACTGAGAAAATAAGGAATCACTAGTAAGGAAACAACCTCCAAGTCTATTCTTAATTTTTCCTTCATGGAGCCAACATATTTGTTGAAATAAACTATACATTTGAGGAATCCTTATGGAATCTTCAGAGGACTGAGGCTCATCCACCATTTTAGTCATTCCCTGCATCCTCCAAATACTGAGTTTTAAATTTTTACTAGTGATCAATGTCCTTGGTGAAATCAATTTACATTCAGACTAGACAGGTAAAACCTTGCAAAACAGTGAAAGAGAGTTTGTCTTTATTTGAATGCTAGCAAATGAGAATTTGACTTGAGCTTTAACACCAGTAACTTTAAATTATATAAAATATGAAGCAAAGCATACATCACTGATTGTTGTTTCACCTGGATTGTGACAGAATTTGCATTTGGAATTTTTGTTAATTGTCTCCATAGCATTGTTAACCATTCTGACTTTGTCCAGCGCATGTGTGTGTGCATGCATACACATGCACGTGCGCACACACACACACACACACACACACGAACACAT
Organism: Acomys percivali; assembly: GCA_907169655.1. NCBI lineage: Eukaryota > Metazoa > Chordata > Mammalia > Rodentia > Muridae > Acomys > Acomys percivali. The sequence continues at coordinate 15,028,251 of OU015745.1, read as the reverse complement.
GTATGTGTTACCAGTTGAGGAAGTTCTCAGTGATCATGCTGTCTCCCAAATTGGTTACCTTGTGAACATGAAGACACAGGTATTCTTCCAGCTCACGTAGTCCATCCATGTTGCAAATTGAAGATGGGATGTTCATACAGCTAGGGATGGCAGCAATCTCCATGCACATGCTTTGTTACCAGCCTCATCGTGTTTTATCTTCTTAAGCTAATCAAATTATCCAGTAACACAGTTTTCTTCTGAATTGAAAAAACAAATGTCATGTCCTTGAGACTTTTATTTTCTAAAGTTGCCTTTGTAACATTACTAGACAATGATGCTTACATGAACCAATGCAGTAAATAACTATGTAGGAAATGTAACATGGAAGACCAAAATGAAACACGTTTTCAACTTGTCAAATATGACTGTTTACTTTAGGAAACTTGAGTGACATTACCTCCGTGATTAATTCTCACTCATGCTCCTCTATGTGAACAAGTACCCCAGGAAGATGAAGCTGTATCCCGTGTGGTCTAGATGTCATCTCCATGGTCCACAGGAAGGCTTTGCAAGCTATGGTCTCTTTTCCTTGTTCTCTACGGTCTCTTTTTTTGTATCTTCATACCACATTGACGCTCTGATGGGTTGTCAAATGATCCAGTCCACTTTGGTTGCCAGGCTACTGGTACCATATAGTCTTCAAGCCATTTACTTGCCCTGATTAGAAATTTAGAAAGAAAGATGTTCTCATAGTCCTATCTCTTGTTCTTTAACTATTGATGCCCTCAACAGTTCCTGCCTCACAAATATGTCTGTCAGACATATTGCCAGAAGGCTGAAGAAGATGCTCCAACGTTATAGAGAGTTTTGGGTGACTATTCAAGTAGACCACTGTCTCTGTCATCTTTTCATTTGGAAAGCTACTAACCTGCACTACCGGCATACTCAGACAATCAAGTTTACTCCTCAAGTCTCTGAGGGAGTTGAAGACCAGAGACCTTAGCTTTACGATGAAGCTTAATTGTTTAGGAGTTAAGATGATTTTAGGTCTAGGTAGGTGTTCTAAGTTGATAACGACGATATGGGATGGAGATTGATTTGCATTCAGAAATTTAGATGCACCAAGATAGGAAAGATGTCTTCTTTAAGACTATCAATTACAAATAGCCAAAACACTATGAATGTAACATTTATATAATTCCTGATTGTGTCATGGTTGTTCTTGCCATAGGTAATATATTGCATATATGTGTACTAATATAAATGTATATGTACAAAAATAAAATAATTTTTAAAACCCTCATGGAAAGGACCCATCTCCTAAATCAGTAATATGGAAAATGTCCAAAAGAAAACAAAACAGGAAATCCTCAAGAAAAAGACCCATAGAGTTTATTTGATGTTTGCCAACTACTCCTGGGCATAGTGCCTTCTTTGGAGTGTGGTTGACAGACCCAGTGACACTCCATTTGAGAAAACTTACTTACTCTTTATCAGTGGGTATCATTTGTATATAGCTTCTTGTCTGGTATTGGTATTACATACCTATGTGCCCCTCTAAGTGTTGGGATTCCATTTTTATTGCACTTTTTGGCTCAGAATTGCTCTGGTTGGCCTCAAACTAACTCAGGAATCTGCTCTTATCGTCTGGCTTCTTCTCATTTTCTGGCCTGTCCCATCTTCACGAGTGCTCCTTCTGTAACCCATCTCTATGTTACTGTCCTAGTAAAACTGCCTTCTCTCTCTGTAAAACTGCCTCTTAAGTAGCTTCCCTTTCCACACTCTTCTCTCGAGAATTGGGCATATCCTATTCTGTCAAATCTTCTCCGAGTTATCACCTTTTCTGCCACTCAATTAGACATCCCTTTCAAACATATATACTTCCTTCTACAAACTAACTTTACCTTTGTTTGGGATTAAAGATGAGTAGCACCATGCCAAGATCTAAGTTTTTCTTTACCTGATATTTGCCCTATACCAAGCTGGCCTTGAACTAAGATCTGTTTGCCTCCATCTCTTGGATTAAGGCATGTTTGTATTCTAGCTGGATCATACAGACCTAGAAGATCTTTGCATGTGATGTCTTTCCAGATGGACTACATAGACATTGAAGGTCTTTGAATGTGATCTCTTGCCAGAAGAGCCATGTTCTGAATTATCATTCCTCTACAGAGATGCCTATAAACATACAGGAAGTGTACAGAATACCAATTAGATTGGAAGAGAAAAAGAAAATTCTCCCTTCACATAATAATCAAAATATTAAATTAACTGCAAAAGAAGGCTTAGGGTGGGTGCAGCAATAATCACCATAGAGCACTGTCTGCCCATTCTTACCTGCCTAACCCACCTGGAACAGAATGAATATTAAAAGCTGCAATGGGAAAAGGCCAAGTAATTTACAATGGAAAACCTAACAGAATTACTCTTGACTTCTCAACAAGAACTCTAAATGCTACAAGGACTGGACAGATGTCTTATATCCTCAATGAGACCATAGATGCCAACCTACACTACAATAGCCAGTAAAACTCTAAATCATCATAGATGGGAAAAACAAGATATTCCAAGAAGAAAGCAAATTTAAACAATGTCTATCCATAAATCTAGCCCTATAGAAAATAACAGAAGGAAAATTACAAACCAAGGAGCTTAACTACATCCAAAAAACCACAAAAACAAAGAATAAACACCAGCAAAAACAAAAGAAGGATACAGAAACACAAACACACACTCATACACACATATATACTAACATAATAAACATCAAAATAACAGGAATTAACAGTATTTGGTCATTAATATCTCTCATTGTCAATGTACTCAATGCCCACTAAAAACAAATAAACAAATAAAAACCAGAGGATAACAAAATGTATTTGAAAACAGGATCCATCATTCTGCTGCATACAAGTAACACACCTCAGCAACAATGGCTAGACAAAAGTTTTCCAAGCAAGCAGACCCAAGAAACAAAATGGAGTAGCCATTCTAATATCTAATGAAATATACTTTCAACCAAAATTATTCAAAGGAAATGGGGAAGGACACTTCATAATCATCAAAGGAAAAAAATCTGTCAAGATGAAGTATCAATTCTGAATATCTATGCTGCAAATGCAATGGCACCCACATTTGTAAAAAGAAACATCAATAAAGCTTAAATTACATATCACATCTCATACATTATAGTAGGAGACTTCAAAGCCCTTCTTCTACCAATGTACAGGTCATGGAGACAGAAAATAAACAGAGTAATAATGAAATAAAATGGCAATGTGAATCAAAGAGACCTAACAGATATCTACAGAACATCCCATCCAAACACAAAAGAATATACTTTCTTCTCAGCACCTCATGGATATGTCCCCAAAATTGACTGTGTAGTTGTACACAAAACAAGTTTCAAGATATTCAAGAAAGTTGAAATAAAACCTTCTATTTTATCAGATCACCATGGATTAAAATGGACTTCAACTACAACAAGAATAACAGAAAACCTACAAATTCATGAAAACTGAACCCCTCTCAACTCAATGACCACTGAGTTATAGAGGAAATAAAAAATTAAAGCCTTTCTGGAATGTAATGAAGATGAAGGCACAATATACCCAAACTTATGAGACACAATGAAAGTAGTGCTAAGAGGAAAGTTCACAACACTAAGCATCTTCATAAAGAAATTGTAGTGATCTCATCCTAGCTCTATAACAAAAAGAAAACACTCTCAAGGGGAATACACAGGAAGAAATATCAAACTCAGGGCTGAAATCAATAAAATATAAAGAAAGAGAACAACACAATGTATCAACAAAGCCAAGAGCTGGTTCTCTGAGAAATCAACAAGATAGTCCAACCCTTAGACAAACTAGCCTAACGGCAGAGATAGTATCCAAATTACAAAACCTGAAATGACAGTAGACACTGAGTAAATCCAATAATCATTAAGTCTTACGTTAAAAACTTGTATTCCACAAAAATTGGGAAATCCAAATGAAATGCATGATTTTTTGAGAGATGCTACTTGCCAACAACAAATAAATATCAGACAAAAAAACTTAAACAAACCTATAGGCCCTAAGGAAATAGAACAAGTCATTACCACCTCCCAGTCATTTTTTAGCAGAGAATTCTACCAGACTTTCAAAGAAGAGCTAATACCAATACTCCTCAAACCATTCCACAAAATAGAAAGAGAAGGACCATTGCCAAACTCATTCAATGAGGCCACAGTCACCCTGATACCTAAACCATGCAAATACTCAACAGAGAAAGACAACTCCAGGCTAATCTCCCTTATGACTATTGATGCACTAAAATACTCACAAATTGAATCCAAGGACACATAAAAAGCATCATCCACCAAGACCAAGTATGCTTAATCCAAAGGATGCAGGGATGGTTCAACATATGACAGTTTATCAGTGTAACTCATTATATATATATTAGAAACCTACAAGTAGAACATTATGATAGGCAGATTTGGGTCATGGGGTCCCACTCAAACTAAGGCCCTAGCCAAGGACAATACAGGCAGTAAAATTTAAACCCCTACCCTGATCTAGCCCATGGACAGGACAGTCTCCACACTTGAGTGGAGAGAGGGATTTGACTTTCTCAAGTACTCTGGTGCCTCACATTTGACTATGTCCCCTGGAGGGGGAGACCTAGTGGCACTCAGAGGAAGGACAGCAGGTCACTGAGAAGAGACTTGATACCCTATGAGCATATACAGAGGGAGGTAATCCCTCTGAGGAACAGTCATAGGGGAGGGGAATAAGGGGAAAATGGGAGGGAGGGGAGAATGGGAGGATACAAGGGATGGGATAACCATAGAGATGTAACAAGAATAAATTAATTAAAAAATAAAAATTAAAAAAAAAACAAAAATAAAAAATAAAAAAATAAAAAAACTCAAGAGAAAAAAACACAAGATGATCTTGTAAGATGCTAAAAAGCATCTTTGGAGAAATCCAACACCTGTTCATGTTAAAAGTCTTGGACAGATCAGGGATACAAGAAGCATAACTAAACACAATAAAGTCAATATACAGCAAGCCAATAATAGCCAACACCAAATTTAATGGAGAAAAATTCAAAGCAATTCCTCTAAAATCAGGAAAAATACAAGGCTGCCCACTTTCTTCATATATATATTCAAGAGAGTACTTGAACTTCTAGCGAAAGCAATAAAACAGCTAACACAGATCAAATGGATACAAATTGGCAAGAAGTCAACATGTCACAATTTCCAGATAACATAGTAGTATACATAAGTGACACCCAAAATTCTATGAGAGAACTGTGATAGCTAATAAACACCATCAGCAAAGTGGTTGGATAGAATACTGACTCAGAATAACTATAGCTCTCCTTTATACAAGCGATATATGGGCTGAGAAAGATATTATGGAAACAACACATTTCAAAATAGCCACAAAAATACAAAATATCTTTGTGCAACTCTAACCAAGCAAGTGAAAGACTGGCATGACAAGAAGTTCAAGTCTTAGAAGAAAAAAATTAATGAAGATAGCAGTAAATGAAAAGACCTCCCATGCTCATGGAGCTTTCTGTGTCTCGGAGATGCTCCCCTACCAATCTCCGTTCTCTCTCCGCCCTACCCACACCTGATTCCCACCCCCTTTACCTGCCCCACCCCTCTCCAGTTTCCTCCCTCCATCTATTTCACATGTCTTTATTTTATTTCCTCTTCTGAATGGGATTCAAGCATCCTAGCTTGGACTCTCCTTGTCCTTTGTGGTCTATGGATTGTAGCATGGTTATTCTGTACTTTATTACTAATATCCACTTATAGGTGAGTACATACCAGTTGTGTCTTTCTGGGTCTGGGTTACCTCACTCGGGATAATATTTTCTAGTCCCATCCATTTGCCTGCAAACTGCATGATGCCTTTGTTTTTAATAGCTGAGTAGTATTTCATTGTGTAAATGTACCACATTTTCTTTATCCATTCATCTGTTGGAAATCTAGGTTGTTTCCAGTGTCTGGCTATTATGAATAAAGCTGCCATAAATATAGTAGAGCAAGAGTCCTTGTGGAATGTTGGAGCATCTTTTGCCCAACTCCATATGTCCAGGAGTGGCATAGCTGGGGCTTGAGGTAAATCTATTTCCAATTTTATGAGAAACCTCCAGACAAATCCTTCCCAACACATGCTGTGAAATGAATTGTTGGCCTTAGCCATTTTGATGAATGTAATATGGAATCTCAGAGTCACTTTGATTTTCATTTCCCAGATAACTAGGGATACTGAATGTTTTGAAAGGATTTATAATATATAAGAGTTTCTTTTTTCTGTTTTTATTATATTTCTTTTTTAACATATACATTTATATTATTACACATAATCATATTAAACTACATACAGCAGGAAGAACCATGAAATAATCAGGAATTATATAACTGCTATATTCATAGTGATTTGGCTATTCGTATTTGGCAAACTTGAAGTAAACATCTTTCCAATCTTCTTGAGTCTAAGTTCCAAATGAAAATCCATATCTGTCATATCGCATCTCTATTAACTTAAAACATTTATCTAGATCTAAAACTGTCTTAACCCCTAACCAACTAAGCTTAATTGTAAGACTAAACTATCTGGTCTTAAATGCCATCAGTGGCTTGAGAAGGAATACAAATTAATTACCTGAGTGAACCAGAAGTGCAGGTTAGCAGCTTCCAAACTGAAAAAAAAAATGACAGAGACAGTTCATTGCCTGAACCATCATCCAAAACTCTCTTTAACATTGGATCATGATCTTCAGCCTTCTAGCCTAATATAACTTACAAACATATTTGTGAGGCAGGAGCAATTGAGTACTTGCTTACCCTGTCTTGGCAGAGTTTGACAGTCGACTCTGCCTGTATCCAAGCTTGTCCATTTTTAGGCACAATTCTGTCTGTGGCAGAACCGATGACATTTTGCCCAGTAGCTTGTTTGCCTAGTTAGAAGCCATCTCCATAAGGACTATATTTGATGCTCACCATCTTCTTTGAGGTAGGCTGGGTATTTTCAGGAGTTAACCTGTCTTGTTGTCAAGGAATCTTTAGAATAATACAAATAGCTTTAAGTGCTATATTCTGTAGGTCTCTGAGGCGTTTGAAGACCTCATCTAACTATTTTACCTTATATATCTATAGAATCATATCTATATGTTAGACCTAGGATATATACTCTTCTGATAAAAATAGACTAGTAATTGACATTAACATGCTTTGCTAAACTAAAAATAGGCATATATTGTTTAATTATCCTAAACAGCCTTCAATACCACTTTCAAGGCATTGGAAGTAAAAATCTTATATTGAATACCAACATATCAAAATTAGCCTTATTTTACATCAATATACATAATTCTATACCAATGAATTAAAAATAACTTTATTTGTTAGTAACAATTACAGCCTGAATTTGAGAAGTAGATTCAGTAATCTACTTTTTGTTCTATCATCCCTATATATTTCTATAACTCTTATTTCTTTTCAGCTCCTATGTCCTTCCCTATGAAAGAAAGATAAAGGAAAAGAGAGACATCCCTGGTCCAACCTAGTTTTCTCTCTGTATAAGACCACTAATAACTTATAACCAACTCCTGATGAAAATAAGTATCTGTAGCCCAAGCAAGTAAAGAGAAACCCTCCTTAGGGAAAATGGGGCATTGTTCTCTTAAGGTTCCTTCAGGATGATTGAGGGCAAACAATACCTTTGAAGGGTCCCAAAGAAAATTGGGGAAATGGTTAAACAAGCCAAGGATAGCATTTGTGTACCAGTTTCTAAATGTTGAGAAATTCTACGCTTAATAGGAGTCCTGTGTGGGACAATCTGAAATGCTGGGCCAATTGGTATCAGAAGCTTTCTACAAAGCTGTCCTAGAAGCTATCTTTTTCTGATGAGTAACAGCAACTGAAGTGCCTGGTGCTGGAACATGAAGGATGCAGGATGTTAGCATCCAGCATACTGAGAGAAGTGAATCCTGTCAGGTCTGATCCAGAGTCAATGCCAGTTATTTTGTCCTGAAATATATGTAATTTCTCACAAGCATTATACAGTTCTAAAATTATTATTGTATGAGGTGTTTGAGAGGCACAGAAAAATGAAGGCTAGTTTTCTTTGTATAAGCAGATGTAAGACATCTGCAAATCTTCATCTATCCCATATGAAGAATGACATCTAATAATAAGTCACAGGGATTCTGTGACCAACACGAAGTCAATGCATATACATTCATATCTCAGCCAGTCTCAGAGCTATTCTCATACAGTGGGATTAGCAATATAAGTTACCTGCTTGTTCTGCAGTTTGAATTCTTTACATCCCTATTGTGCCCCCCCCTCATCCCTCTCCCTCCGTCCCCTAGACCTCAGAAAGAGGAGCCTTTCTCCTCCAACATCTGACCTCAGCCCAGCAAGTGTCATCTGTCCTACCTATGTCCTCTTCCATGGAATCTGAGTCACTCTGATTTTCATTTCCTGGATGACTATGGACATTGAATGTGTTGAAAAGATTTGTCATATCTAAGTGTTTCTTGATGGAGGATTTAGTGGTCCTTTGCATAGGATTACACTTACTGGAAATGTAAATACTTAATCTTCTTGTTTTCTTATTTGTATTTCTTTTTCTTCAAGTATTGTGCCTGCCAAAATTTTAAGCTCCATACTGAATAAAAAAGGTGGCAGTGTTATTCCAGCCTTATTGAAGTGGCATCAGCACTTGTTATGTATCTCCTTTTTTTTAGATGGAGAGATTGTTCTTCCTGTCTCTGATTTCTTCAGGTCTTTTATCAGGAAGAAATGATAAACTTTGTCAAATACATTTTGTATCTACTGAGGCAATGTCATCTATGCTTTTAAGTTTGTTTGTGTACTTACTGCATGTGTGTCTGAGGTGGGGGGGGGAGGGAATTATGTCACCTAGCCTGCCCTCAAATTGACTCCCTGCCTTTATTTCATGGTAAGGTGTAACTGAGAAATTTTGTATCTCTGTCATTTACAAAAATTAACATTTTCATTCTTTTGCGTTGTATCCTTATCCAGTTCTGGCATCAGGGAAGTGCTTTACATTCTCTTTCATTTTGTGGATAGTTTGTAAAATATTCATACATGCTGTCATTTTTTTTTTAATGTTTGGTAGAATTGTAGTCAATCGATAAGGTCCCAAGCTTAATTAGTTGAAGATTTTTATAGCTGCTCCCTCAAATATTGTTGTTTAATTTCTTACAACTTACTGATTTAATTTTGGTAAGTCATATATTTCTAGGCTTTTATTCTATTCTTCTAGACTAGTAGTTCTCAACTTGTGGATGTGACCACTTTGGAAGTCCAATGATCCGTTCATAGGGGTCACACATAAAATATTCTGCATATCAGATATGTATATAATGATTTATAACAGTATCAAAATTATAGTTATGATATAAAAATGAAATAATTTTATGACTTTGGGTCATAACAACATTAGAAATTGTATAAAAGTGTCACAGCATTAGGAAGGTTGAAAACCACTGTTCTATTTTTCCCATTTTATGAGGTGTAAGGTCTCTACATATTCCCCTGGATTCTAATGTCATATGTTGTAACTTCCTTCTTATGAATTTGGATTTTATTTGATATTTCCTGTTATTTTAGGATGTTCTAATTTCTGATAATAAAAATATTATGTGATTAATATATTGAATTAGCATAACATTTTATGAACTGTCAAACTTGGTACAGTGCTCTGGAGGTGCACCTCTGGGTGTGCACTTAGCATGCATTAGGTTTTGAGTTCAATATCAGGGGACAAATTCCCACTAACACAATCAGAAGACCTGTTAACTCAAATGAAACAGCCTATATGAAGCAGTGAAGTGTTTTTCTTTACTTAGAAACCCATGATAAATGTGCTGAGGGTCTTGAGAATGAACATCTTCTAATAGACGTTTAACAACTAAGAAGCCACATACACAATGTTAAGGTGATATCTGCTCAGTGAATATATCTGGAGAAAAATCTACCTGGATAAAGCAAATCCATGGTAATTTGCATTTATCCTATATTTTATCTGGTAATGATAGTTCCACATATGTTAACCCAACAGTAGTATGACAACAATTTAACACTGTCTTTGGTCATTTCCAAGACCTTTGTTGTAACAATCAATTTTATTCCTTGGAAACTATAATTATTATATATTATTTCCTATAATATAACTACAGCATTTCACAAGTGTCAGGATCTTTTTGGTCTTGCTTAAATTGATACCTTTTATTCTACAGAGAATAGAAATGCTTGCTAGCTATCAAGTTTTCACACTTCAATTATACATTCAAGAATAGGTAAAACGCAAATACATTAGATATCCTTTGGATTGGACAGGAGGTAAAGCTTTGGAAGAAGAGGACCTGGCATTTGGAAGCTACCTTTCTATTTAATGGACTCCACAGTATTTGAGTTCACACATTTAATTCATGCAAGATCTCATGCCTGCTAGTCTCAGAGAAAAGAACTAAGCATCCTGTCTTCTAGGCACTGTCATCTACTAAGTGAACATGGGTCTTTGGGTACCTCAAATATGTTGGCATTCTTGCAATGAATTTTTAATCTATTTATCAGAAGAACATGGACATACACCAGCAAAGGACACACACCAGCAAAGAATAAGACTTACTGGCTTCACAGTATATTACCATCTCCTGGATTTCTGAGTTCTTCACTAAGTGTCAATGAGCTGACTCTTACTGGTTTTTCCTGTTCTCTCTAATCATAACAGCACCCCAGGACTCAAATTAATCAATTTCTATCCAGTTTGGAAAATCTTATTGCTTAATTTGTTGTCATTTTCTTTACCAGTGCAAAAATGCTTTGTCCCTTACAGAGAAATAATGTGAGCACCCACATTTGTCTCACTATGATATGGTATATATATATATATATATGTATTTTATTAATATATTTGCACTATAAAACATTTTATTTTTGTCTTTAGCAGTACAAGGTACATTTAAAAACAAAACTACTAAAAGCCCATGCAGAAGAGAACATAATAAATTTACTTCTTTCTCTTCAATATAATGATTATATATAGAATATTTTTCAAAGATTATATGTAACAATACATTGACAAGAATAGGATTATAACTTTAAAAACAAAGATCAATGAATACAGATACACAGAAAATTGTGTGAGTCACCATGTTCATTATGTTTTGTATAGCCAGTATATAAAAGATGTCAAGGATGACACAACTAACTTGAAACTCATTGATGACTTCTACTTCTTTTTTTTTTAATTAATTAATTTATTTATTAATTTATTCATATTACATCTCAATTGTTAGCCCATCCCTTGTATCCTCCCCTTCCTTCCTCCCTCCCGTTTCCCCCTCTACTCCCTTCCCCTATGTCTGTGACTGAGGAGGACCTCCTCCCCCTGTATATGCTCCTAGGGTATCAAGTCTCTTCTTGGTGACTTATTATCTTTTCTCTGAGTGCCACAAGGCCTCCCCATCCAAGGGACATGGTCCGATATGGGGCACCAGAGTTTGTGTGAAAGTCAGATCCCCTTCTCCACTTAACGGTGGAGAATGTCCTGTCCATCGGCTAGACTGGGTAGGGGTTCGAAGTTTACTGCTATATTTTCCTTGGCTGGTTCCATAGTTTGAGGAGGACTAGAGGGCCCAGACCCGCCTGTATTTTTCCAGGACCCACTGGATCCCTCTATTTCCTCATTCTTCCCGGCTTCTCACCCCTAAAGTCTCAATAGGATTTTCTCCCCTCTGACCCACTTTCTTGGTAGGTAAAGTTTATCATGGGGGCGTACCCCTTGGCCTAGTGTCTCGATATAAGTGAGTATATACCATTTGACTCTTTTTGCTTCTGGGTGAACTCACTCATTATGATAATTTCTAGCTCAATCCATTTGTCCACAAATTTCGGAAATTCCTTGTTTTTAATAGCTGAGTAGTATTCCATAGTGTAAATATACCACAGTTTCTTTATCCATTCTTCTACTGATGGACACGTAGGTTGTTTCCATGTTCTGGCTATTATGAATAAGGCAGCTATGAACATGGTTGAGCATATGTCCCTGTTGTGTGGTAGTGCATCTTCTGGGTATATTCCAAGGAGTGGAATAGCTGGGTCTTGAGGAAGCCCTATTCCCATTTTTCTGAGAAAGCGCCAGATAGATTTCCAAAGTGGTTGTACTAGTTTGCATTCCCACCAGCAATGAAGGAGTGTTCCTCTCTCTCCACATCCTCGCCAGCATGTAGTGTCAGTTGAATTATTGATCTTAGCCATTCTGATGGGTGTAAGATGGAATCTCAGTGTCGTTTTGATTTGCATTTCTCTGATGACTAAGGAGGTCGAGCATTTCTTTAAGTGTTAGAACCAGCATTTTATTAAGAAGTAGAAGTCAAATGGTGGAGAAACACTTAATGACTTCTACTTCTTAATAAAATGCTGGTTCTAACATGAGTAACGGCACTGCTCTATTCAAGTGCCAGCTTCCTTTTACTGGCATGTTGGACATGTTGGAAATGACCCTTGGAGCCATTCTCACTTTGTCTGTAAAAGACTGTCCTTCCTCAGGAGCTGCATTTCAAGTGCACATTTAAGGAGTTGCCATCAAGAGTGAAGGGATATAGTGGAAGGGCTTCAGGAGAAGCTCTTTGGGGCTGAGTGTAAGAAGACATCACTTAGTTCAGCCTCTTTTCTAAAGGCTCAGGAGGTGCTGCCATCAGCTTCCACTCCACACGGTTGTCCACTCTTCTAGCATTTTCATTTTTTTCTTCTCTAAGCATATTCTTATTTCCTGGAAGTGATAAGCTAGAAGAACCATTAGATAGTTGTGTTAAACGGCATTGTAAGGACATGAATTACAGCCTAGGACACTAATCTGAACTGTTCTTAAAAGTGGTGGAACCTATAACAAGTAAGAGGAGTTTATGAAATGGAGGCTATGTCATTGGAGGTGTGTCATCCAAGGAGATATTAGGTCCACAGCTGTATCTTCTAACTTTTCACCTTTATGTTGTCTCATGACAGGAACAGTTTTGCTCAACTTATAGCTGGGTTGTTCTGTTCCTACCACAGACCACAAAATAACAGACCCAAGTGACCATGAGCTGAAACTTCAAGGATTTTGAACCAAAAATATCCTTCCTATAAAGAAAATTAATTCAGGTATTTTAATGTACTAAAAGCAAACTTACAAGGGATAGTCCCATGTCTGTGCTATTGGTATTTTATTTTCATTTTAGCTTTTCCTTAAAACTTTACTCTCTCTCTCTCTCAATTGTAGCATACTTTTCAATTTTTAGATTTTATAGTACACTTGCTCTTTGCATAGTGTGTTTTTAGGAGACTCTAGAGTCAGTTTTTCATGGTAAATTCTCCAGGTTTCCATGCCATAAATGAGAATTAAGAGACTTGTTTTTCTGATGCATGTATCATGAATATATAATCTTCTTTAGTTTAATAACTCCTTAAATAAAGAGGGCTGTACAATGCTTTTTTTCCAATCTTTCCCAGGATATGCATCATACTTCATATATCTTGGTGCCAAAATTGATGGTTACAAAGCAAGTGTTAGTAGTAGGTGAGGAGGTTTCAGTTTTTTGTTTCTAATAAAAGTATCAAACTATGAACAGGAAGATGTAAGACTGAGGGGAAATCATCATGTGCAGATACACTCATTTACCTTAAAGATAGCTCCAGGGACCATGTAAAAGTGCCATGTTCCTACACATGGAGGAATACTCCCAATGATTGCTGAATATTTGCACTTAATACTATAAAACAGTAACTTGGAATTCTGTCTAAAACAATGTCAAGAAAATATGAGGTAATCTGGACTTATAGGTGCAAGGACCATGAAAATTATTTCATTCCCAGATTAAGGAATTTTTCCATGGTTGTTTAATATTTGTGCTTAATATTTTGTGATGGTAGTTTGGAATTCTATTTATTACAATGTCAAAAAACTATGAAGGAAGCTGTGCATTGGGGAAATAGCTTTGTAATCACATCATCTTTGCAATGCTGACATGAGAGAATCACACGTTCAAGGCCTGTCTGGACTGCAGGATGGCTTTGGGGCCAGAAAAAGCAATTCCTGGAGACTTTCTCACAGTAAAAAGAAAAAGGTGGCTAATAATGTAGCTTGTCAGTCAGACTGCTTGCATGACATGAGTAAGGCTCTAGATTTAGTTGTTAAATCTGCAATAAATAATATAAAATACAGCAAAATTGTGGTATTACTAAGCATGAGCTAGATGCATGATTATTGAATCAGTGATAATTTTATTGAAATGTAAATAGAAGAGTGATGGATTTCAATAAATATGTACTTTGCATGTGTGTTGTGTGCGTGTGTAGGTGACTGCCCATATGGTGTAGTGTAAAGTAAAATTTCTAGTATAATCTCTGTGATATGAGGATAACAGTGATAGCCAAAGTGTTGTTTAGATAACTTGGGTACTGCCTGCAAAGATTTTTGACCAATGTCTACATAGATTTGTGTGTATGTTTGTGTGTGTTTGTGTGTTTGTTTGTGTGTGTGTGTGTGTGTGTGTAATAAACATTTTCATCCATTTACTTAACTAAATCTTTATGAATCGTTATTTGAGGAAACATCATGTACCAGTTTATATTCCTTAAGATGGTATGTGAGTTATAATTTTCAAATGTTGCAAGAACTCGTGTTGTGTGACTAACTTTATAGATAAGGCAAAAATGAGCATAATGCAAATAAATATACCTTTGTATGTTTGTTAGCACATGAGAAGTCAGCATTTCATTCAGTTTCAAAGAAGATCAAACTGCTGGATGGAAGGTATGCAGAGTCTGGATGACATGGACTTGAGCTCTTTGGGAAGAAAATAAACAAGATTTTCATGAAGAAATTATGAATCATATCATGTGAAATTTAGGTGCTTCCTAGTCAGTCATGTACACATGTAATTTTAAAAGAACGAATATTTTTAATTTTTAATAACCAATATATAAAGCTTTTAAGTTGAGCAGTGATACTATAAATTGATGTATGTTCTCACAGACAATGAAGAACAGGCATTTGTTTATCTTTGAAATCACCTTATGTGTGGAAATACTAACAGGGACCTTGGGAAATGGATTCATAGCAGTGGTTAATATCATAGACTGGGTCAAGAGAAGAAAAGTCTCTGCAGCAGACCAGATTCTCACTGCTCTGGCTCTTTGCAGACTCAGTTTGGTGTGGTCTGTGCTCATTTGTATATTGTTATTCATATTGAGCCCACATTTGTTTATGAGTTCAGAAATGCTTACAGCGATGAGTATTATCTGGATAATGAACAACCATTTCAGCCTCTGGCTTGCTACAAGCCTCAATGTCTTTTATTTTCTCAAGATAGCAAATTTTTCTAACTCCTTTTTTCTTTACCTAAAATGGAGAGTTAAAAAAGTGATTTTAGTGATGTTAATGGCATCTCTGATTTTCTTGATTTTAAACATTGCAACTGTAGAGACATGTAGTCAGTCCTGGTTTGATGTGTTTGAAGGAAATACGTCTTATAGTTTGTGTGATTCACCACAATTTCTGAGAGTCCTCTTATTCACCAACTCATCCAAGGTTTTCTTAATCACCAATTCATCCCATGCTTTTTTACCCATCAATTCAATGTTCATGTCTATCCCCTTCAGTGTATCACTGGTAGCTTTCCTCCTGCTCATCTTCTCCCTGTGGAAGCATCACAAGAAGATGCAGACCATTGCCAAACGACCAGGAGATATTAGCACCATGGTCCATGTGAAAGCCATGCAAACTGGGTTCTCCATTTTGCTGCTGTATATGATATACTTACTTTTTATTGTCATAGGAATTTTGAGCCTTGGGTTTATGGGGGAAGTGGTGACAATTTTATTTGACTACTTTTCCGCATTAGCTTTTCCTATAAGCCACTCGTTTGTTCTAATTCTGGGAAACAGTAAGCTAAGGCAAGCCACTCTGTGCTGCAGTGTCTGAAGAACTGGTCCAGTGATAGGGACACCGTGGGTCACCGACAAATTCCAAAGGTAATCATAAAAAAGCTTGAGGGTGATCAATTCATAGAAATGAGTGATCTGATTGGGGAAAAGGAAAATGTGGGGCTCCTAAGCTCGATGGGATTATACAGAAGGAGGGACAGGAGGGTAAAGGGGAAGAGCAGTATATAAGTTATCTCATGAGGGAAATGGTAAAGGGAGAGCATTTTAGACAATGAGGAGGGAGGTAAAAACAGGAAGAGGAGGAGTAGGAGGAGGAGGAGGAGGAGGTGCTTCCTCAGGGGGCTGATACCCCAAGAACATTCCTAAAATAATGCCCTCATCTAGCTATGTGCTTATCTGTGCTTAATGCACATATGTGCTTTCAAATAGTGGCCAAATAAAGTTAATTTTAGGATTTTTCCTAAAAAGACTTAGACATAATTTTTCTCAGGAAAAGACATAAAAATGAATCATAGTGCAGAAAATCCCCAAGACTGTAACACACAGTTAGAGACAGAATAACAGTGATTGCAGCATTTGGATCAGATTTGCTAGACCGGTGTCAAGCAGCTGTGCTGGCTTCTTGACTCTCACCTTTTCCACTGGATATGGTTATGCCGATAGACCTAGCTACCATTGTATTGTTCCACTTCCTTCATTGCATTAGGACCAGGACAAGGTTAGCTGTATTGCAAGATGGACACACAGTGTTTATGTTATGCTTGAAGTAAACACACACACACACACACACACACACACACATACACACATACAAACATATAAAATTTAAGATAAATGTTATGACAAGACTTGTAAGATTAGAAATGAGAAAGAAAATAAGATTGTTGAAAATTCAAATAATCTATATGCATATGAAAATAGTTTTTAGAATCATATTCAGAGACTACACAATTAACTAATTTACTTAGTTAGTTAGTTGGTTAGTCAGTTTTGGTTTTAAAGTCAGTAGTCTTACTATGTAGCCTTGGTTGGCTTGGAATTTACTATGTAGATAGGTTGACTGTGAACTCAGAGATCTGCCTGCCTCTGCCTCCCAAGTGCTGAGATTAAAGGTATATACCACTTTTGATGTCTGTGACTGCTATGTGGATAATCTGTTTATATTGCTAATTTGAAATTAAGAATTTGCAGAGTATATTTGCTTACTGGTAATATGTTAGAATAGAATATAATTTCATGAAGTTGGTAAACTTGTTAACATAATTAGATTCAGATGTTGTGACACAGAAAGAAGAACATGGTCATAAACTCTATATACAATGTTAAATCTTCAGTAAGAGAGAATTCTATGTGTTTTAAAATATATATCGTTTGCTTATTTGCTTAAGACCATCCTTGTCCTTAGAATAGATTTTCTTGCTGTTCTAGTACCGTTAATTTATTTCTTAATTCAATCAATAAACATAAATTCATGTTGAATTTCACGTTTTTGATATCTTTTTATAAAATTTAGAATCCGTGAAATGAAAATTTAGAGTCCGTAATATATAAAATGGTAAGATAGATGTTCATAGCTTTAATCTATATCTTCACAACATTTTAATATTTACATTCTCATGTAAAGGAACAAAACAAATCTGGTTTTATTTACTTTTAGTTGTCTTACAAATTACTAATTTTAGGTTCTTCTTGGGAGACAATACATCATCAGTCTTACAGTTGTTTTGATGCAGGTAACACATCTGCCTTTTGTTTTATGGTGATAATGGAATCCTAGGTATCTTTTCAGGAATTTGAAAGCTGTTTCTGATGAAAACATAAGGTCTTTACTGAGACGTGTGCCATGACTCACCGAACAGGTCTTGTAAGGATGGTAAGGGGAAGAAGTTTCAGACACGTGTACATAAAAACTGGGTTCAGGTGGGATGTGCACATTCTGATCAGAATGCAAGGACCACCAGTGCTACATGGATTTCAGCATACTAACTATGTACCAACCAGGGGGAGGCATTACCTAGTCTTTGTAAGATGTGTCTGTAGGTGAACAATCTCAGGCTATAAACATCCAGGAGAAGGTAAGTGCAGTTGCTACATCAGTATGCACTAGTCTCTCATATTCAAACTCCTAAGGGAAGCTTTACCATCTACCTCAGCTTTACTTGGGGAAGGATTTGCCACTCCAATGGGGCTCAGGCATTGGAGTACTTGGTGTGGATGTGCCCGTGTTGACAATACGCATTCACTCAGGACTTCATTCACTCAGGACTTCCTCCTCTCTATACATGTGATGGAGGCACAGTGCCACGGCTTGATGTTTCTGCAGATCATAGCTGTCTAAGACTACTAATTTCTTCCTTCCCTTGGATACTTGCTTTGTAGTTCTGGTACCACAGAAGCCAGGAAGGAGACTTTCAGATTAAATACAGCTCAAATAATCTGAATTCTGTGTCCTAAATGTTCACATGACAAGGGGTATGGCTTGGTCATGTGGGAGACTAATTTTTAGTTTTTGCGGTTTCCAGAGTGGCTGCACCAGACTGAATTCCCACCATCCTCCTCCACATATTTCACCATCATTTGTATTATCTGTCAGCAGTACAATGAGTGCTCTTTCTCTAGCTTCTTTCTCTAGCACTGCTACATAAGGGTCAATAGCAAAGAAAGCCAAACTGGTTTCTGAAAATGTCAGATATAGCTATGTTTTGATTTTTTCATTATAACAAGCATCTATCACTCTATCTAACTACTCAATTTATCACACTGAGAAAGACTACTTTGTCCCAAAATTTAAAAGTATGTTCAAATGCAAAACTCGTAAAATACCCATAGAGAAAAGGGAATCTTTAATAATACTTCTTTTAGAATTTTTCTTAAATCACAGTGATGATGCCTTAGATTCTAATTTGTTTTACTTTTTACTTCAGGTGGAAAATAGTTTTTTTTCTGAAAGATAGTGGGTAATTTATTGTAGATTAGTAGATCTGAAATTTAATTTTTCACTTTGTTTAATGATCTGTAAAGCAAACTATCTGCCTGCAGGAGCTGTTGTTTAAGTGAAACCTAAGTGTGGTTCTTTCCAGTTGAGAATTAAAGATGCAGTGATGGACTCACAGAAGCCCCACAATGCTCAGTGCCCCCTCAATACAGACTTGAGATGACAAGTCCATACATCTGACATTTCTACATCTATTCTACTGAACCTAAGGGCAGGGAAGTTTATATAATCTTTCGTCTTTTTTTCCAGAGTTACTTTTAGTTAAATGAAAGGAGCCAAGTTAGAAGAAGTCTCTTGCTTTTACATGGGTGGAACATTTGTGCATCTTTCTTTTAGTATTTTGGTGAATATGTTCCCATTGCTCCCCTGCTATACTGTCCCCACGTGTCTCTCCCTTGAATGAATGGAGAGTAATATCATCTAGTGGTGAGTGTGGCTAATTATGTAGCTCTCAATCTTTCTCTGTATCTCTCATAATTTTTTAAAATTTAATCTCGATTCAGGGAACTGAGGGTAGGATCATCTATACACATTGGAGTGAATATGGTAGTGCTCTCCTGACACCTTCTTATTTATTATTCATATTTTATTATTGGTCTTTTACTTATATATTAGCTATTAAAGAGAAAAGAAGGCATAGGTAATATAACTTGTCTCGCATTTTATGAAGCCATGTATCTTCATGCCTGTTGTAATGTAAGACTGAGACCTTCACAGAGATCTCTAGTCTATACCTAGAGTCCCCAGAGAGAAACGGAGTCCGATGTGGAAGCAATACACACAGGAATTTTATTCAGCCAACGCGTCGAGTCTGTCCAGCTCTTTCAAGCTGCAGACCTCCCAAAGCAAGAGCAAGTGCTTATATATATATATATATATATTTTTTTTTTTTTTGCAAAAGCAGAATTTAGCAGGCTAGTGGGGAGGGGTTAGTACATTTTAGGGGCAGTGGAATATTTTTAGACACAGCTGGTTGTCCTTGGACCTTGGGCACAAACTGAGACCTTGAGTCAAGTTGGACTTTTTATTATCGCTAAACATAAGACAGCTGTCCTTGGGACAAGCTGGACTTCACAAGGGGGCCAAGAAGCTTTCCCAGGCACACAGTGCTCAGTCATTTGATATTGGCACCTTGGTTCAATGTTGATATTGTTTCCTGGACCCTCCATTTCCCCCATTTTGTCTTGTAACTATTTCAATCTTGAAATAGAAATTATAGTTCAGTAAATATAACTAAACTGATGTTGGCATAGTAGAGAAAAGGGGGATAAAGCTATACATCCTTGGTGCCTGCAAAGAAATGTATCAGGGCTGGAGAGTTGGCTCAGTGGTTAAGAGCACTGTCTGCTCTTCCAAAGGACCCAGGTTCAATTCCCAGCACCCACATGGCAGCTCACAACTGTCTGTAACTCCAAGATCTGACACCCTCACACCAATGCACATAAATTAAAATTAAATAAAAATATTAAAAAAGAAATGTATCATACAGGACAAGGGGCAGAGAGAAAAGAAGGACTCTTGCTGTGCATATAGCCTCCTTCCCCTTAGTGACTGTTTTCTGAGACTACCAAGAAAATCACAAGTGTCTTCACATGCAGTGATTAAAGTAGTCCAATTTATACAATGTTTTCAATCAGTGTTGTAAAATTTGTATTTGCTAGCACTTTTAAAACACCAACAGGTTAAAAATTATCAGAGTGCCATGCATGAGCTACATTTATATGAATCATTAATGTCGAACACCAGAAAAAATATGTTGACAAAAATGGATTCAAATAAAATGTGTATGAATATAGGAATGCGCATTCCTTTGCATAAAATCAAATGATGAGTGCATTTTTTTTAGTGCTGAGCTTTTGACAAATGATGATTCTCAAGAGATTATTTTATTGTGAATAGTTTCCTGGAAGTGATTTGTATAATAACCATGCACTTGAAATATAGGCAATTGAAAAGTGTTTAAAGATATGTGGTACTATGCAATTACTAGGTACAAGTTCAAATTCTTGCTGCCTTATATATAGGGCAGAATGTTTTATGTAATTTACCCATACTAAAGTTACCAATAAACATATTTAGCTAAGAAAAAAATAAGCAAAATGATGCAAACAAATATATATTCATTTGCATTTCATCGCAAGAGATCAACATTACCTTCACAAAATTTGAAATGTGTCTAGGCTGCTGTGTGTAACACATACCACATCTGCATGAAGATCAGTTGTCTAGGAAAATGCAAAACATACGTGATGGAAAGTGTGAAGTCAGTAGCAAGGCTTAATGTCTTGTTTGGTATTAAACTTGTAAGTTGTTTAAGAGAACATATGTAATATTGGGTTTGAGTACTGAATACATACAACATTATAGTGGCATGTTTTAACAAATCTTAAGTGGTAAAAACATAAATTAAAGCATTTAATTGAAGATGAGTGGTTTCCTGCACAGCACATTTACAGTCATTCTGAGTATTTTAAGGTCAGAGCTAAAAAGGTGACGACAGGGACATTGCTAGTGTCTTTGATTCTGTTGACCTTACATGTTATAGTTAATAATGTTCCAGAGGACACTTGGATCACTGAATATGAGGTAAACATGTCTTACACCTTGAGTTTGTATAATGAACAGTTTTCCATGCTGTTTTCACTTGCCAACACCATATTTGTGTTCATACCCTTTTCTGTGTCACTGGTCACTTTTCTCCTGCTCATCTTCTCCCTGTGGAAACATCTGAGGAAGATGCAACACGGTGTCCAAGGATGCAGAGACAGCAGTCCCAAGGCCCACATCAGAGCCTTGCAGACAGTAATTGCCTCCCTCCTCCTGTATGCCATTTTCTTTCTTTTGTTGTCAAAGCTTGTGGTTCTCTGCTTCGAGAAAGAAAGATGCTGCTTCTAACTACACAGGCAGCAAGAATGGCTTTTTCCTTGGTGCACTCCTGTCTCCTGATTCGGGGAAATACAAACCTGAGAAAGGCTTCTCTCTGTGTGCAGCTATGGCTGAGGTGCAGGCACAAACTGGAGCTCATTTATGTGGACCATCTTGTATACTTTAGATGAAAACTGATTACCAATAATCCTTATACTTATAACTTCTCAGTTCTGGGATTATTTTAAAAGTATGTTATATTTTAAAACTTATAACATAGTGGTTTGAATATGTGCTCTGTAAGCACCTCACAGTCTTTGTAGAACATATAAAACATATTTGCTAATATCTAAATAGAAAAAAATGGTATGAACGCAGATGACTTGAATAAAAGAAATGGCTTGATTAACATTAATTTTATAGCAGTTAATTTCGTTTTAAATATCTCAGAATTAGAAATCTAAATATAGGATATATATATTTATACATGTTCTTAAAGTAGAATTTTATATACTCTGCTTGTTAGTTTCTTTTTTTTTTTTCAACTCATCACAAGCTTGGATCATCTGGGAAAAAGAAACTTCAACTGATAGGATACCTCCATCAAATTGGGCATTTGGCAAGTTTGTGGATTATTTTATTATTTATGGTTCATGTAAGAAGGCCCAACTCACTGTATCATCACCTCTGTAATGGTGTTTATGGGTTGTATAAGAAATCAGGTTGAGCAATTCATAGAGAGCCAGCCAGTAAGGCAGCATTCTTCCAGGTTGCTGTCTTGATTACCTGACTTCCCTTCAAGATTTATTAAGTTATGAGTTGAAATAGACTCTCCCCAACTTGCTTTTAATTATGATGTTTATCACACCAGTAGAAAACAAACTAGGAAATACATTTAAAGAAATTTTATATGTGAAATGTGCTTAAATATGTTCTAAGAAATGGCATATAATATATGAATTGTTTAAAATAGAATAAAACATAAGATTCATCTTACAAGGTTCAAACACATCACATCATGTACCTGCATTTTACTAAGCTGGATAACAACCAGACTGACAGAGGAAAAAATATTAGAGTAAGTTGTACATGAATAATGTAAAATAAACCTGTATTATTTTTTATGCTTACACATTGCTAGTGTTGATTTAATAACACAAATGGGAGGTTAAAAATAAGTGAATTTGTAAAGAAAGTAAAAAGATTTAAAATAATTAAGATGCAAAAAGGATACAAAAAATAAGTACTGCATATGCTCGGTGTACAGTCTTGTTTATATCTACAGGAAAATAGGGACTGTATATTGTAGAAAAGAATTGGTATTATTACTTGATTTAATAATGAAAATTTTCAAGTTGTTTTCTTTATTGTTTTGTGTGGTACTTTCTTTGGTTTCCTTATGCAATGCTTTCATTTGCTTATTAATTTAAAAAAGCTACACACACATTTTCTACCCTTGATCTTAAACAAAATTCAAGAAATTATGTCTAAGGTTTTTTTCCACCTATTTAAAGAGATTTTTAAGAATAAATAGATTAATATTTTCACCTACTCTTGGTACTCTCCAGTTGCCTTTGTCTGAGGTTGGAGTCTTGGAGAATTCCCTTCTCCATGGTTTGTTGTCTACTGGTATCGGCCCTGTTCTTGCCTTGTTTAGGAAGCCATGTTGAGACTTCATGCTGTATCTTCCCTGATGTTTCTAGCAGATTCAATTTCACAGTACACTTCCTCTTCTTATTCTTCTGCCCTATCTTTCACAGATCTTCCTAAATTGTATTGTTGATACATCCATTAGGACTGGGCACCATGAATCACATGACCTCTGCACTTTTATCTGTTGTATTTATCTGCAACGGTTTCTGCCTATTGCAAAAAGAAGTTTCTTTGTTGATGGATGAGAGCTACTCTTTTCTGTGTGCATAAGAGTATATATTTAAAATGCAGAAAGGAATTATGTCAGCTTAGTAAAGTGGTGGTGATGTAGGCTTTTCCTTAAGATCTATGTCCCCACTATCTCTGGCTAATAATTTTTAAAATTTATTCTGTGAGAATTTCATACATGTTCTAAATGTATAATGTCTGTGTCCAGGCCTTATTTCCATTCAGCTCCCCCAAACAGCCCTCACCAATACATGTGCTTTCAAACTTCATTTTTTTATTAATCTCACTGTGCTCAAATAGCGATTCCTATATCTTTAATAACACATATGCACAATTTCTCTTAAATTAGTAATGATGACTTGGAGTCTAAACTTGCTCTATTCATAATAACATTATATGTGGTCACAGTGATATGGAAAGGATTTCATTGTATATGTACAGGTATAAGTATGAATATGTTTACATATAATTGTTCTTTGTGTATGTATTTTAATGTGGTCAGTTTATAAAACGTCCTATGAATAAATGAAATGGATTAGCCACTTGCAAATGTACCTACACTTAACATTGACTCAAGAATAGATGAGGACAATACTTGATATCTGAGGAACAAACCATTATTTTACTGTTTGGGTGGAACCTAAAGTTAGTATTTACAAACCAGCACAATAGGTTCCCTGGCAGGCTCAGCAAAGCCCATCAGGACTCAGTGTAGCTTTCCTAGGGGCAATTTCTTCTTAAGGCCTTTAAAGTTCTGGTCCCCACAACCATACCACATGAACCCAAACTCATAGTGTCTGCTCTTTATTTATCTATTTTTCAGAGTGCATCTCTGGTACATGAAGAAGACAAACTAGAAAGATTACTGCTTCTACAAATATGGAGTTTGTGCATACATTTTTAGAAACTTTTTTTCCTGAAAAATTGCCAGTGTGTCACTTCTGTACTATACCTGTCCTTAGTCTAAATATAGGGCGTTGAAATAAGACACCCTTCTTACTAAGAACTTAGGGGTGAGAAGGCTAGTTACTTAAGCTCTGTCTTTATCTCCCCATGCTTGTCTCTATAAATAATTTTATTTTGGATTAATATTCTATAGAAGATAGAGAAGTCAGATCTACACAGTGGAGTAACTCATGTTCTTTTGGCCATTTCTAAGGTTAAAAATATACATATACATATATATGTGCATGTGTGTATAATATTTTATTTCTTAATTGTTTCTTGAATTGTATGAATGGTCCTTTGATTAATCATTAGCTATTGAAGAATTCACTGTTGTTTCTTCTATTCTTTGTTATTAGGCCGTTTTTTTTTTTTTTATGAACATTTGTGACTGCAATAAATACCACAGAGCAAATGCTGCTGTAAGGGAGGGGAAGTAGATTCAATCAGCAGGTTTTCTGTCCGGTAAAGGAAATAGTGTACTGTGTAAAGGGACAGACTTCTTGGATTAACTCATTGACTTATTAATGCTTCCTGAAATCACAGAATAACATGCCAACACAAAATAGTTGTATTTTAATTGAACATTTACATTTACGATTCATCAATATGTACTTAAAAGCAATTTTGAACCACATTTTAAAATCTATAAATATCACACATGAGTCTGATGAATAAAAAGTGGAGAATGACTGCCTCCAGAGGCATTGCAGGTGTGGCTGTTGTGTTACATATGTGTCAGTAGGCAGCCAAGAGGACAGAGGTTATCCCTATATTCAGTGTTCCAACTGGGGAACATCTAAAGGGTCAATAGCCAAACACTCTCTGAAAAGGCTGAGCCTGAGATGACCACCCTTCTGGCAGAGATGACCACCACGCTGGAGCAGAACAGGTCCAGATGGGCTTACAGGGCTGGGAATGAACCGAAAACTAGAAGAAACCGGCCTGGGACCACAGGCCTCAAGCACGGAGTAAGCCCAAGGGGATCACAGCAAATACATCAGTATCTTAGCCAGAAGTTGATCTCGCATGGCATTATGCCAATCTGCCAGGCAGGATGTATCTACTACGAGACCAAGTAACTGCTTTCTCGTTATACTTCACATCCTTTGCACAGGTCTATTTCTTTTAAGCTGGCCAAAACACCTGGCTGGAAAGTCATAAGCCCTAGGCGGAATATTATTATTTTATTAAATGGAAACAGTGCCCCACTTTCTTCTAAATATAGATATTTACGCTCATAGATTAGTGTTCTTCTCAACTTTGGTCAGAGAAAATGCTTCTTGCAATAAGCAGAGGTTCTTGCACAGATTCGTCACTGGGAATGTCTGTTAAATAATCCTTCCAAAGGGGGCATCTATATAAATCCTCCTAGAACCCAAGGATAATCGAAACAAAGAGGGAGAAAGAATAGTTGCTCTAAAATGCTGCTTTCTAGGCATGACACGGCCATTGCACTCATGAACTCACAGCAGGTGAGTTAGCCCACATAATGCTTGCACAAAATTGTACCAATCATCATGGTTTAGGGAAGGAGCTCCTGAGTAATTTCTCTTTAGTGCAATAATAATTGTTAATTGATCCACACTCAAGTAAAAAATATCACACCCATGCTCATATAAGAAATTCTAAAAAAAACTCAATGAGGTTTTTAAAAAAATACACATGAAAGTATGAAGACTCGATGGTAGTAGGTCCAGGGGAGTGGGAATAGGCTATGAGAGAATTAAGAAGGGTGATACAATCAAGACACATGTATATTAATACATATGCACGTATATGACGTATATGTATGTGTACCTATATATGAAATACTATGAAATTCCTATAGGTTAAATATATTTTTAAATAAATAAGTTACAATTATGCTCACTTGTACATTTTCTGTGGAGATCATTTTTTTAAGATTTCCTTTACAAGTGATGTTTTGTTAAATGACCTCATCTCACTGTGTGTGGAAAGGATTGAGTTTCTTTAGTATCTACCATTCAAGTGTAACTTGAAACTTACTTACTTTATTTCCAATTTTTATTATATTTATTTTTACATATACATTTATATTATTACACTTAAGTACAATAAACTCCATACAGGAAGAAGAACCACAAAACAGTCAGGAATTGTATAAATGTTACAATCACAGTGATTTGGCTATTTTGTATTTGGCAAACTTGAAGAAAACATCTTTCCTATCTTACTGAGTCTAAACTTCTGGATGAAATTATATATCAATCTCATCTCTATCGACTTAAAACATCTATCTAGACCTAAAAACTCCTTAACCCCTAAACAAGTAAGCTATGAAGATTAGTTCAAATTTTATGCATAGAATTTTACAAAGATAGATTGCAAAACAATGACACAGAATATGTCTTTATTTGCGTGCTATCAGATGAGAACTGAGCTTCTGTTTCATAACATCAACTGTGTAAAAATGGACCCAATGGAAAGGTCCATGTATAAAATTTGAATTGATTTGAAAAACAATATTGATATATGTTTTTTTTTCCTGGGAGGGTATGATCAAATATCTTTTCACCCCAGATAGCTTAGCTATTACAGTACAAAGCAAAAATTCAACTAATGTTATATTATTGAACCAACAACTTCTGTTAGGCTTACATACAGGTGCACAAACAACTTGCCAAAAGTCTTTCCCTACAGCAAGGGGTAACTACATATGTATCCATGTATACAAAGGGGACCTTACAGGCCACCTTATATCTTGCCTATACACCACTTCATGAGTCTTGTATGCCATCTCATGAGCCTCAAGAGCCTTCTAGCCTTCAAAACGGGAATATTAATAGGCTCCTTTATCTCGGAGTCTTGTGTGAGTAATCACAGGTGACAATGGCTGTTTTGTGCAGACAGAACCCAGTTCTATTATGTTCTACACCTTCTTCTGAATCTTACATTTCTTCTACTTTCCCAACCTCCTCATCCACAATGTTCCCTGAGCATTGAAGAAGGTGATAAATGTCAGATTATTTTCCTCTATATGTTGCTCCACCTTGAGCATTCTGCCACAACAACAGAAACTTACTAGCCTTTTAACTGGTTATGTGACTTCACAAGGCTGAAAATAACGGATTGGAAGACATAAAGTTTTAGAAAGCAACATACCCAGTTAGAAAAATAACACAAGTAGCTTCCTCATTAGGGTATTTGGCGTCTCCATTAGGTTTTGGTTTGGTTTCGTTTTTGGGTTTTGCTTTGCTTTTGTTTTTTGTTGTTTTGTTTTGTTTTGTGTAGGCACAATCTGAGTCTTACTTCCATCTCCCTGGAGATGCTTTGGCTTGGGTTGCAGGGTATGTTACCAAGTCCTTGTTGTTTTCTCTTCTCTTGATGGTAAATATTCTGTCTGGAGTAAGAGGGCTCCCAGTACTGCTTCCATTTCCATTGCCCAGTGACTGAAGATGGAAAACATTATTTTTCAAGTACAAAAGAATTGGCACATTCTTTCATGTAGAGGGGAAAAAAAATGCTTGTGCTCGCAGATAGGCACCAGAACAGCTAGGAAGTTAGCCTTGCAGGCATGCTAAAAGAAAAATGTTCTTCAACCTGACCTCCTCACGAAATGTTGGAAATGGACATAATTTACAATGTGGTGATCCTTTAATGTTTGATGAGCAGAGTCGGGCCCTGCAAATATCTTCCAGAACTTATGTTTTATTTATCCCGAACCCCCATTTCCCTAAAACCTTGAGCATTGTTTCTAGGCCATAAAATACATCCTATGGGAGATGTCATTTGCATATTTCACCATGCCTAAGTGACTATGTTATCATACAACCAGGCCCACCTTGACTCCCACAGGAATTCTTTTTATCTCAGTCATTTTCCTTAGACCCTTCTCTTGTGCATTGTTTCTAAGTCAACAAGAACTCATTTTATAGATGAAGCCATATGTATTTTGTAAAGAGCTTCAGTGTAAACATTTCTTAACCTTTGTTAAGAAATGGCTGGGTTAACTGTTATCTGAAAACATTTTTCACAAGATTATGCTATGTCTAAACATGGCAAAAACAAAAGAGCTAATGTTAGACTCCAGGAAATCTTGGCCCAACACCACTTACCGGCATTGGGAGGAGGCAATTTTCATTCTTCTCTCACCCAGATCACTTTTCCTGCTTGGTGTAAGGCCTGTATGGACCTCCACAAATTTAGATTATTTTAATTAAATAATCAATACTTTAAAAAATAGATGAACTTGAGAATACTATTAGCCAAAAGTGTAAGAACTATTAAAAAAATAATAATTATGAAACAGCTGAATTGGATGAACAGTTTTTAAATCTAGATGACATCCCTTAAACATACCTTTATTTTTAGAGATTATGGTACAATAAATTTGTAAACTCATGAAGTTTAATTGTGTGTGCGCACACACATGTGCACACACACATACACAGGCAAACATTTATTCACTTATGGAGAAGTTATACATAGTTATTAATTTTTCAGATCATGTTAAGGAATATTTATTCTCCTACTCTTTCCTAGAAATTTGTTTAATAACAGTATTTGGTTTCTTTATGTATAAGTTCTTGCATTGATACTCAGTGAGTAATTGGTGATGATGATATAATCAAGGTTCATCAATTTATACACACTTTATGAAATAGAGTGTCTTGTGTGGAATATTTCATTTGCATGCTAGTAAATGAGAATGTCGCTTCAATACAGCATCAATTCTGAAAATGGTATTAAGCTATGACATACATAAAAGTATATTAGATATTTGAGACATTGCAATTTCTACAAACACGAGACTAAATTCATGCATATACACACTTACAGAGGAATTTTAATTCATCAACATGGCTGCTCTGATCATATCCCAAAGATGTTCTAGGTCTTGTGATCTGGCTGGAATACATCTAGGCCACCAGCACACACATTTATTTAATCCCAAATGATGACATCTAATTGAGGGACGGACAAAGTGACAAATCAGGAAAAGTTTTGGCAGAATTGGATGCACCCAATTCTTAGGAAAACAACTCAAGAGGCTATTTAAGAAAGCTCAGAGAAAGATAGTCCAGTTGAGTGGAGTCTAATTTAGCTGAGAGTCAACAGTGCAGTTCAGTTTGTTAGTGAGTTCATGCAATTTAGGGCAGCAGAGATAGTGAATCCAGAGAATAAGAAGGAGCCAAAAGATTAGAACAAGATGCCAGA
Organism: Acomys percivali; assembly: GCA_907169655.1. Taxonomy (NCBI): domain Eukaryota; kingdom Metazoa; phylum Chordata; class Mammalia; order Rodentia; family Muridae; genus Acomys; species Acomys percivali. The sequence continues at coordinate 14,998,432 of OU015745.1, read as the reverse complement.
GATAGTTTGAGGCCAAGCAGACCAAACCAGTAGGATGGTGCAAGAAGCTTGATTGAATCAGTCAGCTTAGAAATGATTTTGATCCAGAGCAGCAGATGAGTTATACTAGCCAGCCACAGTTCAGAAAGATCAAGAAAAGGTTGGCTTATTCAGTATTCAGCCTCTGAGATGAAGATTACATCAAGTGAATAATAGATACTTTTACACACACTGCAGCACAAAATAGGATTAAAATGAAAGAATTCACTATACATCCTTAGGTCGAGGATAAACAGACTCTCTTCAGTAAAGTAACGGCAAGTGACTTTATGGCCAGTCTTTGGGTTTTTGTTTTGTTTTGTTTCTTATTTTTATCATCAGACTCATAATGAACTTATGAGAAGCAACTATCTTCTTCATTATGATAATGACATAATTTCTCACAGGAAATTTTGCCACTGTTTTCACACCACTAATAAATTTAGTCGGTTGTATCAAGAGAAGAAAGAATTCCTCCATATATATATGGAGAGAGAGAGAGAGAGAGAGAGAGAGAGAGAGAGAGAGAGAGAGAGAGAGAGAGAGAGAGAGAGATTCATGTTGATGTTGCTTGGGGTATAACCAACCACTTATGGACCTGCCTTCCAAACATATTTAGTTGAGGATGTTCTTCCTATGGAATTCCTAAAAATGTTACTGTTTTTAGTTCCTAATTTTGTGGTGGTGAATATAAATGTGACTGTGTGTTGGAGTGAGGGTGAAGGAAACATGACTTGGAAGACCAAGCAGAAGGAAATTGTAAGCCTTTCCAATGTAACTGTATTCATACTGATAAACAGCATGCCTTCTATTGTGTCAGTGACCTGTGTTCTGCTGTTGACGTACTCCTTGTGCAAGCCTCTTAGAAATATGAAATTCCACAGGAAGGGACATAAATATCCCAGTACCATGATCCACAAGAAGGCTTTGAGAATGGTAGTCTCCTTTTTCCTGTTATTTGACATATACTCTGTCTCTCTTTGTGATCATATTTAGCTGCAATTCTCTCTCTCTCTCTCTCTCTCTCTCTCTCTCTCTCTCTCTCTCTCT
>OU015745.1:14959743-14974945 GCA_907169655.1 Acomys percivali | reverse complement strand
CACTTCCAGTTTGCTCTCTGTTTCATGTTCCTCTTCCAGAGGAATGTCTATCCCTGACTTCAAGCTATACTACAGAGCAATAGTAATAAAAACTGCATGGTATTTGCATAGAAATATACTAGTTGATCAATGAAATCAAACAAAAGGCCCAGAAATAAATCCACACACCTATGGACACATGATTTTTGACAAAGAGGCAGAAACCATACAATGGAAAAACTCAGACAACTCTTCTGAAGCTATGCCATCATCTCTGTAGATTGTTTTGACTCTGTTTTAGGGAACCCCTCATCCTTCCACCCCTCCAGCTCTGCCCTCGGCAGGTCCATCATGAGTCTGTGCTGCCAGCTTTCGTTCTCACCCTGTGTGACTTAAAAATTTATGGCTCCAATAAAACCTCTTAGGGCATTGCAGTCATAAAAATATATTTATAAGAAGATACATCAATGTATTTATATTCAGCTGTATATTAATACAAAATATGTAATTACAGACACATTTGTAATAATAAATATAGTGAATTTTCATCAACAACGGGGAGTTCCACTTTTTATTTTTATTATTTGTACATATGTATTTATGTTTTTACACATATATACAATAAACTACCTACAACAAGAAGAACCAGGAAACAATCAGGAATTACATAAATATTACATCCATAGTGTTTTGGCTCTTTGTATTTGACAACCTTGAAGAGAACATCTTTCCTATCTTGGTGCATCTAAAATTCTGAATGTAAAACCATAATTACAATTCAATTTTAGCGTAGTGAAACCATCAGTTCTGTAAAAGATTGCATATCATATCCAAGATATATTTATTAAAACATTGAAAGTTCCATTTAGTGTAAGAATATTATTAAGATTTGAAATAATAAGGTGTATCAAGAAAAAAACTTTAAAGTATAATAATTGGGGAAAACTTTAATATATAAAAGGCTCCATTAATAAATCTACAGAAAATAACGTCTTTTGTTGTGAAAAATGTCATTCTTAATGAGAGGTAATGCTAGATTCTTTGCCTATAGGAGCAAAAGTATATACTTGCCATTACCAACATTTAAAAAATTTTAATATTAAAATATAATTACATTGCTTTTCCCTTCTATTTCCTTCTGCTAACCCCTGTCATATATTGACATACATATATGCATATATACATATATAGTCAAAATATATTGACATATCTGCTGACATTTCATTGGCTTGTTCATCAGTGCAGGCCAATTATTTTCTACACAAGATTAGCACATGAAATTATAGGGAATATGCCAGAATTTGCCAAAGTGCTAAATAAATCTTAGTGAGTAAGATTGGGAAAAACAAAACATTGATCATATATCTTCAATCCAAAAAAAAGGTAAGTGTTGTAAGTACTCACACTCTTTGTATAATACTATTCCTACCATTGACTTCTTTATTGTCCTTAAGACACTGAGAAAAGTTTCTGCGGTTTCCCCCTGGAATTGATTGTGCTTCCATGTGCACAGGAAAACAATTTCATTTGCTCTAGTGTCTCTTTCTAAAGTTTTCTCTTCTTGGTAGCCTATGAGCATATACAGGGGGAGGAGGTCCCCCTCAGTCACAGTCATAGGGGAGGGGAGTAGGGGTAAAGGGGGATGGAGGGAGGAATGGGAGGATACAAGGGATGGGATAACAATTGCGATGTAATATGAATAAATTATATATATATATATAAAGTTTTCTCTTAGAGAATCCTTCAAAAACCATGAAAATGTGTAGCTCTCACGGTAACACAGCCTCTCATTCTTTACTTCCTAGCAGTTATTATGCCACAAACTCTAGGGTTGGTGCTGTTTCCAGATATGCAAAGCCTGTGCTGTTGCTTAGGTAACCCGTGCCTGCAGATTCTGAGCACCATTAGGCTCTGGAGCATATAGCTACAGATTTTTCTACATATTTTTGCCTGAACAGATATAAAACTGTCATAGAAGACATTTTGATTGGGAAGAGAGATGGAAAAGGGATACTCCATCCCTCTGCTTCCCAGATACCATTTGGGAGAATATGAATATGATTATGTCAGCATTCTATCCCTGGAGTGGCGTGGGTGGTTGATCCAGCCTTTACAAATGTCACCAGTGATTGAGGTAATAACTCTGCCTGATGGTTACATTATGTGCCTCCCATGCCTCTACAAATGCTGTAAATTTCTTTAGGGAAAAAAATTCTGATTTAAAACCTAAAGCAGCCCACTCTAATCCAAAAAGGAAGAAATGACACAGCTGAAGATGAATTTAGAGAATGGGAAGAGTTCTTGTCCACTTAAAGCTATATATATATATGTGCTTAGAAACCTAAAAAGCTTCAGAGTTCGACAGTTTGCTCTTGGAGCACTGCTGCTCTGCCTTCTTGCTTCCTGCTTTCTACTCCGGAAATAAGGGCTCTTAGATGATAACCACCTTAGTCTTCCAGTGTGGCAACCTAAATTTAGGTGGACCACATCTGGACACACACCCCAAAATATATAGTAAGAACAAATAAAGCAAATAAGACCGGTTTTAGTAAATGGAAAGAAAAAGTACATGTAGGAGGCTCAAGGTGGCCAGAGCAGAAATAATAATGAAACAAGCACCTAAGCACCTAAAGTCTTTAAGGTTTCCATGAGGTGGGGATAAGCACTATGCATCCTATTCTGTTCATGTGAGCTTAGAATGTAGAAACTTCTGCATCTTTTCTGGCCAAACAAGAAAAACAAACAGCTAATAATATCTCATTACTGTCAGTTTTAAGTTATTGTCAGTTGAAGTCTGTTCTGTTTGGCCAAATTCAGGTTTGGTTGAGATATGAAACAGTTAACTACATTCATTACCACAAATTTTCCTTTTAGCCCTTGTTAACTTTGGGCATGAAACACATAGCTATTTAAATTTATTGTCCTCTGTTTGCTTGTTCGGCTTTGAGATAGTTCAGTGCGTGCAAATTCTTGTTCATTCTAATTTGGATTAAGCAGTTGCAAGCATTTTGAGAATCGCCTTCTTAAATGTTAGTGCCCATTGCATAAATTGTTTTCTGATGTCTCCTCCTCTTCCCATCTCCTTTCTTCCCATGGTTGCTGAGATTTGAAGCTCAGCAGCATATTGGAGGTTGTCCTTCCTCTCCCCAACTCCACCACTCTCTTCTCTATATATTTTTGAACTTCCTTGATATACAAAATCAAGAATCTAGGAAAGGAACTCTGTCCCCCCAATGCTGGAAATGATATAAATCATTTAAGTTATAAATCAAATTTGAAAATTAACAAAGATAAACAGTTAATTGAAAATATCTAAGTGTTCTGTATCATACCTGACAAATGTTGAATAATGAATAAAACACAAACTCTTTCAATTTGTAAATTGCTAGTTTACTAAGTGAATTTTCTATTAGATGGTGACGTGATTCATTATATTAGTTAATGTTAAAACAATATTTAAAGTACTTTATTAACATGAGTTTCAAATTAATCATCTTAAGTAAACGTGTACATTTTAAAATTCTGGTTTCTTCTTTTCTTCAGAGGCAGAAGGAGATGTTGACTATTCACAATGAATCCATATTTCTTTATCTGAATCCAGCTTCCACTCTCAGTGTGGAAAAAATAGGACCTGAGCACAGCAGAAACTGAAGTTTTGTGGGAAAAACACATATTAACATTGCATTTTTTAAGTCCAAAGTGGCAAGACTCTTGAGCACAAAACGTTTTTAATTTTATATTTGTTGAACTTGGATTTTTGTAGCTTTTGTACCTCAGAACTCAAGCTGCCACAACCAAATTTCCTAAATATGGAAAAGGTCAGAGATGCAAAACAGTAGGAAAGTCTTTCTTGATTTTCATATTTGCAAATGTGAGTTGTCCTTGATTTCTAAACCATGTGCTGAATATTTCAGCTCATAGCATTCACATAAAAATTAGCTAGGACTCAGCAAAGAATTGCAGAAAAGTATGTAACCACAATGTGTGCATATTAAATGCCAAATGGGAGATGTTTGACTTTCCTTATAATCAAGAATTGTAGAAGGAACAGGACAAAGGGGAAAAGGAATTTAACTGTGCGCTGGACCATATGCCAGGCATTTGGTCAGCACCTGACGAGCAGTGCTATTAGGCTTTCGGCTTTGTCTATTTGAACATGGAACCTGTTATGTACAGCATCTCTACCATTGTGGTAGTTGCAGAGTTTATTTTGGGGAATTTGAGCAAAGGTTTGATAGTGCTGAAAAACTGCATTGACTGGATCAGTAAAAGAGAGCTTTCAACAGTTGACCAAATACTAATTATGTTGGCAATATCCAGGATTAGTCTCATGTAGGAAATACTACTTACTTGGGTTAAAAATCCATCAATTTCACCTACTACAGGAGAAGAATTAAAAATAATTGTGTTCAGCACTATATTGTCTAGCCACTTCAGTTTCTGGCTGGCGACATCCCTCAGCATCTTTTTTTTTATTAATTTATTCTTGTTACATCTCTATGGTTATCCCATCCCTTGTATCCTCCCATTCTCCCCTCCCTCCCATTTTCCCCTTATTCCCCTCCCCTATGACTGTTCCTGAGAGGGATTACCGCCCCCTGTATATGCTCATAGGGTATCAAGTCTCTTCTCGGTGACCTGCTGTCCTTCCCCTGAGTGCCACTAGGTCTCCCCCTCCAGGGGACATAGTCAAATGTGAGGCACCAGAGTACATGAGAAAGTCAAATCCCTCTTTCCACTCAACTGTGGAGAATGTCCTGTCCATGGGCTAGATCTGGGTAGGGGTTTAAATTTTACCGCCTGTATTGTCCTTGGCTAGTGCCTTAGTTTGAGCGGGACCCCTGGGCCCAAATCTGCCTATCGTAATGTTCTACTTGTAGGTTTCTAGGGCCCACTAGAGAACCTCAGCATCTTTTATTTACTCAGAATAGCTAACTGCTCCAGGCCGATCTTTCTCTACTTGAAATGGAGACTTAACCAAACTGATTGTGGGGATGCTGCTGGGAAGCTTGATCTTCTTGCTTGCAAATATAATGCAAATGACCGTCATTTTTGAGATGTTGTATCAATATGGAGGAAACAAAAGTATGAATTTCACAGATATGGAATTGAATCAACATAGAGGAAATTCAAGTATGAATTCTATGGAAACTGAGTTTTCAGTGATGCCAGAGCTGATCCTATTCAGCATGACTATGTTTTCTGCAATACCATTTTCATTGGCCTTGATTTCTTTTCTTCTTCTAATCTTCTCTCTGTGGAAACATCTCCAGAAGATGGAGTTCAATTCCAGAGGTCATAGAGACCCTAACTCCAAGGTCCACATGAACGCCTTGATAGTTATGGTCTCCTTCTTACTGCTCTACACTATGTTCTTCCTGTCCCTTCTTACAGCATGAGTCACTCAGAAGCATCACAGTGATCTGGTTCAAGTTATTTGTACAATAACTGGACTTATGTATCCTTCAGCTCACTCATTTATCCTGATTTTTGGAAATTCTAAATTAAAGCAGACTTCTCTTTGGGTACTGAGGTTTCTGGGATGTAGGCTGAAAGGGCAGAATATACCAACTATATATATGTCATCCAAACAATAGGCTGTTGTGTGTTCTATACAGCAAAGAAATCTATGAGGAAATAGTTCAAGGATGTTTTATACCTTCCTTGACTTTTTGCATCATAAAAGTCATATGTATAGAGAGACTAAACCATCCATCTTCTGTACCTAGGCAAGGCTTACATTGGTGGGATTGGGACACCAAACCAGCAACAAAACCATCTATCTACAACCTATCCTGCCTGCAAGATCTGCTGGGCCAATGGAGGCTCAGAGATTGTGCAAGTGTCCAACCAATGACTGGTCTAACTTCAGGCCGCTCCACAAGAGGGAGCCCATGAACAACACTGCCTGGATGCCTAGGAACCAGAAGGTTGATGGCACAGAGACCTATGACAGAAGCAAATGTGACTAAAAATAATAATAGTAAAATCATCTCTAATGGTATTCTCCTATACTCATAAATTGATGGCTAGCCCAATCACCATCGGAGAGGTTTCTTCCAACAGCTAGTGGGAGCAGATGCAGAAACCCACAGCCAAACATTAGGTGGAACTTGGGGAACTCTGCAGGAGAGGAGGAGGAAGAATTGTAAGAGCAAAACTGGTCCAGAATATCAGAACAAAGCCTACATAATCAACTAAGCAGTGTTCATAGGTGTTCACTAATATTGAAGTGGCAATCACAGTCCCTGTGTGGTTGTGTACATATATACCTAGTAGGTCATCTGCATATATGCTGTGATCGTTTAGCTTGGACAATGTGTGTGACCCCTAACCGTGGGGGTAGAGCTGTCTCCGACTCTTTTGCCTGCTCTTGGAATCCTTTTCCCCCGTACTGTGTTGCCTTACCCAGCCTTGACATTAGGGTATGTGCCTAGAGTTATTGCATTTGGTGGTGCTGTGTTAAGCTGGTATCTCTGGGATGTTTATTCTCTTCTGAAGGAAACCCTTGGAGCAGTGGGTCTGAGGGAAAGGGGGACTGTGTATGCAAGGAAATAGAAGGAGCAGGAGGAGCGGGGGCTGCGGTAGGAGGAGCGGGGGCTGCGGTAGGAGGAGCGGGGGCTGCGGTAGGAGGAACGGGGGCTGCGGTAGGAGGAACGGGGGCTGCGGTAGGAGGAGCGGGGGCTGCGGTAGGAGGAGCGGGGGCTGCGGTAGGAGGAGCGGGGGCTGCGGTAGATATGCATTGCATGAGAGAAGAATAAATTTTTTAATAATAGGAAAAAAACTTCTTTACACAGACAAGGAACCCTTAGAAACTAAAATTTATTAAAGATGGCATTGAAATCTGTTTTTTTAAGTCATTGTAATTTTTCAAAGGATATATACTTTTTTAACCTAAAAACATTACATATTCATGATAATGATGATGGCGATGATGATTTGTAATACTGACATTTTGAAATCCATAGAAGAAATCATTAATACATTCAGTTGTCTTTTATTTTTTTATTTTTATTTCCTATACCCACTTTTTTTTTTGCTTTCTTTTTTTTTTTTTTTATTAATTTATTCTTGTTACATCTCTATGGTTATCCCATCCCTTGTATCCTCCCATTCTCCCCTCCCTCCCATTTTCCCCTTATTCCCCTCCCCTATGACTGTTCCTCAGAGGGATTACCTCCCTCTGTATATGCTCATAGGGTATCAAGTCTCTTCTCGGTGACAAATAACACTGTTATTTAAGCTTGTGTATGTGTCATTTTCTCATTCAGAGTCTTTGATTTCACATTTTATAAACCTGCCTATTATTTAATTAGGTTCTTATTTTTGTCTTAATTATCAAATTTGAACTGCTTGCTGTAAAGCCTGAGAAATCTTCTTATATAAAATCTATTTTAGTAAACGTTTCCTTCTGCATGTGGCCTAGCACTTCATTTTCCTTACAATGAATTTTAAAGACAAGAATTAATTTTTTAGTTTCTTCATATGTGTGTCCCCTGACGTTCATGTGTGTGGCTGGACGCACGCACGCCATGGCTCACAGTGGAAGGCAGAGCACAACCGTTGGTGTCAGTCTCTGTCTTCTACCTTATTAAAACAGAGTCTCTTCGTTCACTACTGGGTTTACCAGGGTCGCCAGGCCACAGCCTGACAGGGCTTCTGTCTCTGCCTCTTGTTTCACCGTTGGCGTGTAGGAAAGAAACACACATGCTTCCCAATCTAACTTTTCTAGAGATTCCTGGGATCAGAACTCAGGTCCTTATAATTGCATGGTACAGGCAATATCAACTGATCCATCTCTGAGTTTGATTTATAAAAACTTCCTAAAATAGTGTGTTTTAGACCAATGATTTTACTGTGGTGCTCATGAAGTTTTTACATTGTTGAAGATTATGTATGAAGTTACCTTCTCTAGTTTCTTTTTTAAATCACTTTATTTACTATAGTGCTTTGTTTACTTACAACACTTTGTTTGATTTGTAGCACTTTAGTATTTGTCTCTTTTACTACTGTATATTCATTATACAAAATGTTGGATTTCATAAAGACAAAGCATATGACTGTTGCTGTTAATTTAATGGTAGAGTCTAATAAATGTTTATTAGCCCTATAATTATTACGGTGGTATTTTTTAACCCACTATCAAACAAAAAAAAAAAACAGATTCCTGTTATATTTTAATATAGCCTTGCATCACCTGTGGCAGGTCAGATATTAATCCCCTAAACTACTTTCCATATCTCCCTGTCCTAGCCCATGCCATCTGTTTCTAATGATAGCTATTGGGCTATCTCCCGTGCAACATCCTAAATATTTGCTAATGTTCTTCATCTAGGCTAAGTCCTCCATCCGTGCTGGCCATGGGCTTCTTACTCCACTGCACCCATGTGGCGGCCTCTTTCCTTCTCCTCTTCCTCCCCTGTCTCTTCCCAAGATCCTCACTGTCCTCAAAGCTCTCTAACCTTAGCCGGACCTATCCCATTTCCCCTGCCTGTGTCTGCTGGTTTTTTATTGGTCACACAAGAATAAGTTTTTAATCAAAGTTACAAACATCATTTTGGTGTACATGAGCCTGCTCCTTTGGGCAGCAACTGGACCATATGACATTTGATCAAATGATCCCCACAAATTCCCCCTTTCCACCTCTCCTCTCCTCCAACCACAGTAATCTCAAGCTCCCCATGTCCACATTTACCCAGAGTGATTTTACCTGTCCACACATGCATACATCACACATATAAAGAGACATAAAGACACCACAAACACACACGCACATGCACACACATACACGCAGGAACACACACATACACACACATCAGGAGGAGAGACAAAAAGAGAGAGAATAAACTATTTTATATTGGTAGGACTGGGAAAGAGCTTCATTAAAATCAATCCACCAAACAAACATACAAAAAAAATGGACAATAATGAAAATACTATTCAATTTGATGTTTGCAAAATTAAAAATTTCATGTCTATTAATGTATTGACTGATAGATGGTTAAGAAACTAATGCTGATTTAAATTTAATCAGGGAGAAATGAATGGCACATTAATCTTAGAGCTGTAGAAAAGATTAGAAAAATAGTTACTTATTTCTTCTTTTACAAGTCTATATACTCTGTTCTACATAAACCCTCCTGTTGACACCATGTTTGTGCATACTTAAAGAAAAATTAAAACAGGTTTAATGTTTTGTTTAGTGCCCTATAATTAGAGAACTTAAAAATGAATTACTATCATAGGCAATCTGGTTCCTAAACTTCTGTTTGTATTTTGTAATGGCAGTGTGCACAAGGATGCTTGCTTTATGTCTTCTCGTCATGTATGGACATCCTCTCTTATGTTACAGATCGTCACCCATCTAATAGCACATACAACTAAATAATGACAACTTTAGTATTTACTGTGTTGCAGTGCTCAAGAGGCAATGATGGGGAATTCCAAATATGCCACCAAGAATAAAATTATTTTAACACATGGTTAAAAATATTAAGTACATAAGCATATATTTTTTTATTTCAATAAATCTACAAATGTCAGATAGACTGTGCTTGGTGAGCTGTGTGGACAGCTTCTCTACTTAGGTTCCTGGAATTGTGTTGGAACATGACACCCAGCTGTCAGCTGCTTTTAAAAACAGCTCTTCAAATAGTCTGACACATGTTATTCACTTATGTCAAGGAATCGGTCTGTGAGCCACTGACTCTCTGTAAGAGGAGGATTTACCACCAGATCAACACTGAATTTCCAGCAGTTAGTGGTGTGTCAGTTGGGTAGGCCCCTTCAATGCAGTCTTGTTCTTAAACTGGTATGTGGTTTGTGTGTGTGTGTGTGTGTGTGTGTGTGTGTTCATGCATTTGTGTATATGTGTAGGTTTCTTGTTGGTGCCATTACTTATACTCAAGTATGAGGATTGATTTTTTTTTTTTACTTTTTTATGTCTCCTGTATCTTCAGTCTATAGTTACCTTTTCTACCCTCTAATCCTCATCTCACCTTTTACTTTCTGTTGACCTTGACTATCAGATCATTCTTTAGTGTCAGGGTCCTAAGAAAGAGGGACAGAGATGAGAAGATGAAGAATACAAGAAAGCTTGTGTCTGTCAGGAAGTCTTCTACAAACTATGACTTATGTCAAGCAAGTTTATTAAAAGCCCAGAGTCTTGTGTGTACAGTTTTGGCAGAATGTTAAAATGGAACAAGGTCAGCAGAAAACTATTACATAAATCACTGGGAAGCCAATTAAGCAGTGTTGAACAAAGAGAACACAAGGTATCACAAGGGTGTCAGAGACGAAGGACACAGCAGCCTTGCGGCTAACCATAGTCCCTTAGGGTGAGAGGAGATGAGTTCTCTGGATCTAAACCTGCAGCCTTCCTAAGGCCATGGTCCCAGACTGTAAATGGTTCTGCCAAGCATATACTTGGCTTTAGAGAAAGACTTGGTGTCCTCCATATGTCAGAGCCATACGGGGAACTTTGGTTCAATGTAGCTCTCATGCTAAGTGTGTTTTGGTTAAATTTCTATGCCCTTTTTTTTTTTTTTTTTTTTGGTTAATTCTGACATTTAATGGTTTTTAATTTTCTGATAAAAATTTTCTTGTCCTAAGATGAGTTATAGAATATGTGGTCAATAAAAGACAGAAAATGGATATAGAAAGAGTGTGCTTAATGATAAAGTATAGAATCTTTCATACAGTTATGAGTATAATAAGACTTTTCTATAAGAACTACATATAGTAGTAAAATAGGGAATCATAAGCAGGAAAGTAAATAGTAGGACTTAAGTTTCTTGTTCAGAATGTTTTTGCCTAATTAGTAATATAATGTTATTTACAAATATGTGCTTAGTTGATTATAAAATATACTGAGAATGTGTAACAAGATTGTTAAAAATATTAAAATATAGTTATTTACCAGCAATGATTATTTATAACAAAATTTTCAACTTCTGTTTGCCATATTAGCAAGAAAAATTATAAGGGGCCTAGGAAATCCAATTTAGATTTATTAATAATTACAAAATTCCTGAAAGAGTAAATAACAACAAATATGCAAGCACTGTGTCAAGAAAGAATCCTTTGTGTGAAAGCCATGAATGAGTGATATGCCTGATAACTCTGACTGAATGAGAGCTCTCACTGTGACAAAGAAGCGAGAAGGAATACCTAATTGTTGTGACACATTTTTCATTTGGAAAATTTCAGAGTATAATAACTCACGCGTTAGTTTATGTATTTGTGGTTTAACTATTTATTTGTTATGTACTGTTGTTATTTATTTGTTGTTTATTATTACTATTATATAAACTAATACTTATATTTTACTTTTGTATTACCTATAATTACATCAAAAGGCAAACAAATCATGATACTGGAATATTCTGACATTTAAAGCATTCATTATTTCTAACTTGAAAAACAAAAAATTGAAACAGGGCTTTTGGTGGTTATATGGAGAGTGCAATGATTGCTTTAAAGACTGAAACTGGTATCACAGGTCAGCAACAGAGACCTTATATGACTTTGATCAGAACTGAAGTGCTGTGCTCTATCATTTATGTTTCCTACTCCTTTTTCTTAGGTGTGATTAGCTGAGAGATTTCTAAAGTTGTTCTCAAAAGATCTTTTTCTTATGTCTCATAGACAAAGGGATAGAAGGGTATGCATGTTTATATCAAGTATATATATGTGTGCATACTTATATATTACATATATTTTATACACATAATATATCTACACATAGGCATGAAAGAGTACTAAGCACCTTTTTTATTTCTTAGAGAACAGATGAGTAATATAAAATATAAAATAATATTCCAGAATTATAATGTCATATATTTCATCTAAATATGTTACTGATACTCATTTGATGTAATTACGATATGTATTTACACATTATGCAGAACTCATATAATATTTCAAAAAAATCAGTGTTACCGTCCATTTTAATTAGAGCTACATATACTTACTACATTATACTTAGATTTAATTATTTAATGTTTATAGCAAGAACACTAAATTATAAATCACAAAATGAGGGCACATCTATCTTGTGGACTTGGTTTTAGCATCAAGACTTTCTTAAGGCTTAATAGTTACAATAGAAGTATGCTGATGTTTGCGTCAAGTAGAATGCAATAATGCCAATAAATGGTCAATAAAAGACACCGAACAAATATAGGAAATTTGTTCTTAATGGGGAGGTTTTAGAATCTTTCATAAAATTGTGAGTATAAGAAAATCATTTGTAGAATGATTATATAGAGTAGCAAAAGAAAGAAAGAAAGAAAGATAAACAGGAAAATAAATAACAGAATTTAAGTTTCTTGCTCACAATGGTTTGCCTAATTAGTAATACAATGTGATCCAAAAATGATTAGTTGATTATAAAATATACTGAGACTGGTTCAATCCATTTGTCCACAAATTTCTGGAATTCCTTATTTAATAGCTGAGTAGTATTCCATAGTGTAAATGTACCACAGTTTCTTTATCCATTCTTCTACTGAGGGGCACTTAGGCTGTTTCCAGGTTCTGGCTGCTATGAACATGGTTGAGCAAATGTTCTTGTTGTGTGCTGGAGCCTCTTCTGGGTATAGTCCAAAGAGTGGAAGAGCTGGGTCTTGATAAACTTCGAATCCCTACCCAGATCTAGCCAATGGACAGGATCCACCCCTTCACAGTTGAGTGGAGAGTGGGGTCTGACTTTCACATGAACTCTGGTACCCCATATTTGACCATGTCTCCTGGATGGGGAGACCTGGTGGCACTCAGAGGAAGAATAGCAGGCTACCAAGAAGAGACTTGATACCCTATGAGCATATACAGGGGGAGGAAGTCCCCTTCAATCATAGTCATAGGGGAGGGGAGTAAGGAGAAAATGGGAGGGAGGGAGGAATGGAAAGATACAAGGGATGGGATAACAATTGAGATATAATATGAATAAATTAATAAAATATATTAAAAAATAAAGGCACTTGTTGCAAAATCTAAAAAAAAATACTAAGACTGTTCAGTAAGATTGTCAAAAATAATATTACAGTGTAGTTACTTAGCATCAATGACTATTTAGAACATGAAAATTTCAAGCACTCTTTGTCATATTAGCAAGAGAAATTATAAGCAACCTAGTAAATTAATTTTTCAGACTTATTAAACTACATTTTAAAACATTGAATGAAGACGTTGATTAACGAATGAATAAACTATTTATAAACATGAGTCTTGTAGAGGAGGTTAATCAATACTTAAGTTAAAACTCATCTTAAATTTAAACTAAACTCATTTTTGGAGTGTATGCCCTGTGTTCAGTGCTAGTCCATTGAAAAATACCATGGGTTTTAGAGATACTATAAAGTTCCTGAAATTATAATTAAACAACAAGCATGCAAGTATTGTGTCAGGAAGTTAGCCTTTGTATGAAAGCCATGTATGAGTGATGTTCTTGATAAATCTTACAGACTTGAAAGCTCTCATTGTGAAAAAAAAGCTCTAAGTATCATGTTATCTTCATGATATTTTTTTCTCATTTGGAAAATTACAGTGTATAATAACTCATATCTTAGTTTATTGTTTATTACATTATAATTTTATATTATAATGTATTATATTACAATTATAATTGTACATTATATATTATAAGATAATAAACAAATATTTATGTGTTAGTTTATATTATTTATCATTCCATCGCAAGGCAAAATAAAATGGAGATGAGATTGTGTTCACCTATGTTTTGGCTTGTGAATAACAAAGTTGTGAGTATTAACTTTAAGCACTCAGGGTTTACTAAGTTCTTAAGAGGAGTGAAAATCTTGGTAAAAGAAAAAAATACAGAATTGTCCTTAAATTATTTTTTGTCAATTTTGTTTTCTCTACGTATTCCTGGCTGTCCTGGAACTTGGTCTGTAGACCAGGCTGGGCTCTACCGCTGAGATCTGGCTGCTCCTGCATCCCGAGTGCTGGCATTAAAGGCTTGTGCACAACCACTGGGACTGTTGATCAATTTTTGTTCAGGTATTTTCTTTGTACACAGTGCCAAGTTACATAGACATTATTTCTTTCAAGTGTATCATCTCAAAATAACAAACTTGCATCTAGTAATTTTGATATCTCCTACATTGTGAAATTACTGGGGTTTAATTTTTTTACTATTTAACATCTACACTTGAATACCCAACTCACGTGGGAGTGTGAGAAGGTAAATGACCATAAAACCCTGAAAGATAATATGACTTCATTTTCATGCTAGCAAATGTGACTTGAGGTTCCACTCCAATGTCTGCTTGTAAAGATTGCAGTCTATGGCCATATCATGAAATAAAGGAATAGATTATTTTTGGGAATAGTAACACAGTTCACAAAAATACTTGTGAATTCATTGTTATTTTATTATACTGCTCTCTTTCTTGACATTAACCACAGAATTCAAAGGAACATGGGCTTAAATATGTACCCAGGGAAGAGAGGTGTTGGTAGAAGTTTAGCTTATGAATGTAAGGGCTTACAACCAAAGCTGTTGTGCTTATCATCATCCACATGTCATTATGAGCTCCTTACTCACCATCAGTGCCAACATGTTTCCCTGTACATTTTAACCATGTCTTTAAAGCAGCAGTAGGATGTCCGGCTTGGATCAGAAGACCAAAGATCTCAAGGAGATGAATTCTCCTGGCTGGGACCATTGCCACATTTAGTTTGCTTTAAGAAAGTAAGTGCACTCGTATTCAATTGTGATTGAAATTAGACATATACTAGACAATTAAGAATAATTAATCCAAACTACTGATAGTTGCCAAATATTATACCAACTTGCCACAATATTTACAATTTTCCCCCTTTCTTTCTTTTTTAATCAAGAAAGCTAATATCTGGGAGGATGGGAGAAGGGGAAGAATATGTAGTGGAAAGGGAGGAAGCCAGAGAGAGAGAAGTCACCATGAGGCAAGATGGCAAGGAGCACTTGGCTTTAAGGACAGACTGATGGAGCAGGAGCTGCTCAGGAGCCATCAGATTAAAAAACTTTTGACCATCTTTAAATAGGAAAAGGAAACACAGAACCACCTGCTGCATACAGTGTTCAACTCCCTGGTCATATAGTGCTCAACTGCCTATTCATGCATTTTTCAACTCCTTATTCATCCAGCACTCAGCTCCCTTATTATCCAGCACTCAACTCCCTGGTCATCCAGCACTCAGCTCCCTGGTCATCCAGCACTCA
>OU015745.1:14920737-14939116 GCA_907169655.1 Acomys percivali | reverse complement strand
CTGTCTCTCTCTCCGTCTCTCTCTCCCTTCCCCCCTTCTTACACACACACACACACACACACACATACACACACACACACACACATACACACACACACACACACACACTCCAAGGATAAGAGGAATATCATTCAAGACCCAACTGTGGGTCCCTAAGCTAGGAATCAAGGCTAGAGGTCTGGCTGCAGTCCCACTTCGGTGTTGAAACCACTTGCAACAGATCTCTTGTCAGAGGTGATCTATGTAAAACACCATGTGGAACTTGTGAAAACCTAAATCTGCTGAGTTCTGTGTTCTGCCAAGACCTTGGACCTCCTGAGGAGAAGCCGGGCAAGCTCTAAACATACTGAAACTCTTTGCTTATCCTTCTACTTCACAGTGGACCATGCTGTGCTTGTAATATTATCACTTTATATGTTCATTTTTCTTTATATTTACGTTTTAAAACTGTTTACCAATTTCACCAATCCTTGAGAAATATTTAAAATTTTTAATGTGTATTAGTTATCATTTAACTTTTTGAAACAAATATTATATACTTAATTATTATGTCTTATTTATTTACTTTATTAATATATATATATCTTTCTATCAATATTGATACATTTTATCATTTTAAATTTTACTTATTGAAGCTGTTATTGCTGTGAATAGTGTATGTTTGTGTGTGTGTGTGTGTGCGTGTGTGTGGTGTGTGTGTGTGTGTGTGTGTGTGTGTGTGTGTGTGTGTGTGTGTTTGATTGCTGACACATGCATGACATAGCAGATATCAAAGAACAACTTTGGTGGGATGGTATTCACCTTACACCTTTTATTGAGGCAATGTTACTCTTGATTCTTCCTCTACACTAGTAGTCTAGGATGTTGCATCTCCAGGTAACTTTCCTTATCTCCATCTTATTTTTCCCCAGAAATGCTGGAATTAGAAATGGATGTCACAGCACCCATTACTTGGCTGTAAGTGCTTCTAGCCATCTCAGTTGACTCTATGTATTTTATCGTTGAGAATATTTCACTTGATATTAATATTCCAGAAACTTTTCTTTTATTGTTATAGTAGTTCAGAAATCACCTTTGTATTAAGAAGCTCAATAGGTCCTGCACAATGAGAGCATCAATTAGAAATCTTACTAGGTCCCATCCTGTAGGCAATAAATGGCTGCTGAGAGAAAGAATGAATCTTCTCCAGGGACATTTCATTGCAAGGCTATCCAACTTCAAATGTTCATTCTGAAGCACATAGACATACAAGCAACACTAAATAGATATAGTATACACACACACACACACACACACACACACACATACACACACACATGATACTATTAAAAGGGAACATAAATACTAATTAAAAGTCATAAATTTGTGATGAAAAGGAAACATAGGAGAAGTAGGAGATGGAAGAAGAATAGTGGAAATTATGAAAATACAGTATAATAAAACTGTTGACACTAATTATCTTGAGAAGCTTATAAATGATCAAAGCCTCAGTAAACTTGTTAAATGAAAGTTCCTATCTCTAATCTAAAAAGAGGATCCTAATTGTTGTAGTGTGGACACCAACATCCTCATTGTTCTGTCACAAAGCAAGCAAGAAAGATGGACATTGAATCATACTGCAGTCATTTGACAATTATTGTTCTTTTTTTTTTTAACTTCCTCCTATACTTCTTTTTAGACAGAGTCTTACTATGTACATCAAGAAGGCTTTGAACTCCTTGGCTGTCTGATTCTTTTTCCTGAGAAGTTGGGATTTCTGGATCACCAAGCTTGACTTATAGTCTTACAACTTTATTCACCAATTTTCAAACATTTTCTCAATTTTATTTGTTATAGGACATTTCTGTATAATGTATAGTATGTGAAATAAACATATATAAAATTTTACAGTGTGTAAAATACATAATTTGGTGCTAGAGAATTGGCATAGTGAATAAGAACACTTACTGCTTTTGCAGAGGACCAGTGTTCTATTCCCAGTACTCACACAGTGGCTTGCAACTCCACTCCCAGACGGTCCAATGGCCTCTTCTGTAGAGGAATTTTAACCCAGCAATATGGCTACCTGAGGAAGGGGTCACATGCAAAGACCTTCTAGGTCTGTGGAAACAGATTACAATGTAAATACATCATGCACTTTTAACCCCTTTGGCTGGAAACAATCATGTCCTTACTATGTAACTTTAATCCCAAACAATGTAGGCAAGCTTAGTTTGTAGGAGGAAGCAACCACGTTTTGAAAGTGATGGCTACTTGAGAGGCAGACAAAGTGCTGAATCAGAGGTGTATTTGACAGAGCGGGGATATGTCCAACTCTCATGAGAACAGAGAGAAAGAGAGGCAACAGAGAGGAAAGAGAGCAGAAAAAGGGATAGTTACAGGGGACATTTTTACTGGGAGACTATTACAGAGACATTTTGAAGAGAGAACAAACTAGACACAGGTGAAGATGGAACAAGCCTGAGAATGAGAATGAGACAAAAAATTAAGACATATTGCTAGAGTTCATTTGAAGACAAGCAGAGCAACTCAGTCAAAAAGCTGAGAGAAGCCAGTCTGAATCAGTCATCTTAGAGAGGAGTTTGAGCCAGAACAGCTGAGTTTAACCAACCGGCACCAGTTCAGAAAGAACTAGAAAGATTGAGCTTATTCATCACTAAGTCTCACAGGCTAAAAACATTGTAGGCCTATATTAGACTGGACAACGGCTAGAACCTTCTAGAAGTGGGCTTAGGTTAGCAGAGGCAATAAGCCTCCAAGTCAATAATTACATCTGGAGAATAAAAGTGACTTTTACATCTTCTAACCTCTTAGGGTAACAGGCATGAATGCATCCATGGTGCAAAAACATTCATACATATAAAATACATATATAAAAGTTACTAAAAGAAATTAGTGAGAAAATATAATCCAAAATGTTATTTGTACTGTATAAAATGTTAACCTGCAACACATAAAGACTAATATATTTGTATTGCTCTAAATTTTGTGGTGTGTCTTCTTTTCACTGATTACTTTAACACACTTATGAATACTTGTAATATTTGGACAATTTCTGTAATATATCAGAGGAAATAAGTTGTGTTTCATTTTTCTTCAGTGATCTGCCTTGCCAACCTTGTCCTAGATTGACAGAATGCCTAATATTTAGTCTTAGTTCTCCTTTAAGGTGTTTGTGAACATTGTTGATTCAGCAGGTAAGTAACACATATACACCATAGGCACTGACAATATTGTATCTTTCATCAGCATTATTAAAGAATTACTGTGCACCTGATTGTAGACAAGTTAACAGTAATTGTTTTAAATTATAAAATATCAACTTTATTAACAATTACACAAAGTCGAGACTTATTTCTCAACATATTTCTATTCTATTAAATGAATATTGTTCTTTCCCTTTTGTTTCTCTTAGGCATCCATTTAAAAACTACTACATAGTAGAGTTGTTACATGGCAGGCACTTATTATTTCCTCAAAGTTCAGGTGGCTGAAGTCCAAGGTTAAGTGTCCATTGGAGTCATACCGTGACAAGGCCTGTCTTCCTTATTTGTACAAACCACCTTCTCACACAGCTTCCTATGTGTCCGTAGATGTAGACCAAGCCCATTCTCATATGGACAGTAGTCCCATTAGATTACAGTTTTACCTGAATCATTTACGTGTAGGGATTCCATAAGTGTTGTATGGCAGCAGATCTCAAGCTGTGGGTTGCAATTACTTTGGAAGTCACATATCAGATATCATGCATATAAGATATTTACATTATGATTCATAATGATAGAAAAACTACAGTCATAAAGGAGTAATGAAATTCTTTTGTGCTTACGTCACTACAACATGAGGAACTATATTAAAGTGTTGCAGCATTAGGAAGGATGAGAACCAATACCACTGCTGTATGGTCACGTCCAATGTTATTACAGCATCAACAATTGCAGTTTCAGAATAAACTTATAGTCTCTAACATTCTTCCTGGGGTTGGTCCACTACTAGCATTCATACACAAAAAGTACATATTAAATAGAACCAGTTCTGGTTTGTTTTAAATATGCAATACTACTTAAATGAATGCACAAACATAAAATTTGCCTGCAAATTGGGTTTGTATTTACCCTCTTTAGCATTTTAAGTGTATCTGTCAGTTGCCTTCTAGCATACAACTTTCTAAAAATATTTCTCATGTGCATATAGTTTCTACAAAGCCATTATTTTGTAGATATTTCTGAATTTGACTTGGACTCTGGTGGTCTTAGTGTCTTGCAATACTCCCTCTTCTCTGGCTTTTCCCAGGGAAATATCAACAGATGTCTCCAGGGAAGGTACCTACCACAGAACAAGGAAATGATTCCACCAGGTCTAGTTTGATGAACCAATGAGTTTACTGGGGTTACTTGCAGAGACATGGGTGAGGGTTACTCACAAAAACATGGGAACACAAGGACAGCGTCATCCCCGAATGCCTCCTCCCCAAGCATAGGTGACAAGTCAAAAACAAAAAAACAAAAACTATCACTGCAGCTCTCTGAACATTCTGATAACGTCTCAAGCAGTCCCCCCACCAATTAACTGTTTATAAGTACTTAACATTTTCCATGTTTATGCTATTTCATAACATGAACAAATAATTACCTGCAGGTGATGTCGTTTTGTATCTGCAAACAAGAGAATTAGCTTTAGGCACAAAACACCTATCCTAATTAACAGGTAGTTTCTGTGAAGGTTGATATTGACTGTCATTTTGGCAGGATCTAGAATTACCTAAAAGACAGATCTCTGGACATGTATAAGAGAGACATCCTCCATTAGTTTAATTGAGGTAAGCTATCTCACTCTGGCTGTGTGAGTCATCATATACATCAATTGAGTTGCTGACATTGTTCTATAAACTTCTATTCTCCTTGTTCTTGAATTATATTGCATTTGAAATGTTACTATTACATGATTTATATTTTACATTTGGTTGAAATTTACTTTTTGTGGATTTACCAAGAAATCTATACCTTGGTCCTCATCTAATTTTTATTTTATCCTGAACTTCATAGTTGAGTGTTAGTATTTCACATCCATAGGTTTCATCTCTAAAAATTCACTCAACTGCAGAATTTTTACAAGTCGGAGATATTTCTCTCAGCACTGAATGTATACACACTTACTTTCCTTATTCCTTCCTAAACAACAGAATAACAAACAACTGCCATACTGAACAATTTTTCTGTCTCCCAATTCAGTCCTTCAACATCTTTTCACTACATGAATTCATTCATACAATAGTTTAAAAAATGGTCTGAAACTTTCAAATATGACCCACATGTAGGTACTATAACATCTGTTTTTTGTTTGTTTGTTTGTTTGTTTGTTTAGTGGCTGCCTATTATACAGGTCTACATTTTCTAACATGCATGGCCTCCTCCAATTGTCTCTGCATGACATACAAAAATATAGTTAACAAATCGTCAAAGAATAAATAAATAACTGAACAATGTTGGAAGGAATGCTGGTGAGATATAAGCTTAACAATCTGAAGAGTCTCACAGGATTCTTACTCCAGATTCAAAAGCTCTGAAGAGAGTACACATAAACTTCATAAGACCATGTACAACTTCCTTCACCTCCTCTCTTCAGCCTGACTTTTAAACTGTTCTCCTGGGGGATTCAATGTATACATTTTAACTCACCCTTCACTTTGCCACACAATCAATACAACACACATACACAACAAAAATTCATATTAATAACACATCAGTCACACCTAAGCTACCCTTAATTTCTATTCCTATGACACTCAAGTTTGTTTCTCTCCCAGATAAACACAAGTGTATGGTTTTGTAAAGGAAAACAAAAATACAAATCTCCTCACTGTAATATTCAATGAAGAAACTCACAATCATGATTTGGTATTCATGGAAACAAGAATTTAAATTGTTCACATAATGTAAAAACTACAGTGCATTTCATGATGATTAATATGTTCCCAGTATTCTTGAAGTTCAAATTACCTGTAGAAAAACTTAGGATAAAATAAGACAATTCATTTGAACTACTCAAAGTTGATCCTGTATTTGAAACAGAAAGTGGGTTACGTATATCTGATGTCCACGGCTCTATATCACTTCTTGACATGTTCTATGGTAGAAAAGTATTCTTATGTGGATACAATTACAGTTTTACACTTATTATGTCCAACAGGAATATATACATACATATTTTTATGTGTACATATTATATATAAACATAAATCATTTTAAAAGGTCAAAGGGGTTAATTCCAGATAGAAAGTTATATTGTATTAAAAATTTGTGTTCATATATTTTCTTAGCACATATTCATATCTATGCTTATAGAACAATATAGATATTTCCATACTTTCTGCCAAAGCTGTAATATAGTTGGATAGTACCAAATATACACAAAAGTTTTCCAAATTACAGTGTTATAACTGAAACATAGAAAGTAAATATTTATATATACATAACTTCTTAGGAACTGTAAAATATGAAAAATGATCCTCCATACGTTTTAGGAATCTGAGGGTTCTGCATCATTAATCCTACGCCTCAGCCACCGCGCAATGGAAAGGAATGCGTGTCTAAGCTTAGTGTTTCCCAGAATCAGGACATATGAGTGGCATGAAGGAAACGAAACTCCAATAACCCAGAAAAGCAGAGTAAATGAGTCTTTCTTCTTAAATTCGGCTTTACAAAACTGCAAAAGAAGTGACAGGAAAAAAAGAGTATACAGTAACAGGAAGGTGACCACCATTTGCAGGGCTTTTATGTGCGCTGCAGTGCTGATGTCTCTGGAGCCTTTGGCACTGTGCTGCATGTTCTTTAGATGTCTCCATAGGGAGAAGATGAACAGGAGAAACATTGCCAAGGATACAGTGAATGGTATGAGCGTGAACATAGTATTAATGAGTAAAATAAGCTTAGCAATTGTATTAGAGTTATCTAAGATAGCACTGTAGGATCTATTTGCTTGATGTATATCAATCCAGACATCAACACATTTGTTTATGACTAAAATGTTTAAAAAGATGATGAGCAAAGATGCCAGCAATGTCATTGAAACCACTCTTTTAACTTTCCACCTTATGTGAAAAATAGAGCTTGAAAAAATACCTATCTTGAGAAAATAAAAAATGCTGAGACATGTAGCAAGCCAGATGCTGAAATGATTGGTTACTGTCCAGGAGATATTAATATTTCTCACCACTCTTCTCGTCATTATTAAGTCTGGATGCAGTACACGTACCAATAAACCTGTTATTAGTGTCCAGAGAAAACCAATTCTCGAAATTGCTAGAGCAGTGAAAATCTTATCTATGAAAGAGATTTTTCTTCTCTTTATCCAGTCCATGATATTTACCAGCACTGTGAACACATTGCCAACATTTCCCAAGATGAATTCGATGCCAAAACAAGTTAATAAGATATAGTGGAGGACACCATTCATTGTTTCCAAGAGGATGCTCCAATTTCCACTATAGTGCTAAATATTTGTTAATTACAGTATTCTGGTGTATGTCTAGCCAATTCTTAACAATTCATAACATACTAATGTAATGAACTCTAATATACAATATCACATAGCTTAAGAATCATTAATATGTTGATTCACAGTTTCCATTAAGAAATCTTACTTTTTGTGTAAGAGACAGAGACAATAGCAAGACAGCCCCGCTGAGCTTCATCCAGATGCCCTATACCTCACGCACAATGTCCTGAAGTCCTCTGTAGTTGGTGCTGAAAAAAAAAATTGTTTTGACTCTCTACATACTACGTTTTAGCCACTTAATTTCTGACAAGCAAAAGTATAATATTCTAACTCACATAAAAGGAAACAATATCTAAACTGCTATATAACATAGCTATATAATATAACATTTAGTTAAAACTTCTAAAGGATTCCAGTATAGGCTCATATACCTGTTGTCCAAAGTTCTTCCTTCAGGCAGTGAGCTAATAATCTCATGTAGTTAGTTATTCATCAGACACCTGGGACTGAGAAGATTAATACTTTTACTTTTTATAAGATCATATATGCATGCATATGCACATGCATATGCAGTCCATAATATTCACTTGAGTTCATGATAATCCCTTTCGTTTCTGACTTCCATCATCCAGGTTTACCATTTACTTGAAATTTATTGTACATTTCACGTAAGATTAGTAATATGATAGTCCTTGGGAGATGGTCTGATGACTTGTGGCTATCTTACCCATACCTGCAAATAAACTTGGAAATATTCTTATTCCGCTATAAACAGACAATGCGCTTACATAAATTCATCTGAACTAAAAGAAACTTCTTCATTCTCTTTGTCTCCTCCCTTTGCTCATGCATCTGATAACTTCCCCAATAAGAGCTTCAGAAACTATTTGTTTTCCTTCACTTTGCCCTGTTCATTTAACGTCACGGTGAGGATCAAAGTGTATAAAAGACAATCCACAGCACAAGCAAGCTCGGGGAGGAAACAACAGCTTATAACATTCTTCATGAGCTAAAGGATAGCCAAAGAAGCAATAACATAAAAAAGATGTGTCAAAATAAAGAGTAAGGAAAAAAAAAAAAGCATATTGATGCACACTGGTATACATGGCCCAGCACTGAAGGGAACTGAGCCACTTGGTGAGACTCTGTACCAAAGTGACACCAATGTTTAGACTGAGGAGAAAGCCACAGGTTATTGCATGTGAATAGTGGACTATTACCTCACCTGGAGCAACACTGAGCAAAGAAAGCCAGACACTCCCCCTCCTCCCCCCCAAAAAGAATCCTGAACTTTCTCACAAATACCCAAAATCTAGGGGCAAAACATACTGGAAAGATAAATTAGGAGGACCATATTAAAAGTTTTCGGGAAATTCTCTAATAACAGAAGCACGAGCATACCTGGACACAGAGCTACCAGGCTGAGATCCTCCTTTTCAATAACAGGAAGGAAGAGGACAAATAGGAATATGCAAAGCACACTGGGGTGGGGCTGTGTGGACTTCGTACTCCTGTGAGAGTTAGTAGAAGGGCTTCATGAAACACAACAGAGCCTGTATCCATCGGATGGAGTAACAGCACCTCCAGGAGCCTAAGCTTCCGATTTTCGCCTTCTGCTCTGGACCTAAAACCCTTGAGGGTCCACATAAACACCTGTGGCTGCTGCACTCTGTCCAAATTGCTTTGTTCAGATTCAGAGCTGATGCTGTATTCATAGTGGCAAGATCGCTGTGCGTGTCGCTGACACGGCGATAGGAAAAGAAGAGCTGAAACTCTTACTGAATTAATTAATGCAAGGCACTCGTTCACAAGAGTAGTAACCATATCTAAGAAACAAAGGAGCAACAGCAGAGCTACAGAGCGAGCATAGACTCTAGTCTCTAACACAGAGGGACAGCACTCAGCAAAGGCAGAAGTCATGCACTTATAAATTTAGTTACTTTTTGAATGACACAGTCCGTCCATTGACTCTTTTGGGCATGGATCTGTGTGAGTCCCCCGGTATCTTATTTTCTGTTTTCTCAGTGACTATTGCGTGTCATCAAAATATTTCGTATCCTTCTAATTTTGAGCTGTAATGGAACATTGTGAAAATGAGATCTAATATCCATTGAATTATAGATTCTCTCTGTTCACTTCAATGGACTTACAGTATGCACACTTGAAAACAGCTTAGAAATTTTAGGAAGAAAAATTTGCTCAAGAGTAGCAACTGAGAAAGGATGCTGGTAGGCCTCAGGTATAGCTCAGTGGAAGACTACTTCTCAGTCAGGTAGAAGACCCTGGGTTTAATCCCACAACCATAAATGAAGAAAAAAATAAGGAAAGGAATCTGCTTACAAACTACATTTTATAATGTTTGTTATTTTTAATTTGTTCATGTTACATCCTGATTGTAGCCCCTTCCCTCATCACCTCCCAATCCCACCCTCCCTTCCTCATGCTCCTCTCTCCACTCCCCTCGTCCTCAGAAAGGAGAATCCTCCTCCCCTACCATCTAACCTCAGCCTATTAAGTCTCATCTGGATTGCCTGTAATCCTCTTCCTTTGTGGCCTGGCAAGGCTGCCCTACCAAGGGGGAAGTGATCAATGTGTCTAGGCCGGAGTCCATGTCAGAAGTAGTCCATATACCTCATCTTATGGGATCCTACCTACCACATGTGAGCAGAGGGTCTATATCCACATCCTGAGTGGTCCCTGGTGCATCAGTCTCTGCAACAGCCCCTCTCATCTGCCCTGATTTGTTTGCTCCATTGGTCTCCTCGTGGAGCCCCTAAGCCCCCTCCCCAGGTCCCTCTATTGCCCAACTCTTCCATAAGCAAGTTTGGCTGTATCGCATCATTTGCTAGTATCTCCTGCTGGGTGGAGTCTTTCAGAGGACCTCTATGGTAGACTCCCTTACTGTTCCTTCTCTTCAACTGCTTCCGGTGTCTATTCTTTTTTCCCTTCTTAATGACAATTAAACATTCTCCCTTTGGTCCTACTTGTTATTTAGTTTCTTTAGGCATATTATGGTTATCCTATATTATTTGGCTAATATCTGTTTATCAGTGACTATATACCATGTGTATCTTTCTTGGCCTGGGTTAACTTACTCAGGATGATCATTTTTAGTTCCATCCATTTGTCTGCAAATTTCAAGATTTCCTCATTTTTAGTAGCTGAATAGTATCTCACTGTGTAAATGTACCACAGTTTCTTTATTCATTCTTCAGTTGAGGGACATCTAGGTTGTTTCCAGATCTGGCTATGAACATAGTTGAGCAAATGTCCTTCCTGTTTGGTGAAATATTTTTCGAGTATATTCCCAGGAATGGTATGGCTGAGTCTTGAGGTAGCCCTATTTCCAATTTTCTGAGAAGATGCCAGATTGACTTCCAAAGTGGTTAAACATGTCTGTACTCCCACCAGCAATGGAGTGTTCCCCTTTCTCCACATCTTCACCAGCATGCACTGTCACTTGAGTTCTTTATCTTAGCCATTCTGATAAGTGTAAGATGGAATCTCAGAGACATTTTGACTTACATTTCCCTGATGACTGTGGATGTTGATCATTTCTGTAAGTATTTCTCGGCCATTTGATATTCCTCCATTGAGAATTCTCTGTTTCCCATTCTCTATCCCATATTTTAATTGTATTATTTGCTTTGGTGGTGTTCAATTTCTTGAGCTCTTTATATATTTTGAGGTCATTGGCACAGGAGACAACTTCCTGTACAGAACACCAATAGCTCGGGTTCTAAGATCAACAATTAATAAATGGGACCTCATGAAACTGAAAAGCTCCTGTAAGGCAAAGGACACTGTCAACAGAACAAAACAACAGCCTACAGACTGGAAAAAGAGCTTCACCAACCCTACATCTGACCAAGGACTAATATCCAAAATGAATTTTATAAAGTTAAGTGGCATTTTGCACATAAAATAAGTAAGTGAATGATACTAACATCATTCACAGTTGAAAATATATGATATTTTATTAAAATATTTTACATGTTTTTTAAAACTACCATATTGTCATAAATGCCATCTACTTTGGTGTTCCAACATGATACAGCTCATACTTCTGGCATTTTAATAATCTACTAAAATTTCCCTTAAAATTGGAGAAGATCCAATCTTTTGCTCTGAGAAATCCTCTGGTTTGTATAAGCGTGCAATCCAAAAATAAAAATAGAACTAAAAAATGTATGTTATGTGCAGATTTCATAATGGGCTTTTGTTTGTTGTCATCTTCCCAACCTTCACACAACTCACTCATTTACCCTTCCATTTATTAATTCAGGAAAATAATTTGACTACTCTTTTGTTTTCATTTTTAGGTGCTAAGAATAACCAGCAAACAGAGCTGACATGATATCCCACCTCCCATGATGTTCTTTATGTATTGGAGATGAATGGTGAACATTAATAATTCAGTTATTGAGGTGATCTGCCCCTATAATAATAATAATAATATAATAATAATAAATAATAATAATTTACAGTACCTCAATTTAAAGAGACAAGAGATCAAAGTTTGTAAGCCCTTCATATGGGCTATGATGCTGGAATCTTGTCATCTTTTGTGTGGAGCCACATCTTTGTAGGTTTCTTGCAAAGGAAGTAAATTAACCCCAGAGCACAGAGCAAGTATGCAGTGCAGAGTATGAAGCGTCCATAGTGAGAACAGTCACAAGGGAAAAGCTGTCGTGTCCTTCATTTTGATCTTTCCAATCTTAGTGCTTTCATACTCACTCACCTGAGCAGTAATAAAATCACCTGATAAAAAGCAACACTAGCAACTCTTGTGTGTGTGGGTATACGTGTGTGGTGCGAGCATATTCCTGTTAATGGTGCACATTCCCCATAAACAAACACCAGAGGAGGATGTCTGATGTCTTTATCTCACAGTCCTATTTCCATAAGATAGAATCTCTCACTGTGCCTGGAGCAAAAGTGATGACTAGCAAACTCCAGTCGCTCTCCTTTCTCTACCCCTCATCCCCCACCACCACCCAGGACTGGCGTTACAGTCACACATGGTCATGCCATGCCTTTTATGAGTTCTGTGAATTTTAACTTAGATCCCAGATAAGTTATCGTCCTTTCTCCCTCTTTAATGTAGCAGTTTTATGTGCCTTTGAGTTGGGGATGTATAATGAAGTTATTTATTCTTTACAATTCCCTGATCAATATTAAACAAACAGCACCACAGTTTATTAGAAGAACCCAATTTTTCTAGAGATAGTACACGCCCATAACTGTTTAAATTTACTCTTGTCCATATACTCTATGTCCCTCCAATAGATCAATATGCTTCTCAGTTGATGTTGGATTGAAATTGAATTATGATTTGTTAGAATGAAAATAAGGACATATTCTGTTTCAACAGTTGTAATCGCTTTTGTTTAACTCCTCCATTATTTCTGGTAAACAACTTTAGTTTCATGTTAATAAAATGTTAGATTCAATACACAGGTTATTCATAGTGTTTTCATGGAAACGCAGGAAAGACCACACTCTTTGGACAGCTAATAAGTATGTATAACTTTGTTTAAATGTATGTCATAATCTACTTATACACAGAAACACACACACATGCTGCATGAAAAAAATATTGTCCAATCATCTCAAATGTGTGTCTCTTGTAAATAATCAAGATTCAAAACATCTTTCATGCCCTTCAGGTTTTTCAGTGCCCTTAACAATATTTACCAAAATATTCCTCATGGTTAAGACTTTTGGAAAGTTACTGGTTTGTGTCCATTCAGTTTAAAAATACTTATTTTAAACAATCTGTGATTTACAGCATCAAGATTTGAACTTTTTCATGTAATTTCACCACTGTAGAAACACAGTAGTTACATACATATATATATGAAACCTACAAAGTTCGAGGCCAGCCTGGTCTACAAAGCAAGTCCAGGACAGCCAAGGCTACAGATAAACCCTGTCTCAAAAAAAACAAAACAAAAAACCAAAAATAAACAAAACAAAAAGAAGAAGGAGAAGAAGAAGGAGAAGGAGAAGGAGAAGGAGAAGGAGAAGAAGGAGAAGAAGAAGAAGAAGAAGAAGAAGAAGAAGAAGAAGAAGAAGAAGAAGAAGAAGAAGAAGAAGAAGAAGAAGAAGAAGAAGAAAGAAGAAGAAGTGTCAAATAGGCTTAAATAGGCTTTCTAGCCTAAAGTTCAAAGGACAGAAGGAAAACCACAACCATCTCAAATGTGGAATTCCATTCACTCTGGAGCAGTCAGTGGGAACTGGAGCTTTGTAATGAGTTTTCTCTACCATTTCCTACAGGAATATGTCTACAGTGCGGCCACTTAACCAGGGCATGGCTGGTATACGTCCCACCCTGGGTAGAAGGCAGTTACTTCCGTGGAGTTAAGAAGGGTTGGACCCAGTGGAGCTTAAGGGTGGGTCATGTGGTATAAACACGTGAATGAGTGATTAGTTCTATGCAATTTTAAGTGGAAGATCCAGCATTTTACTGACATCTTTAACAGTCAACGTTGAACGGCTCCATGGATTCCTTCTCTTTCAGAGTAAACTACACCTGTTCACTAATTATACACATTCCCTGTTTCTGAGTTGGTCGCTCACCCTATACTGCTCTTTATTCTCTATTCCATGGTTCGGGAACCAGCTTCTCTGCTGGTACGGAATTGATTCCCTAGCACAAAAGACTATATGGAGACTTACATTTAAGTTTTCCAACTTACACATTGATGTGTTATTTGTACCACCCTATAAGTAGTTAATAGAGAAACAGAAGTGTTTGTGTATAAACAGATTGCATGAGCACTCTATGCTGTGGGAAGACCTTGTACACATGAGAGACCAGCCAGAGGTATCTGGAAGTGTCCAGAGCAAAGAGAAAAAGAGGTATATTGCACATGGCCAGCAGACTGGATATGGCCAGAGCTATCTGTGAGAGAGGGCAGAAGGACATGTGACAGAAGACAAAGCACAGGGAGAAGAGCAGTGGTCACACAAGCCTAGGAGGACGGAGAGAAAGGCCAGCAGATTGGCATGAGGGCTTGGAAGCGCATAGGAAGTGGGTAGGGACTGAGGAAGCCTGGAGGGTAGGGATCCTTTGCTCAGATGAGAGCCAGGGATGTATTAACAGGAGATCCACATGCCTGTTTGGCCAAAAGTAAGTAAAATGCTCCTTTTGGCAGACAGAAACCCACTTCATAAGTTCTTGAAAGAATGTTGACTTTTCTTTAATCCCCAGAAATCCTCCTACAGTACAGGTTGAGTTCCTTTTTGGATATTTATATCGAAGTCTGGGGAGCTGCAGCTCAGGGTTAGACATGGAGCATTCTAGCACTGATGTTTAAAACTATGCAATATTCTGAAAGTCATGCTCGGAAATTAACATACATGCATAATACATTAATGAGGCTAAACTGGGGCGTTACTGGAAAATGAGTGTGTATTTTGTCAGAAAAACACTGTGTCAGGAAAGTCTATTTCTATACGGTACCATGGATATGAAAATAAGTAATAGTGTTGATCCTGAAGAGTTTACCTGTGGTTTTCCACTAGTGCATTTCCAAGCACAAAGCTGGATTCTATACCTAATCTGTACTTTATGTAGGTTTGTATTAAGTGGAGATACAACCATATATACAGATGCGAGCACACACCCTGTGCAAAAAATAAAGAGGGGGGTTATATTTTTTACTTAAGTTGTCACTTGCAATCTAAATAGTCCTAAAACACAGAGAAATCCACAACCCAATAGGATGGCTTTTCAGTTATAAAGTGTTACAAATGCAGACTCTATGCCTGTGTAAGCTTATGTGACGTTATCATCCTGTCTCAGTATCACAGAGAATGTTACAAGATTACAGAGCAGACAAGTTCATTTTAATCCATCTTCGATCCGATCCTTGCAAAATGTGTACTGCTGCCTAAATTACATCAGCTCACTGAGCACTTCCCTTTAAAGCGGCAGGGACATCTCTGCTGTCCCTGCAAGTTACATAATGGCCTGCGGCCGGCCGACCTTCCCCCTCAGGAAGCTGAAAGGAAGGGGCGGAGCCCACACCAGCCTGCGCCACAAGGGAGGGAGCGGCGGGGGCGAGCCGCAGCCGCTGACGTTGTGGTGCTAGAGAGTGGCCACGTCATCCTGGCCACCGTCCGGCTTTGCTCGGGAGTGCGCGAAAAATTGCGGAGACCCCCGTCCGGGTGGGAGGAAGCCATGGACCCCGCTGGCGCCTCGTCCGCCCTGGCGCTCAGGGCCGTGGGCCCCGTGGCTGCTACTCCGTATGGCGCTTTCTGCAAGGGGCTCTCCCGCACCCTGCTCGCCTTCTTCGAGCTGGCGTGGCAGCTGCGCATGAACTTCCCGTACTTCTACATCGCGGGCTCTGTGATCCTCAACATCCGCTTGCAGGTACACATTTAGAGCTGTGCCCAAGTCGCCAGCCGCCTGGGACCCGCAAGATGGCCGCTTCCCAGGCCTCCCCGCGGCACCTCCAAGATGCGCAACAGGAACGTGTAATCTCACGAGAGCACGCTCACGCGCGATCTGCTCCCTGCCTCCCATTCCTGGGATTTGGAGGTGGGAGAGTTGGCTGTCTGGGTCTATTAAAAGCAAGGATGTTGTTCCAGAAGCAGAGAAACTAAGGCCCGAGGAACTATCTGAGGAACTCTTGACAAAGGGCACACGATGCATTATGAGAAAGGAAGGCTAAGTTTTTCAAGAACACAGATTTACACCAAACTTAAATTCTCCATCTTTGAGAATACTGGACCGTGAGCTAGACATTCGATAAGAGGCCTGTTATATCAAGAACATGATCTGAAAGCCATGTATCCCTTCCTCCTACCACAGGTGATACATTGAAACTGTGTGTCAAAGCCAAGCTACAGGAAAGCATTCCCCCAATGCCAAATATGACAGCAGAATTTCGAACCAATAGTGGGAGTATGTGAAGATGTCCCCGCACAAGAGACATTGGAGCCAAAGAAAAGAAAGTCCAATTGTGGCACAGGAATGGACTATTCCCTAAGGAAAGGAAATGGACCAAATACGGCTTTCTCTTATAAGGAGAATACTTAATTTCAGTGACAGAGCAAAATGCAGATGTTACAAACCTTGTGAAAATACAATTGACAAGTGGCGGGACAAGAAAGTAAGTGGAATGGAATTGATTGTGAACAAAAAGGACATTGTTTTGATTATGGACAGCCATAATGACTGCTAAATGGAGGGGGTAACCACGTGTAGTAAACAGGAAGTACCCAAAGACAGAATGTTCAGTGTCAGAAAAAGAACAAATATCTGATGTGAGTGAATGTATGCTAGAGATTTTTCTATGTCTGGGCTGAATTAGTAATTGTATTTTATTTTGAAATTAAAACTGAAGTCATTACAAACCCCAAGAAAAATAAAATAATCAAACCATGATGCTGCCGTGCCTCCTGTGAATAATGCTGTACCTGTTTTATAAGTTCTTACTTAACAAGAAATAATCATGTGGCATTGGGAGGCTGGAAGATGAAAATGATGTATGTACAATGATGGAACATACATCAAGATCTATTACATCAAGGACTGGAGGTTTGTTTAGTGGTGGAGTGTTAACCTAGCAGGCATGAGGCTCGACGTGTCATCGCGAGACCTACAAAAAGAAAAAGTCAAATATAAAGAAGCAGCGTAAACTATGTTTAGGAAAATCAATGCAGAAATGTCTTAAGAGCTAAAACTGGTTATTTCTGGTGAAAAGAAATGAGGATAGGTAGAGGAAAAGCAAGGGTTCGTTGTTTTTGTTACTAGTCTAACAGTATGATGTGATTCATTTTTAATCATATATGTGATTTTCTTCTATTAGAATTTAAATTAAAATATTTGGTTTTTAAAAGATCCCAAGGTAATTAAGTCTACCACACATTAAATGGCACAAAAGTCTAGTGGGGTTAAAATTCTAAACGCACAGAACGCTGTTGGTGCTTGATAATATTAATATATATTATTATAGAATTATTCTACCTACTCTGCCTTGGGAATAATTTTTGTTTCTACTTGTGATTTTTCTTACATATAAATATAATTGTTCCCTTTCTAAACTGATATAAGATAGCTATATACTGTTACAGGCATGGCATGGAATTGTCTCACTGATTTCCTCCGTGTGAGCACATATTAAGTGCATCCTGTTTTAAAATCTCCCTTCGCTGGCTTTGTGAGCTATGCTGTCCTCTGAAAAGGTCTCATGATACTCAGGGTTAACTAAAAGGATCCAGTGCCAGACAT
This sequence comes from Acomys percivali, assembly GCA_907169655.1. NCBI lineage: Eukaryota > Metazoa > Chordata > Mammalia > Rodentia > Muridae > Acomys > Acomys percivali. The sequence continues at coordinate 14,921,376 of OU015745.1, read as the reverse complement.
AGCAGTGCACAGCTGTTATCCTAGTAGCTCAGGAAGTTGAGTTGGAACAATCAACCCAACCAAAGAAACAAAAGCAAAATAATCCAGTGATAAAGAATAAAAATTCTAGGGGGAAAGTCAATGTCTCCTTATTAGTTTCATTCTGGAAAAGGCTGTGAACCAGAATGTCTGACTTTTGTTGTTATATTTTGTTTGCTTTTTCTTCCTTTTATTAACCTTGCCCCACTCCCATCTTTCTTTCAACAGGGTTTCTCTGGAATTTGCTGAGTATTCCAGGCTAGGCTAGAACTTAGGATCTCCTACCTTTGCTCTTGTTTACTAGGTTTACTGACATGTGTCATAACTTCGCACTTGCCAGGTACCATTTTGGATGTTACAGGAGTCCCAAGGTTGTTTGCCTAAGCTTTCTGTTGTTAATATGTATAGGCTAGTGTTTAATTGATAAAGAAATGTACTTGATGTTTTAAAGTATCAGGAAAAAACGCAACTGTAGTGGGGCAGAAAGAGTGACCACAAATAAAAAGAGCTGGAGATATACTTAGGTCAACAAATTACATTCTGTAAAAGCTTGAAGACTTTTGAACCCCAGAGCCTTTATAAGTAAGCCTGGCTTGGATTATGCTTGCAACACCAGTACTA
>OU015745.1:14885254-14905080 GCA_907169655.1 Acomys percivali | reverse complement strand
ATATATATATATATATATATATATATATATATATATATATATATATATATATTGTATTGTAAAAGTCACTCTTCGACCTTTAAGAAATCACATGTCGACAATTCCTTTTCCACCATATCCTATTAGGCTAAATTCCCAAAGAGGAAGCGCAGATGATACTCAGCAGGTGTGAGGTCATCCAGTTGGGGTTCAAATGTATCATTGTTTTGTTACTTTGTTACCTTGCATATCCAAGCACACATTTGGGGAAAACTCCAGGGCCTCCTCTAAGATTCTAACTGTCTTTCTCACAGTGTCCTTGCTGGCCCTGACCTCAGTATTTAGAAGCTAACGCAGGGTAAGAGTGAACACTGCTGTGGCTTAGGTGGCAATGCTAACTAGGATAGAAGAAAGATGGATTAGATATGAAAAAAAAAAAGATAGGCTGAAGAGCTCTTATGGCAAAAACTAAGTCCATCCTGTGACACCTTCAGATTATCCTAGTCCATCTTGAACTGGAATTCCAGAAGAATATATTGACATGAAGAGAAAAATCTGTGTTTCATTTGCAGCGTTTAGTCTGTGCTATAAGGGCACATGGGAACATGCTAAGACTAAGACGTCGAAGCCCAGTGAGGGCTTAAGTGAGCAGTGCACATGGCTAGCCTTACTGTAGACTAGACACAGTACAGTTGAACAGAGATAAACACACACCCCCGCTGTCAACCACAGAAGCAAACTTTAAATCTCAGCTCTTTATATATACAGAGAGAAATGCAACACCCAACTTACATATTTTGTTCTCTTACACATTCACTATCTTAAAGTGCTTCAAATTATTTTTTAGATACTATACACATGCTTACTTTAGGTTTTCTTCTTGAAAAATACATCAATACAATCCAAATAGTTTATGAATGTAACTCATAAAAGGACAATAAAATGTGAATATCAGCAAAATCAGCAGCAAACGTAAGAATATGTGAGGGTTCCTAGGGAGAACAAGTTTTCTTTAGAGCAGATAGGTAACAGAATGGTCGGAGCCCTGCCAACCTTTATGTTCCTCTATTGCTTGTATAATCCCAGGGTGCAAGGGAGCTCAGTTACAGGTTACACAGAAAGTGGCTGTAAGCCAGGTTGTATTTCACCACAGGACATTTGTGAGTTCTTTAGGAACGTTTTATCAACAGGTAAAGCTAAGTTCACCCTCAATCAACTCCCACCATTTCTCAGGTCATTCATCTCTTCTCCGCTATCATTCTCTTCATATTTAGTCTATGGGATGAATAGTTATAACTTTCCCTAAAGCAGTAGTTCTCAACCCATGCATGAGTCATGACCCTTTTAAGGTGCATATCAGAGAGCCTGTATATCTTACATTTACATTACAATTCATAGCACTAGCAAAATTATAGTTATAAAGTAGCAATGAAATGATTTTATGGCTGGGAGTCATCCCCACACGGGGGACTGTTGAGGGCTTTGCAGGAGGAACTGCAAAACAACTTTAGAACTCATAGAATGTACCCCACTGGTTAGCACATCCATGGTGATTGAGCCTCAGAGTGCAGATCTCCAAGGGCTGCATGGCCTGGGTACTTCCTGATGTTATGGAACATCACTCTGCCTTTCACATTTATGGTCACCACATCATTCCTAATCTATGAGTTGTATGGAATCCCTAAGGGGGATCCCAGGACCTTACTGGGCATTATCATTAGAACGTACAATAACAGTGTTTATTCTTTTTCAAGAATTGCTATTGGGGCATATTAATGATTCACCCTCCACCATTGGAAAGAACTTAGAGATATAGATCATTAGTAGTGTCCAACACCCTCAGAAAGACTTTGGAGAAATGTGTTATTAGTAAAGTTAAGCTAAGATGTTTTTGTTAGTCACATTGATGAAAGGCACAGTCTTGATAGTTGAGTTAGGGACCTCTTCAGGTCAGGGAACAAAAACAATGGCAGACTGACTGGTACTGTATGACATGCCTCTCTTGCTGAAGTTAAGCTAGTGATCAAGGTGATGATTAATTTCTTGTACCAAATTTTGCCATCATCTTCCTGATATAATTTAATAAAAAAAATTGTCATTGCATAGATGTGTACATTGAGGATTTAAAATTGAAGTGACTGATTATTTTATACAAAGTTTAGATTTGTGATTCTTTTAAGATTTTTATAAAATTATTTTAAGATTAAATAATAAAATACTTGATTCATACTTTGTAACTGCAAATTGCAGCCAGACAGTAAGAGAAACTACCTGAGAAAATCAATTTGCTTGTTTACCCTTAGTTAATCTATAAAAGTTTCTTAGTTACAAATATATGTGGGTCCCTGGGGGTATTTTGTTTTTTACATTTGTTTTTCACCTCTATTCCTTAAAATATTTTATCATATTATGGTATTTGGAAGAAATTTGCTCCATCTGCTCAATATATGCACATATATGTATATATGTAAAATGGTTGGAGCTTTGCTCCACCCACCAAATGTATATGCATATGTATGTATGTATGTGTGTATGTATGTATGTATGTTTGTATGTACGTATGTACCTGTGTGTGTATGTATGTATATATGTATGTACATATGTATGTACCTGTGTGTATGTATGTATGTACGTACGTATCTGTGTGTATGTATGTATATACGTACGTATGTACCTGTGTGTGTGTGTATGTATGTATGTATGTATGTATGTATGTGTTATATGTATATATGTAAAATGGTTGGAGCTTTGCTCCACCCACCAACTGTGTGTGTGTATGCATGTATGTATGTATGTATGTATGTATGAATGTATTTATGTATGTGTGTATGTATGTATGTATGTGTAGGTCTGAAGCTATTGTAGCTTGCTTCGTCCTCTAAGTTGGTGTGAGTGTGTATGATGCAGTAAGCATGGGAAAGCAAAATAATATTTTCTCTGACTCCGTTCGTCAGTTCTGCCTCTACCCATACAGGAATTGAACAATGCCAGAACACTGGAAGCTTTTAGGTTCCATTTTTTTAACCCTCTGAAATGAAAGAAGATCCTCAGCAAGAAAATTAACAAGAATATCAACAGCAATCTCTCCTTTCTCTTCTGGACAAACAACAATTTCCACACCAACAATGAGGTCAACGGTACTTCTTCCACCTCATCCTTTCAGAGGCAACACATGGCAAACTTGTCCTCATGGCCATGGCACCCAAGAGGAAGCACACCTGTTGTAGGCTCTAAGTATAAAGCAATGTCTTCCCAGGGTTCAGTCCACAAAGACCTCCCTGAGTCCAACAACTCCAGCAATGCCAGTGACAGGTATGAGTCAAATGCTCTGAACAGGGCGATCCTCACTTACACATTTCTCCAAGCGTAGTGTAAGAATAATTCAACAACAACCCCTTGTGATGGCATACTCCTGGGCCCCATTTCTAGTAATTCTATTCAGTGACTTGGCAATAGTGCCCAAAGACCTTCCTATACCAAGCTCTCAAAGTAGTTCTGATATTGAGAAACACAATCTTTCATTCTGCATTTTTACAAAGTTTACAAGATGACATTCCTCTGTACTCTGTTTCCTGTGTTTGAAGTCAGTGACCTAACATCTTAAGTCTCTAACATACCAGTCACTCCCCATTACGGGCTCATATCAGGATCCTGAGTGATACCATAACATATTGCAGCTAAATGTAATCTGTACTTCCAAAGAATTACAAAGACGAACACCAAGGGAAAAGGAAGTGATGGACCCTCCTGCTACCAGAGAAGTCAGCTCTAAGCATCTTTGTTTTCTGCATTATCTCACAGTAGACATTTTGGGTGGGAAACAGACAAATTTCTTCTGCTGTTTTGGAAGTTTGGTCTGCTTTTCATTCAGTTTACTGAACTCAACAATGATCCTCAAGATCAATGTTCAGTAATATTTGTTTATATGTTTAAAGAAAGTAATCTTATTCATTTCTAAGAGAAAAAATATGTTATAGTAAGATGACATAATGAGACACAGATCATTAAACAGAATGCAAGGATGATGGATTAGGTTTTACCTTCTGGGGCAGCAGAAGGCACATTAATGCTGACCTTTAGAAATATAAGGAAGCATACTAGAAAGACAAAACACACATGAGCATCTTTCAGAGTTTACAGATGTCCTAGAAAAAATTTTTTTACTTGGAGACTCAAACTTCTGAGCAAAACTGAGTCAGTCCCTGAGACACTTCTAGAAAGGGACTGGGTTACAGGAGCATGTGGACTTTCCTTTTGATGTTATCCTTCCGTCCAAAACATAAAATCTTATTTATCCTTCATGTATAAATAGTACCAAACTGTTTCCTATTTCTAATTATGCTGAATATTTCAAAGTATCTTTGATTTGTTTCCTCATTAATCCTTAGCGCTCTTAAGAGGTAAAATCCATAATACACATCATAGAAATTCACATGTTCTGATTGATGCATAATAAAATTCTGAATGTGTGTTGAGTAAAATGTGTAAGTTGGGCTCTGATAGTGGTACATCAGTGTCTAAATCATTAAATTTGTTCTATAATTCTATGCCTTCTAACTAAACCTGATGTGTTTATCTGTATCATACATTCAGCACACATGTAAAGTAAGGCTGGCTTCTTCCAATATCCACTCTGACAATAAAAATGTGTTCACAAATGTGGCAAACCAGCCACTGGGCAAAATTGTCATCATTTCTGCCACAGACAGAATTCTGCCTAAAAATGGACAAGCTTGGATGCAGGTAGAGTCTATGGCCAAACTCTACCAAGACAAGGTAAGCAAGTCCTCAATAGTTCCTGCCTCACAAATATGTCTGTCAGATATATTGGGCCAGAAGGCTGAAGATAATGCTGCAATGTTATACTTTGGGGTGACTGTTCAGGCAGCAAACTATTTCTGTCATTTTTTCATTGTGGAAGCTGCTAACCTGTACTTCCTATTTACTAAGGTAATTAATTTTATTCCTTCTCAAGTCTCTCATGGGGTTGAAAACCAGATAGTTTAGTTTTACAATGAAGCTTAGTTGTCTAGGAGTTAAGATGTTTTAAGGGCAATAGATGTTTTAAGTTGACAAAGATGAGATATAACAGATATTGATTAACATTCATAATGTTAAACACACCAAGATAGGAAAGATGTTTATTTCAAGGCTCCCCAATACAAGTAGCCAAAACATTATGAATATAACATTTATATGATTCCTGATTGTTTCATGGTTCTTCTTGTTTTAGGTAGTTTATTGCATATATGTATAATAATCTAAATGTATGTGTAAATAAAGAAAAATAATTTTAAAAAAGAAAAAATGCTCACAAATCTGGCTAATTTTTTATACCTCTTTACACCATCTGGAACACTTTTCTAAAGGAAAAATGGGCTATATTGTTCCTCTAATCAGCTAGCTTAATGCCTTCCAGTTCAAAATTGAATAAAGAGATCATATTGTATGCTAAGGGTATAACTATTCTAGCCAAATACTTGCTAATTATCATCATCTGGGCCAAATATCCATCCACACCGGTCATGTGCTTCTTCCTCCACCTAATCCATGGAGCTGGGCTTCCTTCTTTCTTCCTGTTCTTCTCCAGTCTCCTCTCTTCTCTTCCAGTCTCTCTCCCATAAACCTGAAAACATTAGTCACATCTATCCCCATTTGCCCTACCAAGGTGTGATGGATTTTTTTATGAGGAAGAGACTTTGTATTAAATTTCCTTTTTTACATATATTTATATTATTACACATAGATAAAATGAAATACCTATCGCAAGAAGAACCACGAAACAATCAGGGATTATATAAATGTGAGATTCATATTGATTTGGATATTTGTACTTGGCAAACTTGAAGAAAACATCTTTCCTGTCTTAGTGAGGCTAAAATTCTGAATGAAAATCAGTATCGAGCATAGCTCGTCATTATCAACTTAAAACATCTATCTAGACCTAAAAACATATTAAGCCACAAAACAACTAAGCTTAATTGTAAAACTAACTATCTGGTCTTCAACCCTATCAGAGACTTGAGAAGGAATAAAATTGATTATCTGAGTAAACAGGAAGTGCAGGTTAGCAGCTTCCAAAATGAAAAAAAAATGAGAGAGATAGTTTGCTGCCTGAACAGTCACCCCAAACTCTCTATAGTATTGAAGCATGATTTTCAGCCTTCTGGCCCAATATATCTGGCAGACATATTTGTGAGGCAGGAACTATTGAGGACTTGCTTACCCTGTCTTGGCAGAGTTTGGCTGTTGACTCTGCCTGCATCCAAGCTTGCCCATTTTAGGCAGAATTCTGTCTGTGGCAGAAATAAGGACACTTTGCCTAGCGACTGGTTTGTCACATTTGAAGCCAACTCCATAAGGCTCATCTTTGATGCTCATCATCCTCTTTGGGTAAGCTGGGTGTTGCCAGGAGTTAACCTGTCTTGTTGTCAAATAAGTTTTAAAATAATAAAAACATCTTTAAATACCATATTCTGTAGTTCTCTTACGCTTTTAAAGACTTTATCTATTTTACCATATATATATATATCTTTTAAATCTAGGATGTATATTTTTTGTGATAAAAATGGACTAGTAATTGACATGACCATGATTTGATCTACTAACAATTAGCTTGTATTACTTAATTATCTTAAACAGCCTGCAATACAACTTTCAAGGTATTGGAAGTAAACATTGTATTATAATTGAGTTTTATGGATTCAATACCTCATGTTAGAGTAGAATATATATATATATGTATATATGTATATATATATATATACATATATATATATGTCAATGGTCAAACAGAAATAAAGTTTTAGGCAAGGTTACAAACATTTTGGGGTATGTGTTGTCTGCTCAGTTGGGTAGACCAGACCAACTTCCAACAAAGATCTCATGGATTTGAAAAGAAATGAGGGAGAAGAGAAAGAGTCAGAGGGGAGAGAGAAAGGGATAGAAATTATTTAAATATACTACTCATGTATGAAAGCCACAAAAAATTAAAAACAAATATTTCCTTGCAACAGTTCTAAATATTGATATTAAATTTTCTTCAAGGTGGCAAACCAACCATTGGGCAAAATGTCCTCATTCCTGACACAAACAGAATCTGCCTAAAAATGGGCAACTTAGATGCAGGCAGAGTAGACAGCCACACTCTACCATGTCAGGGTAAGCAAGTCCTCAATAGTTCCTGCCCTGTAAACAAGTCTGGCAGAGATATTAGGCCAGAAGGCTGAAGATGAGGCTCTAACGTTATAAAGTGTATTGGGTGACTGGTCAGGCATTAAACTATCTTAAGTCAGTTTGTACATTTTGGAAGCTGCTAACCCACACTGCTGATTCACTCAGGAATTTAAGTTTTATTCCTTCTCACGTCTCTGAGGGGCATTGAAGACAAGATAGTACAGTTTTACAACCAAGGTTAGTTGATTAGGGTACAAGATCATCTTAGATTAAGTTAAAGAAGTTAAGCTATTAGAGTTGAGATAGGATAGATATTGAATTTCACTCGGAAATTTAGATCCAACAAGACAGGAAAGACACTACTTTAAATGGGACGAATGCAGATGGCCAATTCACTATGAATGTAACATGTATAGAACTCATTATTCTCATGCTTGTCACATGGTTCTCCCTGCTGTATGTAGTTTGTTTTATACATGTGTAATAAAATAGAAGTATTAATAAAAAAATTTATTCATTATTGTAATATCAGTTTAGTTTAGAAAGTTTGGTCATACTTGGTGATGTTCATGTGTGTTGAGGAGATGAGGAGCTGTGTAGATGGGGGTGTATGTGTCAGTAGGGATGATAAGCTTCAATGAACACAGTGAGCAGACTATATCTGATGATTAATGCAGCCAGTTCTCCCTCAACCATAACTTATGTGCTCTTTGTTTGAGATATTTAATTATTATTTTGTTGATAAGGGTGTGAATCCTGCCCAGGCCTCTAATATGTTAGAATACCACATTGATGTCAGCAACCTTCAGTTTGCTCAGGTCCTCAATTATTTTTCTGGCTACAAAGAGTCCAGTTCTAGACAGAGATGCCTTATTGATATAGATTATGTGGTTTAAAAAACTTGTCATCCTAAACTGGGCTGTGGTGGCACATGCCTTTAATCCCAGCACACGGGAGGCAGAGGCAGGTGGATCATGTGAGTTCGAGGCCAGCCTGGTCTATAAAGTGAGTCCAGGACAGCCAAGGCTACACAGAGAAACCCTGTCTCAAAAAAACTAAAACAAACAAACAAAAAACTTGTCATCCTTATTCCAATCCTAAAGGTTGGCAAAGAAAAAGTAGCCCCCTAAAACTTAAACTGCAAAGAAATTTAGACTGTGGTATGAATATATATTTTCCAGAATCTACATGTGTTTTATGTTGTGAGAGTTCATGTGAGATTTCTCCATTCTCCAGAATGTTCCATGAGGCTGAGTTTGGGTGTTCCTCCTTTTAAGAAGAAGTTTTATTCACTCTCATTATATACGATTGACCACAATTAAACATGGCCTTAGGCTGGTCTACACAGCCTTGGAATAGTTATTGAGTCTGTGATTCATGCACTGTTTTAATACTCACTTCAATACTATTGTCTGATTGATGTTTTAATACAGGATTTTCTGCCAAATCCTCCATTTTCCTTGTGAAAATCATTTGTTGCTATTCCCTGTTCTGAATTATTTTACTTTTCCACATATACCTCATTTATTCTGAAACAATCCTTGCATTTAGCCTCATAATTCAATTGCTACTTTTACCTTTCTTACCTTATTTTCATTTTAAATTTGGAACAAGAGTTATTCTGTGAGTAGCTACTCCTCTTTGGGTACATACTGTGATGGCTGATTTTTCTCTAGCTATTTGCTTTAACATATATAGCCATTGCCATTCCATTTTTTTTCTTGCATAGTCCAAATTAGTCAGTAACAGCAGCTGCATCTATCATCCAATGCTCCGTGGATAATTCATTATGTTCCGTTTAGTTCAGGGTGGTGGTATGCGAGGGACTATAATAGAGTTAAGGTTTCTAGGGCATTGTGGGTAGAAATACCTAAGAATCTCTTGACCACTGTAAATCACTGAGTCTGGAACTCTTCCTATGAAGGTCAAAAGGTACAAAGATTGTTACAGGAAGGCAGAGCTGTATTAGCCAGTGATAATGCACTGACAACGATAACACAAATTTCCTTTGCCATAATGAGTGTGTATTCTCAATGGTAGATGCTAGGATTTGTCAAATCTACTCCAGCCATGACTTCAGAGTTCTCCCTAAACTTAAGGGCTTTAAGGAGACAGAGAAATTCTTGTAGTTCCGAGTCTTGTGGTGACAGGCCTGGTCCCCACATCTGTCCAGTGGGTCAGGCCAGGTGCTGCATGCTTCCAGAGGAGAACAGATGAACCTTGAGATCAGAGGCCCCGTTTCTTCCTCAGGGGTGTTGAGTGCTTTAGGGGTGAAGCTGGAGGCTTGGGCAACAAGCCGCTTTACCAGGCTATCCTGCGAAGGTGGAGAATGAGTTTGCATGCCTGCGTTACACTTACCTCTTTTTAGAATGAGACTGCAGGTGTCATTTAAGCAGTGGAGACTTGCTGCGGGATGGGTAGGTACGGGACTGGATGGGGGGCACAAGACATAAAAAATGTTACAGCTCTTAAAGTTCAGGTCACAGCACAGGAAGCAGACGAACAACCCAAACCAGCCAAAAGGCAGTGAAGTTGTTGGTGTCAGAAGACAATGGAAACTCAAGCTTTCCAGAGGCCTTTGATGGTGTGGCAGTGTTAAAGCTCCCTGAGTGGTCTACATGCCGCTGTGCATGGCAGGGGAAGCCGGGTAAGGTTCTAGACCCTTCAGCAGAAATGCAGGCCTGGTGGTGCTACACATGGGCAACACCTAGCTTTCGGCACTGGATGACCGGGACCCAGCAACTGCAAAGGCAGCTCTGCAATTGCTGCCTGCCCAACTGGCATCCAGCAGTGGCTCTTCCTGAAATAAATGGAGTCTCAGACTCTCATGGTGGAGTAATGGTGACCAAGAGACCATGAGTCTGAGCACAAGAAGGAGCAAGCAGGAGCTTCAGACCCAGGCAAACCAGGCAGTGGGAAGGGGTTTTTGAGGATGATGTGTCTGATTTGCTAGGGCTAAGGGTGCTAGAATACTGAATCTATGTACAGTGCCCCAGTAACATGGGGCCTTGTCACAGCTATGTACAGTGTCCCAGTAACATGGAGCCTTGTCACACACAGGAAGGAGAAAACAGTACTTAATTATGCTATGTGCTAGGGGATGACTCCTAGGTTAAGGACCCTTTGCTGGAGGCTAGGATCTCAACACAGGGTGGGGCATTTCCAGGAGTTCCTTATCAGCAAAGGGTTGGGCTTGTCTTTTTTCTTTAGGACTATATAGCATCTCTTCCAAAATTTGGGGGCCAGGTAGAATGAGAACCCTGCTGAGAAAGGGAGTCCAGTCTTCATAGAGCAAGCACGAAATGGCTATCCAGAAAAGTCAGACTTCGACCTTCTCCAGCAAAGGCCCATGAGCTGTTTCTATGTAAGCCAGGGCACTGCCTGGGTTCTGCTTTTACATAATTGATCCTTAAGAATAGCCTGAGTGGTCTTCAACGGATGCCTTAGGAAGGTTTCACTTGGGAAAGTAAGAGAGAAGCAGCAGAGGGAAGCAGTTGCCTGGATGTCTCCTTCTGTATGCTCCTGGAAGCAGAAGTCCTAGAGGAAATCAGCCTCGTCCTTGCTTTGGTGTGTCCTGAAACAAAGAAGACTCTTCCCCACCTAGCTCAGATCCCTTTACTGACCTTTTTCAGAGTCAGCAATGAGTGAAGAGGGTGATGTATCATGAAAGAGAATTATGACCTCTAAACTCATTGGACACAGAGAAGTCAGGTTACCGACTAGATGATGAGAAAAGCCCTTAGGGATGAAGATGAGGATCTTGAATAGGCATGTGTCAGTTTAAAGTTACATATCATAAACATTTTGTTCTACATTAATTTTATAAAAATTTAATGCAATGAGTATAATATAATACAGTTATTGATTGATAGAATGCTTATGCTCCTTGCTTGAGAATTCCTTACATGTATATAATGGTTTGATCAAGTCTTCCCCCTTTTTTCCTCCTTTCTAATTTCCATGCTACCCACCCAACTGGTAATATCTTCATAATTTCATGCACTCTTTTTCGAAGTTTACTGAATATACCTACATGTGTATTGTTGTAGAAGTAGATGTTGAGCTGAAGACGGTGATGCTCATTCTAACCAGTTTCCTGAAAATAACATAATTTTATTCTCTTTTCCTATGCTTTTCACTTGGTTTTTTTTTCTTATTCATCAAACTAACAGATTTTTTGTGATTCATATGAACATACCGCTGTAATTTTCTCATGAGAATCTCTGAAACTATCTTCTTTCATTCTTTCTAATACCTATCTTCCCTTATTTATGTTTTCATGACTCTCTATCTCTCTGTCTCACACAGAGAGAGAGACACAGAGAGAGAGAGAGAGAGAGAGAGAGAGATTAAGGCAGTTTGTGTTGACCAAATGTTCCCAGATGTGTAGCCTTCCAATGAAGAATGGTAGCTAGACTCTTAGAGAAAATTGTCCCTTCCTCTAAATTAGGAATTTCCAGTATATCTAAAGATAGGAATGGAATTTCATGCTCAACTCCTTTCTTCATGGTGGGATATTGTTCATTAAACCTTCATTTTCATGGTAACTTACTGTGATAACTTTCATTTTTAATTTTCTTTTTTTAATTTTGGTAAATGTTAACATTTAATTAACCTCCCTGGGTATGGGTAGCTTCAAGCCCTTAATTTTCTCTTTAGCTCTTCTGCTGAAGAAATTGATGTTCATGATGACAGGACGATAGGCTGATTAGAGAGCTTGCCTTTCCACAGAACTTTGTAGTGTCTGGATTGTACAACATCAGTGATGGGAGCAACTCCAGTCTTGGGTTTTGCAGCACCGACTTATGTCTGCTCACTCACTGACCAATGTCCACCGTTTATCCAGGTTGACAATTGGGTTGAAGCTCTGGTTCCACTTTAAGTGTTAATGCCTCATACCAACTTTCCCATGCCCTAGCTTCATGGTGCCCATTGATTCAACCCCACTCTTCTGAATTGTTTTGTGCATCAGCTTTTCTCTAGATTCTATTCCATTTTTTCCAGTGAGTTCCTAGCTCATATCTCTTTTTCGTGATACATTTTGTTCTTCAGTCATTTCTGACAGTTGGGAAAACATGGGAAGGACCTGAGCTGAGGATCGCTCGGCAGACTCTCATGCTAGCTTTTGCAAAGCAGGAAACAATGGGCAGTGATGATTTTCCCCAGTGCTACCACATCCAAGGTCACCCACATAACACAAGCCAGTCCGCCTGGGCCTCTACTTAGCTCCTTCTTTCTAGCTACTTTCTCGCCTGAAGACCAACCTCATGTCCCTGGTCAAGACCGCTCATCTCCGATGTATTATCTTGGACAAGGTATTATATTCTGTCCCCTGAAAAACATGTACACATGAGAGTATTTTTCACTAAATTTCAACAAATGTTCACTAAAACATCCTGCCCTCCAGTTTTTCCCCATGAACATTTACTCTTTGTTCTTCTTCTCAACTGTGATCAATTCTGATAACTCACTGAGCAGGTTCCCTTCGCTATGACGCCCCAGGGCTTCCCTCTCAGGTGCTCATGTGACAAAGGTCTCACTTCAGACCCTCTGCTAGGTGGAGTGGAGTGAGCAAAGCTCTCTGAGGTTTGGTCTCTGCTGCCATTCTTCTCCAGTTGCTGTGGTGAGGACTGGTTGCTCCCTGTTGACAGGCCAATTTCTTGTTCCCTGAGGCTCCCACCTCATTGTGCACAGCTGGAAAAACCCTGACTCTCTGACTCCCAGCTGTTGGCTGTGATTCTTTGGATTCAGGTCAATCTTAACATGTAGGGTATTTTTTCTTTTGTTTTGTTTTGGTTTTGGTTTCTGTTTGCTTTTTTTGTTTGTTTATTTGTTTGTCTGTTTTGTTTTTCCAAACACGGTTTCTCTGTGTAGTCTTTGCTGTCCTGGACTCACTTTTGTAGACCAGGCTGGCCTCAAACTCACAGCAATCCACCTGCCTCTGCCTCCCTGAGTACTGGGATTAAAGTCATGCACCACCATGCCTGGCTTCTTTAGTCTGTTTTAAGTGATCTTTTTAAATATTAAGTAAACAAGATTTTGCTGTCAGTGCATTTCTATAATTTGATGGTAATGACTTTACAATTAAAAGTGATTTGGCTGATGTTTCTGTTTTACCTAATTGAACTAAATCGAAATATATTTTTTATCCTCAGTTGCATAAACTAGACAATTAGTAATCTCTGTTTCCAATGAAAATACAAAATCATTTTTCTCAAGTTGGAAAAAATGAAAGGTTGGAAGCTCAGTTACACATATTTTATGAACACTTTATGTACATTCCTAAATACCAATTTTTAAATGAATAAAAATAACTAGTCTCCAATAGAATTAAAATGGTAAAAGCATTTATTTTGTCTTAACCAGGGAGTGTTTCTTATCATTTGCATTTTGAACACTCAAAGATTAAAGAATACTTAGATACAGGATGATATCACGTATGACATGGAACTAGCAATTACAAAATGCGAAGACATAAGAGGCCATAAGAAATGTGAATCTTCATTGGAAAAAGAAATAACTCCAATAAATACCAAATGTGATCTAGACAAAATAAGAAAATGAAATACAAAATAGACATTTCACATATTTTGAAGCAGGGTCACTGATCTGTGGGGTAAGAACCTTTCATGTCTGAGAATGGTTCTGTTTAGAAAGAGCCTCCTTCTTTTATTAGCTAAAGATACAGAACAAGGGAGGGAGAGAGGGAGGGAGGGAGGGAGGGAGGGGGAGAGATGAAGGAAGGGAGGGGAGGAAGTGAAGGAGAGAGAGAGAGAGAGAGAGAGAGAGAGAGAGAGAGAGAGAGAGAGGAAGAAAGAAAAGGAAGAATATTCCAGGCTTTAGTGGTGCAAGTTTACATATGGGACAAGCTAGGTCAATCAGGGTATGTAGTGAGATCTTGTCTCAAACAAAACAAAACAGAGAATGAGACACTTTAGTCCTAATCAGATCTAAAATTATTTATAGGAACTGCTTGTGTGGGTCTTTATGTCCTTTTGTATAGTTGAATAAAAGTGTCCTCTTGTTCTGATGAAGCAAAACATGCCATAACTGGTTACTGGAGCTGAGGAAATGGTCACAAATGATTCCTAATGCCATGATATCACAATGTAATATGAAAGCATTGTCACAAGTGTGCATGTGTACACACACACACACACACACACACACACACACACACATATATATATATATATATATATATATATATATATATATATTTCTATCTCAAAGCAAATTTCACAGTGAAATTCTCACACCATAATTTATTGCACAGGCTCTTTTCAATTTCTATTCAAATTATTACTCCCCAGGGCTTAATCTGCTACTCTGTGCTGAAGGCCCATCCTTGGCTTGCTGCACACAGTTATGCTGGGGCCACCTTTCCTAAAAGTGATGTCTTCAAGGGATAAGAAGTTATCTCTCGTGTTTTCCATCTTTTAACATTCCACAGAATAAGAACAGAACCAAGGACACAAAGGCAAAACCGTATTATATAATCCTATGTTCAGTTTGGATCCCTGTGACTCTTGATAGATTTGTATACGAGAATCCAGAATGTGGTAAAATATGGATGTTGCCATCCAGGACCAGTACAGCAATACACCAGGGAGAACAGCTCCAGCCCCTCCTGACCCTCACTGGATGATAGGACTCTCACCTTGTTCAGTAATGTGTGGCCTGAAAATTGTTAAGTTCAGGTGCAGAAAAATCCCATTGATAACACCATCATGGCCTGGGGCTGTAGCCTTGTATTTGCCTAGCGCACAGAAAGCACTAGTTCCATTCGCCAGTGCCACATAAGAAGTGCATAGTGCTGCACAGCTGTCATTCCAGCACTGGGAAAGTAGAGACAAGAGAATTAGAAAGAAGTTCAGTGCAAAGGGATCAGATGGGGATGAGAACTAGAAGGATCCATCAGGGAGGGATGGGTGGAGCAAGAGAGTACAAGGAGAGACTACTGGACTAGGCAGGTACTTGGGGTGCAACATAGAAACCTAGTACATTGGGAATTAGTGCAGTGGAAATTTCCCGAAACCTTTGAAGACGACCCCGGCAAGGTTTTCATGCAATGAAGGGTGTGGAGTCTGAACTGGTTATCTTCTATAACCAGGCTAGGCTCCCAGTGGTGGGACTAGGGCACCAACCAAGACACAAAACCTTCGACTCACAACCTGTATTGCCTGCAAGATGCTCTCATGCAATGATGGCTCAGAGTTTGTAGGGTGGTCAACCAATGATTGGTCTTACCTGAGTCCCAAATCACTATAGAAGGTCCATGCCTGACACTGTGTTGGCATCCCACAACCAGAAAGTGATGGCTCAGAGTCTTAACGTAGAACCAAACATGACTAGCAAAAATGTCAATGAAATGATTCCTAATCATAATCTTCTATACTCATAGATAGTACCAAGCCCATTATTCACCAGAGATTCTTCCTCCGGTAGATGATGGGAGGAGAACGCAAAGACCGGTAGCCCAATATTAGATGGAACTCTGAGAACTCCTCAGGAGAGAGGATGGATCTAGGGGCCAGGACACCAGTTGAACAAAGCCCACAGATTCAAATAAGCAGAGCTCGTAAGGGCTCACAGAGACTGCATGGGTATTAGCTAAGCCCTGTGCATGCATGATGTGCTTGTTTAGAATGGGATCTTTTTTTCAAGCTCTTCACAGTGGGAGTAAGGGTTGGCTCTGACTCTTTGGCCTGCTTGTGGGACCATTTTCTTCTTCCTAGGTCCCCTGTGCCACCCTTGATATGAGTAGTGGATCTGGGTGGGAAGGAAATTTGGGGTGAGGAAACTTGGATAAGGGAAGGTGGGAAGCCTGCTATACCATAGGAGATAAAGATAAGAAAAAGATAAAGAAAAGAGAATGATGTTGAAGAATTTCTGAAGTTAATAAGCTTAAGACTAGCCTGGGCTCCATAACCCTTTATCTCAAATGCAAGTAATAAAAGTCATATCACAAAAACAAACATCAGTCTTCACCCCAGGACTGCATCAACAGAAGCCAAACTGTAGGAAGTCCTTCAGGAAAAATTGTCAGGATTTTTGCTCTTTTAAATGTATTAATTGCATGTAAAGAGATGGGGATGAAGAGTATCAGTAATTAAGAAATGTCAAACAACTGGAATTTATTCAGATTTGAATCGAAAGAACTAAGCTTAAAATAATACATTTATTCTTTATGAAAAAGTTGGATAATTGAATACTTACACTTTAGTAATATTTTAGTAACATTTTTGCTAATATTTAGAGATTATTTTGGATGCACTAAAATGTAACAAAGAAGGCAAGCTAGAGCTAGAATTATTTAAAAAAAAAAAAAAAAAAACAAGGCTGGTGAGGTGGGAAATGTCAAGAATTGCTCAGATTTTTCAACTTCTTCACAAAACAGCCAGGGTAAGTACTTCGTTCCTAAAGAGACCCTGCGTTGCAGGAAAGTTGCATGGGAAATGGCGAGGAAAACAGAAGGAGAGCAACTGTGAGCATGTCTTGATAATCACAGCACACAGCGGCTATAGCCAGCCAGGTTCTAAACAGGATAAGGGAGCGATAAAGGAGATAACTACATATCATACCTAACGTTACTCCCTTCTAGTTGAAGAAAAATATCAGAATCCATTGTACCCAGTTTCTATATTCAGTACTTCAAGTTGAGAGGAGCAGTGTATCTAACATTACCCAAAAATGTTTTGCTCTTAGATTTACCTCCTAAGAGGATGTGAGTAGGAGCAAACAATTTAGTGATGGAAAGAGGTAAGAATACTAAAATGAACATTGAAATACGAAGAGTAAACCCAGCTAAGGGGGCCCGTGACTTTAATCCCATAATTGGATAGGAGGATGTAGGAGAATCACAAGTTCTGTGTCTTCTCAGCTACACACTAAGGTTGAGGTTAATCAGAACTACTTGAGAGTCTGTCTCCAAAAGATATATATATATATATAGATAGATAGATAGATAGATAGATAGATAGATAGATAGATAGATATAGATATAGATATATAGATATATATACTATTTAACTAAAATAAACAGGGAATTTAGGGACTCCCAACAAGGACAATAAAGTTATTTGTTTGTTAGTTTGATATAGGTAGGTGACACTTAAAAGAGCTTGAATTCATGTTCTTCCTGTTCGAGTAGAATATCAGACTGGCTACCAGATAGTTTATGGTAGGGAGGGTAGATATTAGAGATTATCTTTACCACTGGAGAATTGTGATTCAACTTTTCAAGTAGTCATGTGCTTTATTTCTTAGAGATCCATTTTGAATAACCTTTCACCATAACAGAGGGAAAAAAAATCTACATTCCTCTTAAATTAACTATTTCTCTTTTTCCTTGATTTTTGTACGTTCCCTAATGCCTTCTTATCATCATTTTAATATAAAAGTATGAAAAAGTACAGACTCCTATTCAAACTTCAGAAACCTGCTACCATCTTCTCTCCAGGACCACGAACACAACTACCATATCAGTAAGAAATGAAAATAGAGATCGGGTTTTCATGACAAGTTTGTCTGTCTCCATGAAGAAAAAAGAAACTGCTCTGTGATGAGGTCAAAGGAAAATGTGTACTGGCGGCTCCTCTGTGGTAATAGAGGACTTTATTAACTTCGATCATTTTCAGTTGCCCCCTTTCCTGCAAAAAAAAAAAAATAGCTTCATAGACAGATATGCAAAAATATGGGACTGTGTCCTTTTCCTCTGTTTCTGTACTCCGTGTCCCTCTCCTCATCCCCCCCCCAAAAAAATTTAAAATTAAAAAAAAAATAAAAATATTGTGTGTTTGCTAAGTTTAACCTGATTGGACATTCACTCTATCTGTCTCTTCCCCCTAGGACCCTAGAATTGTACTGTGCACCCACAGCACCATCAACCTAGAACTCTCATTTAAACAAGGCGCTAAAAGGCATTTATGTAAACACACAGGTAGGAGGGCAATACAGTGCCCCAAGCCATCACTGGCCACATAACCAATACTAACAGTTTCTCCATCAACTTCCTAATTTTGAAGCATCTTCTTGGTGAAATTAACATACCTTAAACCTAATTTTGTCAAATTTTCAGACACCCCTGTCCCAGGAATACATATATCAGGCTTGTTGCACTTTTGCTGTTTGAAAAGAGGAGCTTAGAATGAAGAAAGACATAAGGAAAGTTAGTTTGGATAGACAGGCAGGTCACAGGAAAATAGATCAGGTGTTTAGGTTAGAGAGAGAAAATGAGATGAGAGTCTCTGTCTGTGTTCATATAATCTGCTTTTTACCCACATGAAAGGTGATGGACAAGCCCAGAGTCCAAGTGATCGGTCTAAGGTAACTACTCCAAAGACATCTGCTGATGAGGAGAGTGAGGAAGACAATTCACGGCAGGAACAACTACAAGAAACTGACCAGCAACAATCTTCCCCTCCTCCAGCCAAATACCAAGAATCTCCTCAGCAAGGCCTCCAGCAGCAGGTTCCTTTTTACCACAGGATTCTCTCTCCACCTCGGTTGTCTGTGAAAAATCAGCCTTTTATTAGGTCTCTCATTTCTTAAGAGGCACAGATGCCATTGACATTATATCGCAGGACTTAATATAAAAACTTCCACAGCTCTTTATGTGCTCTGCTTGTGCCTGCCATCTTTTTCATAATAAAGAAGTTCACTACCCAGTGTCCTCAGGAATTATCTTACCATGAACAGCGGCTACTGGACTTTCACATTCTGTAGGACATGTTAGACTCATGTGAGACTAAGTAGAAAACCTATAATACATTCCTTCAAAAATTCCTTGGCTGGAAAGATGGAGCAGTGTTAGATATCAGTTGTTGCTTTTGCAGAGGATCGGGATTCGTTTCCCCACACCCCGATGGTAGCTCAAACCATCTGTAGTTCCATTTCCAAGGGATCTGAGCCCTCTTCTGATCAAAATTGGCACCAGAATCACATATGGTGCAAATACATTCATGCACACAAATATTCATGTACGTAAAATAAAATAAGTTTAGAAATTCCTACAGCAATGAATTACAGGTAAACCCTATACACAAGAATGTTATGAGCATTTATTTACCAACGTTTAAACAGGTGTCCATAGAATGTTATATCATTCCATCACTAAATTTTGAACTTTATCCTCATTTTAGAAGTTGGTATGCTTGTTTTGTTTCCCTGTCTTGTGGTCAGATTTTTACTATGAAATATTTTAGTATTGTAAGAAAGAAAAAAAAAGAAAAGATGTAAGTTTGTTTGGAGTGGGTAGTCCCAGAAGAAGCTGGAGAGGGGAGAGAGGGATGGCATATCTAGTTGAAATGATAATAAGAACATGGTCTTCCCTGGAAGGTTCTTTAAAAAAACAAAACCAATAAAACAAAACTTCCAATGTATTAAAGAAAGAAACAAAAAGAAAAGAAAAAATAAAGAATCAGTAAATAATCTAGAAAAGAAAGATGAAGCAGTATACAAATATGAATACACACTTGGTAATATTAAACAATTTTTGTAAGAAATGATGAACGTATGATAAAATAATATTTGGGGCTTAGAAAAAGTGACTTGATTTTTCCAAAATAGAAAAATATACACACAGGCAAAACAAGAAAGCTTAAGTACAATATAAATAGTCCAAGAGAGTCAAAGGTTTGTAGAATATAAACCTTAAAGATTGTATATAA
>OU015745.1:14866315-14885244 GCA_907169655.1 Acomys percivali | reverse complement strand
GGGGGGGGAGAACAATAATAAATTGCATGCTAATTACTTTATTAGGATACTGGCTATGCCGTTATGACCACCATGCTTAGAGTTTCTGAAATGAAGAAAAAAATAAGGATATTAGATATAGCACACTGGAATTTTCCAGTGCTTGCAAGCAGCACTGAGGAGAGAAGCGAGTCCCCCCATCCCACTTCAGTTCCTTCCTTCCCTGCAGAAGCTTTCTTTTCACTCCCATTTGCCATGTAATAAATAACGTGTCCTATATTGTTCCTTATAAACTGAATGAAATTTCTCCACAAAGACGGTTCTCATAATCTGTTCATACTAGGGAAAGCTGACACCCATCTGCATGCCTCCTGACAAGATTGGGGCAGAAGACGCTATTCCACATTTACACAGAGTACTATATATTTGCTTAAAAAAGAAAATTCAAAGCATACAAACTACTGCAAACCCAACATAATATTTCAAGGCTACATATTACTTACTGAGAAACAATGTATATTTTTCCCAAGGAATATGACTTTTGCAGTGAGTGACATATAGATCTACATGTAAAGTATAAAATCAAGGGTAGAAATTGGATTGTGAACATGTGGAACAAGATAGTGTCTTATGGATAATACAATAGAATTAATAATTATAGATTTGAGGGAGCAAGTGGGGATTTAATTATAGGAATTATCATCCTGAGTTCTTATGAGGGAGGATCCTAGAGCACCTTGTGATTTAAAACTAATGTCTAGAAATACAGATTACATTTAGCAGCAATATGTTATGGTATCACTCGGTATCTTGATATGAGCCAAGAATGGAGAATGAATTTGGTACTTTAGACAATTAAGCTGGGAGATAGATGGTTTCAAACACAGGAGACAAAGGAAGGCCACTGCTGTACTTCATTTAAAAAAAAAAAAAAAGCAAAAAACTCAACCCTTCTAATCATTGTACTGTGAAAGAATAAAACTGAGGAACATGTTTTTCAGTAGCAGAATTACTTTAAAGAGCTTGGTAAAGCCAAGGTCTTTGTGTAGAATATCTGTATTGAAATATGGGAAATAGGGCTCAGAGTATGTCATCAAAACAACACATTCTCCACAATTGTGTGGAGAGCTGGGACTGACTCGGACATGAACTCTGATGCTCCCTATTCCACCACTTTCCCTTGGCAGGGAGGCCTGAAGGCACTCAGAGGAAGGGTAAGCAGGCTACGAGGATGAGACCTGATAGGCTGTGGTCATATTGGGGAGGAGGTCCCTTCTGTCACAGACCTAGGGGAGGGAAATGGGGTGAAAGAGGGAGGGAAAGGGGAACGGGAAGTTAAAAGGGAGGGAATAACAATTGAGATGTAATTTGAATAAATTATTTTTTTAAATCCTGCTGTTAGTTAATTCTCACACTGCGCTTGCAGAAAGTGTAAGTGAAGGTGTTCCTTCTCAGTGAATTTGACTCACACCTCTCATGAGCATCTATGTTACTGGAGTGGGTGGATTTAGGGAGGTCTTTGTGGATTGCTCTGTGGGAAGACAATGGTTAACTCTTGGAGCCTACAAACATTAGTGTTCCCTGTTGGATCCCATGGCCATGAGGACAAAATTGCCATTTATTGCCTCTGAAAGGATGAGAAAGAAGAAGTCCCATTGGTCTCATTATTGATATGGAAACTGTTCATGGTCCAGAGGAGAAATGGGAGATTGCGCTTGATATTCTTGTGATCATTCCAGCTGAGGATCATACTCCTCAGAAGAGGCTTCAAAAACAGACCTTCCAAATCTCTCAAAGTACTTATTTTCTTCAAATTCCCTGTGGGTAGGGATAGAACAGATGGGTAAAGTGGAAGAACATGAACTCTTCTTTTCCCATGCTTATTACGTCATACCCACACCTTTCTCCTGTAACCTGCCTTCAACGGACAACCTCCCTGCTGCCTACTGCTGGTGAAGGATTATTAATATTTAATATTGAACTTTTATTCCCAAATAATCACACAGATCTATATCTATATCTATATAACACAATGCTGCTCAATAATTACTCCATCCTAAACCTCCATGCTACTACAGTTTCCTCCCATTCTGATTTTCCCCCTTTATACTTGCTTTTTACTCATATCCAAGGTCTGGCTTCATTCTTCCTGGTAGTTCCAGGACTTGCCCTCATGGCTCCATCCTGTGTCCTCCCTTCTCTTTTTCCTCCCCGTCACTGGGTAACGATGACCCACCCTATTCTGTTATCGCTCAGCACTGGATAGTTGTTTTTATTGGCAGCGCAGAGAACAAATGGTGACATGTTTATACAAGCTTGGAACAGGAGATACTTTGAATAAACATCACAATGCAATATCCTGATTGATCCAGAGAGTAGGGTGAAGAAATCAGCATTTGAATGAACAAAGGTAAACTGTACACAGTCCACGGGAACATTATGCCAACACACTGCTCTTTGATTTTTGTCTTCTCTTAATGCACACACTGAGATGGAGAATATCTATCTGTTCCTGGGCCAATTTAGCTCTTAGTTCATAAAGTAGTAGCAGTAGTAGTAGTGGTAATATAATGAAACTGCATGTTAATTTAAATTTCAGAGCTGTTGTTTCCAGAGACAGAGGGGGAACACCCCAGTGAATTTTAACAGAGGTATCTTCCAATTGCATTTCTTGATCCGGAATTAACTTGCTCACTTGAGTTCAATCTCTGCTCCCACGCCCTCGCCCTGTGGTTAGAGTTTGATGCTGAGGACCCTATTGCTGTACAGACACTATTTGAAGGGTTTTCAGAAGACTTAAGTCTATGTTTTGATGAGGATGGAGATATAGTGTTAATAGAAAAAACACAGACGTTCTTTAAAAGGAACTTTCATTTGCCTATTTCAACTGTTATCTGGAAGGCTTACTGCCTCCTGCTATCCCCAGCCTAGCCCTGGAAGTTTCTAGTCTCCAAAAAAAATCTAACCTAGGCCTAGAATGTTTCCAACTTCTGAGAATTACTACTCAATATGCTCGCCTTTTCTTATTCCTTTGAGCTAATAGCTGGCTGATTCAACTCAGTTGGTCTGGCTCAGACTCCTCTCTCAGATAACTTCTTCAGTCTGGCTTTTCTCTTGGCCTCTGAATTGCTCTGCCTCCCAAAGGACAGTTATGCTAAGTTCCTGTCTGTAAGCAAAGCAGAGTATCATTCGTAGTGGCAGGGGTTGGGAGTCATTGGTTGGCCATTCCCTCATACTGTGCTCCATCTTTATCCCTGCACATCTTGTAAGCAGCAAAAACTTTGGATAGAAGGTTTTGTTGAGTACATTGGTGTCACCATCCCTCTACTGGAAGTCCTACCTGGCTTCAGGAGGTGGACACTTCAGGCTACATATCCCCTTCTGCTAGGAGGAGTCTTAGAGTCACCCCAATAAACTCCCAGGAGCATCTCCCCTCCCAGGTCTCCAGCTTGCCCCAGAGATGCCTTATAACAATTTTTGTTCTCTCACAATCTTCTCCCCACCCCACTTCTCCCCACACATGGTCCCACCCCTGCTGTTCCTATCCAGAACCTTCCTCCTACCCAGTTCACTCCGTTCACGCGCCTCTGATATCTATTTTATGTCTGCTTCTGACTGAGATTAGAGCATCCTCCCTTGAGCCCTCCTTGTTACTTAGCTTCTTTGGGTCTTTGGAGTGTAGCATGGTTATCCTGCTCTTTATGGCCAATATCCACTTATAAGTGACTATATACCTAACATTTATACATCCACTATAACTACATATTATACATAATTTTCTGGGTCTGCGATACCTCACTTACCATGGTGTTTTCCAATTCCATCCATTTCCTGTCAAATTTCATGATGTCTTTGTTTTTTTTATTTTATTTTATTTTTTTATTTAATTGATTTATTCTTGTTACATCTCAATGGTTATCCCATCCCTTGTATCCTCCCATTCTTCCCTCCCTCCCAGTTTCCCCTTATTCCCCTCCCCTATGACTGTTCCTGAGAGGGATTACATCCCCCTGTATATGCTCATAGGGTATCAAGTCTCTTCTCGGTGACCTGCTGTCCTTCTTCTAAGTGCCACCAGGTCTTCCCCTCCAGGGGACATGGTCAAATGTGAGGCACCAGAGTACGTGAGAAAGTCATATCCCACTCTCCACTCAAGTGTGGAGACTGTTCTAACCATTGGCTAGATCTGGATAGGGGTTTAAAGTTTACCGCCTGTATTGTCCTTGGCTGGTGCCTTAGTTTGAGCGGGACCCCTTGGCCCAAATCTGCCTATCATAATGTACTACTTGTAGGTTTCTAGGACACACTGGATCCTTCTACATTGCTATTCTCCCATGGTTCTCTCATCTAGAGTCCCAATAGGATGTCCTCCCCTCTGTCCCAGTTTCCTGGTAAGGGAAGGCTTTCGTGGAACATGCCCATTGGGCTAGTATACAGATATAAGTGAGTATATACCATTTGAGTCTTTCTGCTTCTGGGTTAACTCACTCATTATGATCATCTCTAGCTCAATCCATTTGTCCACAAATTTGGGGAATTCCTTGTTTTTAATAGCTGAGTAGTATTCCATAGTGTATATGTACCACAGTTTCTTTATCCATTCTTCTACTGAGGGACAGTTAGGCTATTTCCATGATCTGGCTATTATGAATAAGGCTGCTATGAGCATGGTGCAGCAAATTTTCTTGTTGTGTGCTGGAGCATCTACTGGGTATATTCCAAGGAGTGGACTAGCTGGGTCTTGAGGAAGCCCTATTCCCAGTTTTCTGAGATAGCACCAGATAGATTCCCAAAGTGGCTGTACTAGTCTGCATTCCCACCAGCAATGAAGGAGTGTTCCTCTCTCTCCACATCCTCGCCAGCATGTGGTGTCGCTTGAGTTTTTGATCTTAGCCATTCTGATGGGTGTAAGATGGAATCTCAGAGTTGTTTTGATTTGCATTTCCCTGATGACTAAGGAGGTTGAACATTTCTTTTTTTTTTTTCTTACTTTTTTTCCATTCTCTTTTATTCCATAAACACCTAGTTACAAGTTGCACAAATCATTTCTTTTTATAAAGGCAGAGAAGGGTATAGGAAAGTGTTTTGTGATGTTGGGGGTGGGAGAAGGGGCAAAGAGTTGGGAATTAGTCCATTCCTTCCACAGACCTGTAGGACCATGGCATCTGCAGTGGGGCTCTGAGGACCAGGGGAGCTGAGGGATGGAGATCCCTAAACCCAGAGCTCTTCCCCCCAAAACCTTCAGTGTGTGGCAGGGGTTCAGGGAAAGATGAGGCGGCTTGGAAATGGAGCAGCAAAATGAAAACTCAAGTTAGTGGATACAAGATGGGTGGGGTCATCACGGTGAGGGGATGAGAGATGGAGACCGCAGGTAAAGGGGACAGTAGAAGGTTCTCCTGAGACCCCCAGGGAGAGGTGGGGGCCAACTTGCCTGTTAATTTAATATTAAATTGGGATAGAACTTGGAAAGGACAAAGTTATTTCAAGGGATGATTTCTCAGCCTCTCAGCCTGTACAAGAGAGGCTGAGAACCAGGGGCCTTCACCAGTCGTAGTGCCGGGACTGTTGGGAGGGGG
Organism: Acomys percivali; assembly: GCA_907169655.1. Taxonomy (NCBI): domain Eukaryota; kingdom Metazoa; phylum Chordata; class Mammalia; order Rodentia; family Muridae; genus Acomys; species Acomys percivali. Next base: position 14,879,689 of record OU015745.1, on the reverse strand, counting down.
AGTTCTCAGGTCCCTGGATAGCCAGGCGGGGAGACCTCTCAGCCCTTCGTCCCCCACCCACAGATGCCTCATGCCGCCGAAATTCCAGAGGACGTTGCTGCCTGAATCGGGATGTCTCTCTTCGCCATTCATCATCAAATGCTGCTGCCTCACTTTCGTCCAGGTTGATGTAGTCCTGCCGTTCTTCCTGGTCCCTTGTGCAGTGGTTTCGGGAGCGCTGGAGGATGTGAGCCCTGTCCCGGATGTGATGCCCAATGGACATCTGCTCTAGACCACTGTCTGAGTCCCAGACAGTCCTCCGTGTCTCCCGGATCCCTCCTGGGCCAGAGCGCATCTCAGATGTCTCCTGGTAAACCTTGGGGGCACCATCGCCAGTTTTGGAGTAGGAGATGACAGTGGAAGAAGAAAAGGTCTGGCAGTTGCCCCCAGTGGCCATGTGTTCCATGTTCCCAGTCATGTCATTCATCATCCCAAACATGTCCATGAAGCCACCAGACATTCCCAGCATCCCGAAGGGAGAGACAGCCCCAGCCTGCATCCTGTGGCTGGGAGGTCTGGTTGCTGGCACGTTACCATCTGTGATGCAAAGGAATGGGCTATAGCCAAAGCCACCTGACAACATGCGGCTCATATGCTGACAGTGGATTGCGAAGGAGTCCATCAGGAACATGGAATCCTCAGGCTCCACGTCCCTCATGAAGTGGAGCATCCTGATTTCAGCTCCAGGGGGATCCACACAGTCCCCGACTCAGGCTCGGCAGCCCATCCGGCCCGCCTCCTCTCCGGGCAGTGCAGGAACATGGTTGCAGCCCACGACGCAGGGATTGGTCCCCGAGGGAGCTTCTAGCCTCCCACTCCACCTCCTGTTTTAGCTGCCACCTCCTTACCTTGAGCACTTCTTTAAGTGTTTCTCAGCCATTTGATATTCCTCTCTTGAGAATTCTCTGTTTAGTTCCAAGCCCCATTTCTCAACTGAGTTATTTGGTTTGGTGGTGTTTACTTTCTTAAGTTCTTTATATATTTTGGATATTAGACCTTTGTCAGATGTAGAGTTGGTGAAGATCTTTTCTCAGTCTGTAGGCTGTCGCTTTCTTTTCTTAACAGTGTCTCCAGCCTTACATAAGCTTCTCAGCCTCATGAGGTCCCATTTATTAATTGTTGACATTAAGGCCTGGGCTGTTGGTGTTCTGTTCAGGAAGTTGTCTCCTGTGCCAATATGTTCCAGGCTCTTCCCCACTTTTTCTTCTAAGTGACTTAGTGTCTCTGGTTTTATGTTGAGGTCTTTAATCCACTTGGATTTGAGTATTGTGCAAGGTGACAAATATGAGTCCACTTGTATTTTTTTACACATAGACATCCAGCTAGACCAGCACCATTTGTTGAAGATGCTATCCTTTTTCCATTGAATGGATTTGACTTCTTTGTCAAAAATCAAGTGACCATATGTGTGTGGATTCATATCTGGGTCTTCAATTCGATCCACTAATCAACCAGCCTGCTGCTGTGCCAGTACCATGCTGTTTTAATTACTATTGCTTTATAGTACAATTTGAGATCAGGTATGGAGATTCCTCCGGAGCACATTTATTGTACAAGATCATTTTTGCTATTCTGGGTTTTTTGTTTTTCCATATGAAGTTCAGAATTGAACTTTCAACGTCTTTAAAAAATTGTGTAGGTATTTTGATAGGGATTGCCTTGAATCTGTAGATTGCTTTTGGTAGGATGGCCATTTTTACTCTGTTAATTCTCCCGATCCATGAGCAAGGAAGATCCTTCCATCTTCTCATGTCATCTTCAATCTCCTTCTTCAGAGTATTGAAATTTTTTTCAAATAAGTCCTTCACTTGCTTAGTTAGAGTAACTCCTACATATTTTATATTGCTTGTGGTTAATGTGAAAGGTATGGCTATCCTAATTTCTTCCTCTGCAAGCTTGTCATTTGTGTATAGGAAGGCTACAGAATTTGTTGAGTTAATTTTGTATCCAGCCAAATTGCTGAAAGTGTTTATCAGCTGTATTAGTTCTCTGGTGAAATTTTGAGGGTCACTTATGCACACTATCATATCATGTGCAAATAGGGATAGTTTGACTTCCTCCTTTCCGGTTTGGATACCCTTGATCTCTTTTTGTTGTCTTATTGCTCTGGCTAGAACTTCAAGTATTATATTGAAGAGATATGGAGAGAGTGGGCAGCCTTGCCTTGTTCCCGATTTTAGAGGAATTTCCTTGAGTATCTCACCATTTACTTTGATTTTGGCTATTGGCTTGCTGTAAATAGCCTTTATTATATTGAGGCAAGTGCCTTGTATCCCCGATCTCTCTAAAACTTTAAACATGAATGGGTGTTGGGATTTATCAAATGTTTTCTCTGCATCTAAAGAGATGATCATGTGGTGTTTTATTTTCAGTTTGTTTATATGGTGGATTACATTGATGGATTTCTGTATATTAAACCATCCCCTCATGCCTGGGATGGAGCCTACTTGGTCATGATGAATGATATCCTTTATGTGTTCTTGTATTCGTTTTGCAAGAATTTTATTTAGTATTTTTCCATCGATGTTCATAAGAGAAATTGGTCTGAAATTCTCTTTCTTTGTTGAGTCTTTGTGAGGTTTAGGTATCAACGTGACTATGGCCTCATAGAATGAATTTGGTAAGGTTCTATCCAATTCTATGTTTTGAAGTAGCTTGAAGAGAATCGGTATCAGCTCGCCTTTGAAGGTCTGGTAGAATTGTGCACTGAAACCATCTGGCCCTGGGCTTTTTTTGGTTGGGAGACTATCAATGATTGCTTCTATTTCTGTAGGGGAAATGGGACTATTTAGCTTGTTTATCTGTTCTTCACTCAACTTAGGCAAGTGAAATTGATCAAGAAAATCGACCATTTCCCTTAGATTTTCAAATTTTGTGGCATATATGCCTTCAAAGTAGGATCTTATGATTCTTTGTATTTCTACAGTGTCTGTTGTTATGTCTCCCTTTTCATTTCTGATTTTGTTGATTTCAATACTGTCTCTCTGCATTTTAGTTAGTTTGGCTAACGGTCTGTCTATCTTGTTGAATTTCTCAAAGAACTAGCTCTTGGTTTTGTGGATTCTTTGGACTGTTTTCTTAGTTTCTAATTTGTTAATTTCAGCCCTGAGTTTGATTATTTCCAGATGTCTACTCCTTTTGGGTGTTTCTGCTTCTTTTTTTCCTAGGGCTTCCAGCTGTTTTGTTAAGTTGCTTATGTGTGATGTTTCCAATATCTTTTTAAAGGCACTTAGTGCTATGAATTTTCCTCTTAGCACTGCTTTCAATGTATCCCACAAATTTGGGTATGTTGTTCCCTCATTTTCATCGAATTTCAGAAACTCCTTGATTTCTTTCTTTATTTCTTCCCTGACCCATGTGTCATTTAGCAGAGAGTTGTTTAGTTTCCACATACATGTAGGCTTTTTGTTGTTTCTGTTGTTGTTGAATTGCAGCCTAAGAGCATGGTGATCTGATAGACTACAAGGTATTATTTCAATCCTCTTGTATCTGTTGAGGCCTGCTTTGTGACCTACGATGTGATCAATTTTGGAGAAGGTTCCATGGGGTGCAGAGAAGAAGGTATATTCTTTCTTGTTTGGGTGAAAGGTTCTATAGATATCTGTTAGATCCATTTGACCCATGGCATTGGTTAATGATGTTATTTCTTGGATTAGTTTCCGTTTCAATGAGTTATCCTTCAGTGAGAGTGGGGTATTGAAGTTTCCCACTATTATTGTGTGGGGATCGATGTGTGGTATAAGTATTTTTAGCAGATCTTTTACAAATGTGGGTACCCTTGTATTGGGGGCATAGATGTTCAGAATTGTGATGTCATCTTGGTTGACTTTACCTTTGATGAGTATGAAGTGTCCTTCTGCATCCGTTTTGTTTAATTTTGGTTGAAAGTCTATTTTGTTTGATATTAAAATGGCTACGCCTGCTTGCTTCTTGTGACCATTAGCTTGGAATATTTTTTTCCAACCTTTTACCCTGAGATAGTGCCTATCATTATGGGTGAGATGTGTTTCTTGAATGCAGAAGAATGTTAGATCTTGTTTATGCACCCATTCAGTTAGTCTGTTTCTTTTTATTGGAGAATTGAGACCATTGATGTTGAGAGATATTAATGACCAGTGACTGTTAAGAGTCTTAATTTTGATGTTGTTTCCAATCAAGCGTTTTTGTAGCTGTGTTTTTGCCATGGTATAGTTACCTATTTCTTGAGTAGTTTTGGTTGTAGCTTGACCCTTTGGGATGGAGTTTTCCTTCTAGTACCTTCTGTAAAGCTGGATTTGTGGATAGGTACTGTTTGAATTTGTTTTTGTCATGGAATATTTTGTTTTCTCCATCAATGGTTATTGATAGTGTTGCTGGGTAAAGTAGTCTGGCCTGGCATCTGTGGTCTCTTAGGGTTTGCCGGATCTCTGTCCAGGCTCTTCTGGCTTTTATGGTCTCTGCTGAGAAGTCTGGTGTAATTCTGATAGGTTTGCCATTGAATGTTATTTGGCCCTTTTCCCTTGCAGCTTTTAATATTTTTTCTTTGTTCTGTATGTTTTGTGTTTTGATTATTATGTGACGGGCAGTTTTCCTTTTCTGGTCAATTCTATTTGGTGTTCTGTAGGCCTCTTGTATGTTTATAGGTATCTCTTTCTTTAGGTTGGGAAAATTTTCTTCTATGATTTTGTTGAGAATAGTTTCTGGGCCTTGGAGTCTGATATCTTCTCTTTCTTCAATGCCTATTATCCTCAGATTTCTTCTTTTCATGGTGTCCTTAATTTCTTGGATGTTTTGTGTCAGGAGTTTTCCAGATTTGGCATTTTCTTTAATGGTTACATCAAGATCTGTGATTGTATCTTCTAGACCTGAGATTCGTTCTTCCGTCTCTTGGATTCTGTTAGAAAAGCTCACCTCTGTGTTGCTCGCCTTCTCCTCTGAGGTCTCACGTTGTCGTTTTTCTTTTGTCTGTGTGTTTATGATTGAATCCACTTTTGTCTTCAGATCTTGAACTTATTTTTTGATTTCTTTCATTGGATTGTTTGTATATTCCTGAGTTTCTTCTATTGCCTCTTTATAGGTCTTCAGAGCTTGAACCGTTTTATTTGTTTCTTCCATCTGGTTGTTTGCATTTTCCTGAAAAATTTCCAATTCCACTCTACATGCTTCTTTTATGTCTCTCACCTGTTTGGCTGCGTCTTCCTGTATTTGATTACGAATTTTATTTGTTTCCTCCATTAATATGCTCCTTATTAAGGATTTGAGGTCATTTTCTTGTATTTCCATTGTATTTGAGCTCTCTGGGTTGTTTTCTTTGGGATAGCTGGAAACTGGAGATGCCATGTTGTTTTCAGGTTTTTTGTGTATGCTTTTACGCTGTCCTTTAGACATCTTGCTGGCTTTGTTTTTGTTGGGTAGCTTCCCCGCGTTGCATAGAGGGAGTCTGTTGATAGATTCACTTGTTTTCTCATGATTTCCATAGGCTGGAAGCTCTGATGCTTCACTGTTTTAGATGGCAGGAGGTTAGCCCTGTCATTTTGGGCTCTCACAGCCAGTGATCCTCAGCTCCCCTGTGCTGTGGGTCCTGCAATCGTTCTGGGTCTCTGGATGAGCATTGGGTCAGGCCTAGGTATCCACAGCCTTCTGGGTTTCCTGCCAAGTCTGGCCAGGGACACTGGGCCCAAACCACCCGCCGAGCTCAGCTTGAATCTCAGGGCCTGAACCGTCTGCTGAGCTCAACTAGGAATTCTGGGCTCAAAATGCACACAGGGTCCAGCCAGAAGTTTTGGGCTGGGACTGCACACCAAGCTCAGCTAGGGGCTTTTGGCCAAAGTGCGTGCTGTGGTCAGTTATTGACTCAGGCCCGAACCCTCTGCCCAGCTCAGCCAAGTATTCTGGATTCAAACTGCACACTGTGTCCAACCAGAGTCTTAGAGCCAGGACTGTGCTAAAAGCTCTACTAGAGTCTCTGGGTCCAATTTGTCTGCCAAGCACGGTTGGGGACTCTGGCCCTAAACTGCACGCCGAGCTCCACCCGAGTCTCCGGGGCAGAATTGTGCACCAAGCTCAGCCAGGGACTATGGACCCACACTGCACACTGAATTCAGCCCAGGACTCCAGGCCTATACTGCGTGGAGAGTCCAGCCAGAGTCTTGGGGCCACCGAGCCTGTGTGCACAGCTCAGCTAGAATCTCTGGGCCTAATCTGCCTGGCAAGTCCAGCTAGGGCCTCTGGGCTGAATCTGAGTACTGACCTTAGCCTGCGTCAGCACCCCAGAACTGCCCACTGAGCTGAGCTAGTGTCTTGGGCAGAACTGCTCATTGATGTGAGCTAGCGCCTCTGGTGGAACTGAGCTCTCTGCCCAGCCTGCGTCACAGCAGGAGAGCTGCGGCTGCGCTGACCTGGTGCCTTTGGTGGACCTGAGTGCTCTGCCCAGCCTGCGTCACAGCAGGTGAACTGCGGCTGCGCTGAGCTGGTGCCTAGTGTAGACCCGAACACTCTGCCCAGCGTGCACCACAGCAGGGGAGCTGTGGCTGTGCTGAGCTGTTGCCTTGGGCAGAATTGCTTGCTGCACTGAGCCAGCGTCTCCAAAGCACTGCACACTGAGCTGTACCCGGGACTCTGGGACTGAACTGTCCACCAAGTCCAGTTTGTGTCACAAGGCACCACGCTACCCAATTCCTGTCCAGAGTCCCCTCTCCCGCAGCAACTCCCACCAGCCACCACACTAACCGCCTCCGGAAGGCTCTGAGCTGCAAACCTCAGCTGCTGCTGCTGGTGCCGCCACTGCTGTTCTGATCCGAGAAAATCCACACTCCTCCCGTGTGCAGGGGCACACAGGTCCTCCACACCCTGGTCCCTCCAAGCCATGGAGCACTCCTGTTGCCGTGGTGTCGGGACCTTGGTGTTCCTGGCTCAGAAATCTGTGCAGTTCCCTGAATTGTTCACTGGAGCGTCCAAACACGGTCCACACAGCTCGCCGCTATCTTGGATTCCCCTGTCTTTGTTTTTAATAGCTGTGTCATTTTCCATTTTGTAAATGTACCACATTTTTAAAAATCTATTCTTTAGTTGAGGAACACCTAGGTTGTTTCCAGTCTCTGGCTATGATGAATAAAGCTGCTATTAGTATAGTTGGTCAAGTGTCTTTGTGATATGGTAGGGTACCTCTTGAGAATATGCTCAGGAGTGGTATAGATGGGAGTTTGAAGTAGAATTATTATCAATTTTCTGAGAAAATGCTGTTGTACAAGTTTGAACTCCCACCTCCTCCACATCCTCACAAGCATGTATTGTCACTTGAGCTTTTTATTTTAGCCATTCCAACAGGTATAATATATCATTAAATTCTTCACAAGTACTAATAGCTCTAAGCACAGATTCTGTTATGAACTACATTATACAATGTGTTTGTCATCTTTATACCTGTACCTGCACCAACATATACATGATATATGTATGCTGTATAATAAATAAAAACATAAAGCAGAATTGTTTGAATTGGATGGCTGTGTAATATATATCTTTTAAGTGCTCATTAATAAATGACTTGGTAATTTGCAAAGACAATTAGAATTCATAGGACTCATGATAGCTTCAAACACACTGGATGAATTTAAATTAAACACATCTTTTAAAGCAGATTGTATTTTTCATAATGAAGACACAAAGTTGAGGTTTGTAATCATTTAGCTGGCACTAAAACCGGATTTTAGAATGATGTCAGTTTTTCCTATTGTTTTCACTGTCAATATAAATATGTACTTTATTTCCCACTTTATAGAATTAATTTACTTAACCATGAATAGAAATTAACTTTGTTTTTACATTCAGCCATGTATGAAGATTTGTATTATATCTTAACATTAATCACTGAAGTAGCAATTTAGAAAAACCGATTAATTCACTTAAATGCAATTAAGAGGAGTATAGAAGTTAGAGGGAGAACATATCATAGAAATGAGGCAAATATAGTATTTATGTTTGAAATTCTCAAAACACATGAAAAGAAGACAATGTGAATCAATATGTTGCAACATAAGTTGAAAATTGGCACTCATTATCAGAGGCACAGGCACCAGTAGATTGGGATTATGGTTAATATTAAGAGGTTTTTCTCAAAGTCCCTCATCTCAGACCGTCAAATACGTCAGTTTTGCCCAGAGATGCTCATGCATTGGCTGGTACCATAATAGGGACTGCCCTGGAGACAGACTGTCATCCCATGTGATTTCAAATCAGAAGAAGAGGTAAGTAGAATGAAGGGTTTCTCCCTCTAGATCAGCTCAGCAGGTTGTACTGCATGGCCTTAATACTGACTTTATCGCCCATTGTCAAAGAGTCATATATTCCTGTCATTTCCCCCAATTCTTCTGATAATAGAAATGAGTAGAACTTATAAATGAAACATAGTAGAGTAAATTCTGGAGATATTACCTTTGGTTTAAACAAACAAACAAATCATGCATAGAGCATTTATATAACCTTTGTGGCAAGGATGAAGTTACAGCCTAAAGCAAAGTGAAGAATACCAAGTGGAGGGTGCAGAAGCATCTAGCTTTAATCCCCTGTTCTACTGTGGTAACTCAATACTCTGGCATTTTCATCTAAAATATTAGAAATTTGTTGAGCTATAGTTTAAGTAATAGTTATGAGGTGGTATCTATATGACAGAGCGTTGGAACTTTATTTTTTTTTTGAGATCTTATTATAATTACATTATTTCCTCTCTCTAAGCCAACAATTCTCAAATGTCTTTATGCTGTGACCCCTTAATACAGTTTCTCATGTGTGATGACCCCTAACCATAAAATTATTTTGTTGCTACTTCATAACTATAATTTTGCTACTGCTATGAATCATAATGTAAATATCTAATGTGTGGGATGGTTGATATGTGACTCCTCTGAAATGGTCACTTGACCTTCCTAAATGGGTTGCAACCCACAGGTAGGGAGCCAAAGCTCAAAACCCTTATGTCTATATCTCTTCCTGCTCTCTTCCAAATTCATGGCATATTTTTCTTAATTATTGTTACATATGTATTTTATATACCTTCCTAAATACAACCTTCTCAGCATATAATGTTACCAATTGGATATCCAACACCAAATTACCAGCTCTGAAAACATATAAATACAAGTAACACTGTACAGATTGAGATGTGGTATTTGAAAAGTGAAACCTTTTACTGTAATAGAGATGTGTAATGAACATTAATAACTTCAGCAAAATTTTGTCTGTTGGCAGGACTCATATTATCATCAACTCAAGCAACTATTAGTTGGTAAATTACAGTTTTTCCTTTTTTTATTTACTTATATTGTTTCTACCCTTCAAATCATTGTTCGAGTGCTGGAGAGTATATTATTCAAGTCTCTGTGGAGGAACAGAACTTAGAGAATAAATGAATCCGTCATCTGCTGTCTGTCTGTCTGTCTATCTATTTATTTATAATCTATCTATTCATCTATCTATCTATCATCTATCTAGGGGATTTGTTAAAGTTGTTTAGAAGCTGTAGTCCTATAATCCAAAAATAGCTATTTATCCACAAAAAGTACAAGAACCCAGTAGGTGTTCAGTCCAGAAGCCTGAACATCTTAGCTGGTCTTCAGTATATGCTTGATTCCTGAAGAAGTACGATTGAAAGGCAATGAAGGAAATACTTGCCAGTGAGAATAAGAAGAGCAAGCAAAAAGGCAAGCTTCCTTTGTTCATGATACAACAGCTCAACAGTTGTAATTTTTAAGAGTTTTAAATCACAGAATATTTAAAATAGCCTAGCTCATCTTCAATTCTTAGTGCAACTGTTAGAAAATAAAATTTAATAAGATTATATTTTCCTTTAAGTTAAAGTCTCTGAACTTTAAAAAAACAGTTTTAAAAGTAAGAATTTATAATATTTTTGAAAAATAACAAAAATACTGTGTTGAAGAATTGTTATATAATATATATGAATTATATAATATATTAAATTATATAATATAATATATATATAAATTAGAAATTTATGAAAAATTGTTAAAAGCAGCTAGTACATGGTATAAAATGATAGAGGTCATCATGAAAAGAAACATAGCTGAACATACATAAATGAAACAATAACTAAAGAGGTAAGAATGGTTCTGTCTTGAAGCACCACGTTTGGCTTGAGTCTGGAGTAGGAGTTGACGCTGAGAATAAAAGAGGATTCAAATACATTGCATGTTTGAGCATCTGATTTGGCAACTGTTTGCTTTCTCTTCTATCACTAGGTTGTAAACTGGGTCCTTGGTAATCACAAAGTTATAATGATGAGAGTGAGATTTTTTTTTTTTTTAGATCATAATTGTGCCTAGGAGACAATACACTGCCCAGATTATCAACCCAAAATTAAAGGCTATTTTGTGGACAGTGGTTATAAACAACTTGCAGACATGTTTAGACTAATACGTAGTTGCAAATAGAAATGAGCACAGAATCTCTAAGTTCACTGATGTATTGATCACAATGGATGGTAAAGACAATTGTAAAGGCCTGATAGCCACATTTTTAAAAATTTCTAGGATAGAGTATTGAAGCAGTAATAAAGAATGCATTACAAAAAGGGTCTGTTTTAACTCATTTACAGAAAACCACTAATAAAGTGTAAGACAGAGGAAATACTTTTGAAATTTTTACTGAAATTCTAAATGTATTAGTTGGGAACTCTTCATTTACAGTGATGTATAATTTTTAAGGTTGAGCATGCTGGATGAAATTATGTTAGAAGTTGAGGTGGATTCAGAGGAAAGTCCTTCTGCGAATGATCGTTACAATCAACAATGCTGTGCTTAAGGCTTAACATTTCCTGGTTGAGAAAAGATGGCCTTAGACCTGAGACTCATAATTAGTGTTGAGATGCACCAAAGATGACAAGGATTCAAAGTGAAGGGATGTAAGAAAGTCTTGCATGCTTTGAACATTTAGACTGTTAATGTCTTAGAATCAACCTTAGCCATTTAGAGGTTAAGATATTTTTAGGTCTAGGTAGATGTTTTAATTTGACATAGAGGAGATATGATAGATATTGGTCCTCATTCAGGATTTTAGAATAACCAAGACAGGAAAGATGTTTTCTACAAGATTACCAAATACAATTAGCCAAAGCACCATGAATGTAACATTCATATAATCCCTGATTGTTCTGTAGTTCTCCTTGCTGTATGTAATTTTTTATTGATGTGTAATAATATAAAAGTGTAAGTCAAAAATAAAATATTTTGAAGAAAAAAATGTCAATGTCCTTGTCCTTAAATAACCTTTGTAGTGACATGCTGCTCTTGGAACCCACTGAGAAATAGAGAGGACGGATCAGTCGTTCATAGTAAGCAGTGGGGTATAAATTTTACTATGGGTTTCGTTTAAAGGATTTTCTACCAGTTCTTTTTTTGTTGATTCAAACAAACATGATACATACTATATAATATGAGCTTTGTTATCTGATTCTATGCTTTAAGTATAAAATGAGGGGAACTGTGCTCCTAACTGAAGGGACCTTGGGAACTCATTGAGTGCTTGGGGCTTGGATCTAGTCAAGAGACGAATCATTCATTGCGTAGCCCAGCTTAGCTTTGCATGCCTCATCCTTCTGCTTCCTATCTCTCTTGTGCTGGAATAAGGCATATATGTAACAAAGCCTGATTAGTCAAGTACATCTTTAAAGCAATTAACTATTTGCAAAAACCCATGAAGTTCTCCTAAATTTGTTGATGTTCAACATGAGTGTAATTTGTTCTTTCATTTTGACTTTATGAATAAATTTGCTGTAGAGTCCTACAGTGTTATCAGTAATGTGATTGTGCAGTTGCAGTTTGAAATTGGAACCTGATTATAACTGCTTTATCCTTGTCTTAGATTTACTCATCATTTAATTGTCCTATAGATTTAATGTTAGAGGGATCTGACTCTAACCAGAGATGCCTTATCTAGTTTTTGAACTGTGGCATATGTAGTATATATGTAGCTTAAGCTTTAGTGTAAACAATATGTTAGTATAAATACTAAGGATATGAGTGATCTTTCCAATGTGCTATGGTGTAATATCCTTTCTTGTTACAATACCCAGACAGTATTCCATTCTTATCCTAAAAGGTCAATTTTTTTTTTTGATACACCTCAAGAAACCTCTCCACACAAATGATTCCTTTGTTTATTACAAGTCATAAAATTTTGTTTGAGCTATTTCACAATGCACACTGCTGCTACTGCCATTCCCAAGATTTATAGAATTGACAGAGTTGTTTAGTTCAATTAAACATTAAGGTCAGTATAACATTGTCATGGGTTAAAACATTGATTCTTTTCTAAATAATGCAAACCCTTTTTGTCAAATTGTATAAATTTGAGTGTTGGATGCAATCTCAAAAGAACTGTTATTTTCTCCTCTTTGTCAGCCTGTTTGCTTGTTTGTTTTGTCTTGTTTTTCTTGTCCTAGACAAGTTGTATCAGAGTGAGGTCATTATGTTCTTGGCTTATGACTCTTAGGAATTCTACTTTTAGGACTGAGCTAAACCACAAAGACCTATAAAGAGGCAATGGAAGAAACTCAGGAATATACAAACAATCATATAAAAGAAATTAAAAGATCAGTTAAAGATCTGAAGATGAAAATGGATTCAATGATAAACACACAGACAGAAGAAAAACGAGAACGTGAGACCTCAGAGAAGAAGGCGAGCAACACAGAGGTGAGCTTTCCTAACAGTATAACATCAGTATTTTAAAAACAGTAATTGAACTAAATTACTTCACTAACGACTGATTTAACTAAGAATGGAATAAGTTGAGAGATGGCTCAGTGATTAAGATCACCTTCTGCTTGTCCAGAAGACTGAGATTCAACTTCCAGGATAGACATGGTGGTTCACCACCACCAGTAACTCCAGGTCCAGGGCATGCAACACCTACTTCTGCCTCTGCAGGAAACATGTGCTCATGTGGTGCACGTACCTATGCAGGCAGCCTTACACATAAAATAAAAATATAAATAAACATTTTTAAGTGAACAAAATTAGGCTTGGGAAAAAGGATTTAAAATTTAATTAAATGTACCATTTTGAAATGACTCTAAATTTATATAATAGTTGAAATCTACTATAAGAAACTTTTGGTTTATGTTTATGTGGATAATACATTTCAAATGAGTTATTACACATGTTTTAAAAATGTTTTGTATTTTTATACATATGGTTCTGTATACAATTTATAATTCAGTATGAATATAAATCCTGTAAATACTGATATTTACTTTTTTATTAATATTGAAAATGTATTTTTGCTTTATACACTGCATCTTAACCATGGTTTCCCTTCCCCACATTTCTCACAACACCCCCC
>OU015745.1:14848158-14862518 GCA_907169655.1 Acomys percivali | reverse complement strand
ATCAAAATTCATTATGTGAATGTACATAATTCTCAACAAAAATAAAAACTGCATTAAATATTATTGAAATTAAAACAGAACAAAATGTTTATGATGTGTAACTTCAAGCAGATGCCTGCCCATTCTTCATGCCTTGTCAGGTCCCAGCCCGAGGGAAAAATCGAATCAGGGTTCACCTGAAAGAGGGAGTGGGGATTGAAAGTAGGATACAGAGATGTGAGAAATAGCAAATCAAGTCAGGAAATTTCTGATCAAGATTCACTTTATTTCAGACTAGCAGAATCATATATAGGGCAAGGTCAATAGGATCTATTCTATTCCCACTCACCCTAGCCTCTGGGCAAGAATACAATAGTTTAAATCGTTCCCTGTAGAACTTCCTTGTTCTCTGAGTAGTTCCTTGTAAGAACTTCCTAGATCCTCTGGGTGGTTCCAAGTTGAGATTTCTCTACTTCTTTCAAAGGTAAATAGTCCAAGGATAGCCTAGAACACAAGGCCTCATGGTGAGGTAAAGGTCAGCAACTCAAAGGTCACAGCATAGAGCCTAAGCACAGGATTTCTGACATGGCAGAATTTGGCATGGCTTCTTCCCACAACCCCTCCCCCACCCACCCCCCCACCCCCCACCCCCGCCTCTTCCTCCCTAGTACCTTTGTTTTTCAACACTTCCATAATCTGATTTCTCTGCATCGATTGCGCTCAGAGGTGATATTTTTCCTTCACAATATATTGACCCCTTCACTCATCGCTGGCACTGAAGAAGGTCGGGACAGTGATCTGAGTAACATTTGACAGAATCTACCCTTTTGTTTTAGGACAGATAGCCAAGGTCAAGGCTGGTTACCACCAGGAGGGCTTCTGCTTCCAGGACCACACAGGATGGGGCATCTAGCTTGATTCTTCCCTCTCCTGTTTCTCTCTACCTTCCCAAGTGAATCTCCCCTTTTCCTCCAACTGGAGACCAATCATCGAATTCTAAGTTTCTGTTACATAAATGGAGAAAGCAGAGTTTGCTATCTTAAATTGAAGGAGCTGCCTTCTCTGTCTCCCTGAAAACCCTCAAGCCTAGAAAGAACCATGAACTTAGAACTACAGTAGATTTCCCGAGTCCTACCATCTACCCTCCAAAATGCACACTCGTTATGGCACTGGGAAGTTGAATTATCATTGTCAGACTTCATGGGCTGCAGCATCTCTAGCTAAGACAGTTGTTGAGGATTTCCTGTAATAATTTATGCACATTTGGCCTTCATAGGCAAAGTTCCAGACTTAATCATCTACAGTGGTCAAGGGAGAATTAGGGATTTTCAAATAAATGGTCCTAGATATCTTCTTTCTATCCAAAGTCACTTGTATTTCACCATCCTGTACTAAACTGAACATCATGCGGTTCTCCACAGAGTGTTGAATGATGAAGGAAGATTGACTAATTTGGATTATCAAGAGAAGAAAGAACAGGAAATGACTACATATAATAAAGCAAAACCAGGAGAGAGAAACACCATCAGACTATGTACTCAAAGGAGAGTCACAGAACACAGTATATTCTGTATACCAAGTTAGGAATGAAAATAAGGTTGGAGAGGTGGAAATAACAATTGCCTTAGAACCATCAATATAGTGATTGTCCCAGAACAAAGGAGATATATGGGTGAAATTGAATTAACTCAGGACAGAGAACATCAACACACCATTTTCACAAGGACAATGGAGAATACCAAGAATCAGGATTTGGCAGAAAATATTCTGTATTGAAAATCAATCAGCCTAGAAGGAGGCTGCAAACAGCACATGAGACACAGATATGCCACAGGTATGCAAAGGCTGCAAAGACCAGACTAAGCACATATTTAATTCTGCTCAAACACTAATTCTTAAAAGGAAGAACACAGAAACAGCCTTATGGGACATGCTGGAGAATGAAGGAGGTACTAAAGAGCTCTCATGTCATGAAATGTGTTAATTACACAGTTTGATCTAAATGCCTTTGGAGATTTGTGGCCACTTTTACTTTACCAACATTTAGGGTGGTTTTTTTTTTTGTTTTTGTTTTTTTAACATTTAAAGCAAAATTTTATTCTAAAAAACACAAATATTTTTTCAACTAAGCCCATAAAAAATACTTGTTAAATAATAAAAAATTTATATTTGGTATTTATAACTGTTTAAAGACTGTAGGCAAACATTTTAGCAGGTGCTGTTAAAAACACCAGGTGATACCCAGTGAGCAACAGCACTTTCTAAGTGATACAGGCTGCCCTTTATTATGTAAGTGATGTTAAACACAACATGCATGGAAATTGATCTTACAAAAGCAAATGCAGCTTTTGTTCTTTAAGAATTGCTGACTTTAAAACAGCCTTTCCTGAAACTGCAGACAAATAAGACAGGCAAACTCAGCTTTCTGACCTCACTAGGAAGTAGAAAGTCTTGTGAAACCTGTTATCAATTATAAATGTATAAATGTCAGTTCAATAAACAGATTACTGTGTCTTCATTCAAAGATGATCTCCCTTCCAGCTGTCTGATTTGTATGTAGCTGGCTATACTTGGGCCTCTGGATATCAGGAAATATGGTGTCTTCATTTTGACTTACACCTTAGGAACTAATATTTTTAACACTGCCAAACTCAAATTTAAAGGAAGATAAAAGACATAAAAACCAATGGAGCGTTCCTGGTTTATATGGCATTATTGTAAGTTGCTTCCATATTTGCTATGTCTAGAGATTTCAGCTCCTGACTCTTTGGGGTGTCCTTCAGACCCCCTACTAAGCAATACTGCTTTCTCAGGCGCTCCTTTGGTGTGGATATGCTTCTGTGAGAACATTCTTAACTGTCCCTCATAAACGCAAAATTTTCATAGGCCATGCTTGTGCTACTTTTGTAAAAGCGATGAGATAAGCGTTGGTCCAGTAAGCAAAGCAACAGTTCTCTTAACACCATAGCAACTACCACTCCCAGTCCCTCTGCTGGCTCTTCACAGTCCTCTCAGAAGGAATCAGACATCAATCTACATTCGTTTCCCTTTCTCTCTAAAGGCACCATTATGTATTCCCAACCTCCTCTTCAGTGTCTATGGTCCCTGAAAAAATTTCTTAAGAAACTTGTGAAGACAGTATGCATTATGAAACACTTGAAAAGGGACCTGAAGGCTTGAGATATGTCATTTGGGAAGTTAATTCATCTGGCAGTGGCTTTCCATAATTTTGTGGTATTAACTTTTAAATTTAATCACTTAAATGTAGCTTGTGTTTTACTTGATTTAACTAAATGAAAAGACATTTTTATTATCAGTTGCACAAATTATGCAACTAAAATCTCTGTTTCTGATTAAAATATAGAATTATTTTCCTCAGATTAGGAAAAAAATTGAAAGGTTGGATGCTCAGTTACACATATATGTATGGTTTGTGGAAAGAAATACTAATTATTAAATAAATAAATTAGCCTCTGATATAATTAAAATTTGGAAAGCATTTGATCTTTTCTTAATCAGGGTTTTTTCTTATCATTTGACATTTGAACATAAGAAGATAATAAAAAATGGTTAGATACATGGTAATGTCTAGTTGGACATGGTACCACAAATTATAATGAAAGAAAAAGATGAATGAGACCATACAACATGTAAATTGTCACAGGAGAAAAAATAACAAATACTAAAATATTAAATGGACAAAAAAAGAAATTTTAAGCTACAGTTGATAATTTAATATATTTTGCAACAGGGTCACTAATTTGTGAGATGAGAGGCATTCAGTTCTGAAAATAATTCTGTTTGGAAAGAATCTTCTTTTCTTACCTAATGTTATAAAGGGATTGTGTCACCCTCCTTGCCAATGACAAATATCAGTCCACAAGGGAAAAAGGGTCAGGGACAAGGGACAGGCACTCAGAATCTCTGTGAGGACAGATAGAAAAGATGGCTTTCAGCACCAGCTTTGTGGATGCAGATCAGTTTTATTCAGGGTGAACAGGGTTATATAGACTTTTGGGGAGAGGATAGGGATTTCCAGGGTGGGTGTACCTCACTGGCTGGAAGGCTAGGGTAGTGAGATGCCTCATTACATGGAGAGGCATTCCTGGAACCCCAAGAACTTGCTGAATTGGTTCTTATTGAAAGAAAGGGAGTTGAGCCTTTAAATTTCCTAAGGAGTGCATGGGAGTCCTCAGGTAGAAGGTATGGGGATCTGGGCTCCCTGGCCATAGAAGAGGAATCTCACTGACCAATGGAATCCTTCATTTTGTACCAAGCTCAGGACTTTTCGGTCATGATGGACTGCAACCTTAGTAGCAGTAAGGTTTGACAGGACTGAGGAGAGGAAGAAAGACATGGAGAGGGGGAGGAAAGATTGAGAGAATAAGAATAAAGAAGAGCTTGACAGGCTTAGTGAAACATACATATAATCCCAAGATTCTGTAAGATCACAGGTTCCTCTACAGATAGGGAATCCCAAGTCATTCAGGACTATATAGTAATAACCTGAATCAAACAAACAAACAAAAAAACAGAAGGAGGGGAATTGATCTGAAACTAGTTAGAGGAACTGATTTCACAGGCTATTTTTGCTCATTTGTATGGTCGTATGGATATGTTCTTTTGGTCTGAAGACTTCAAATTATGCTACAGCATGCTCCTCAAGATTGAGAAGTGATTGTAAATGATTCCTAATGTTGTAATATTGCAATCTATTATATTAGAACTCCTTCATGTGTGGACATTATTTCTCTATCAAGAATCGAATTTCAGAGTGAACTAACTTCTCAAGCCCTAAGTAATTGCGCAGGCATTTTTTAATTCCTGTTCAAAGCCCTGTTTCTCTCCTGGGTTTAATCTACTACTGCCCACTGAAGGCCTGCCCTCTGCTGGCTGCACACACTAATGCTGGAGCCACATTTTACAACAGCACTATTTTCAAGAGGTCAGTAGGTGTTACTGGAGTGTTCTATCTTTTAAGAATTGACAGAACTAATAGGAACACAGACTCAACTCCTAATAAGAAAGAACTTGATATGAGAGTTTGTACATAGTTTAATTGCATTGTGTTATGCTATTTTTAGTTGATATTACTGAGGGGCCATCTCTTCACTAAAGGAAAGAGGAGGAGGAGGAGGAGTGGTTCTGGGATAAAATGCTATTGAGGCTATGGAAAACATGGAGGAGGAGGAAAAAGGAGAGCCTTCAATATGGAAATATTTTATGAGTGAAAAATAAATAAAAGAAATAAAAATAAAAGATGTTGAAGTTACACAGTGACCTTAAGAAAAGCCGGAACTCCACAAGACACTACCTCAAATGCACCTGCAAAATTACATCATCACAGAAGCCAATGTCACTCTATGACACAGGACAACATCAGCAAATATTAAACTGTAGGAAATCTTCCAGGACAAATGGTCAGGACATTTGGCCTCTTTTAAATACATTAATCACTAGTAATGATAGAGACAGAGACAGAGACAGAGACAGAGACAGAGATAGATGGATACAGCCCTACTAATTAAAACATGGCACTCAATTATAATATATTCAGATTCATATCAATAGAACTAGGTTAAAAACAAGATAGTTGTCATTTATGAAACAGTAGGATAATTGAATACTAAATATAATTTAGTAATATTTAGAAAGGAGTAAAAACTTACTTGAGAGGCAATGAAACAGAACAGAAAATTCGACCTGGAGCTAAAAGCATAGAAATCAAGTTGCTGAAGTGATAATGATTTAGAATTACTAAGGTTTTGAAACTCTCTCCTCTTTCCATCTTCCCAGTTTCTTTTTTTTCCCACTTCTTTTTTTTATTTAAATAATTTATTCAGATTAGATCTCAATAGCTATCCACTTACTTGTTACTTACCGTTCCCCCCTTCCTCCCTCTTTCACCCTATTTCCCTTCCCTAGGTCCATGACAGAAGGGGACTTCCTCCCCCACCATATGATCAGACCTGGGGAGAACAAGGAGTGGGGGCCGGATGACAAAGTACTTCAGAGAGAAGAGAAACTGTGCATGGGGGCATCTCTGTGACAAACTGGGGACCTAAGTCAGGGTAGAATCCTGGGAGTATATGATGGGTTACTCTAACAGTGACTTCTAGTAGAATGGGCAATAGTAATTGAAGAGAACACTCTTTAACTAGACAAGACTCCTAGTAGAGTGATGGAAAAACCAACCTACCTACCCACAAAAACTTCTCTCCAAAATTTACCCCGCCTATAAGAAGTTCAGGGATAAAGATAGAGCAGATAGAAAAGACATTGAGGTAATGTCCAACCAATGCCTGGACCAACCCAAGAGCCGCCCCATAAGAGAGAGAGAGCCAACTCCTGACACTATTATTGATCCTTCTGATATGCTACCAGACAGAAGCCTAGCAGATTTGTGTTTTGAGAGTCTCCAACCTGCAGTAGTTTGAAACAAATGTTGAGATGCACAGCTAAACATTGGGTGATGCGTAGGTACTCTTGTGGGAAAGTGAGAGGAAGGGAAATAGGAATTGGGGTTGACAGGAGGCCTACACAAAGATCAATGGGCCCAACTAACTATGGTCTGGAGGGGCTTGCTGAAACTAAAACACCAACAAGGTAACTCCATAGACCTTGTTACCCTTAAACCTTGTTAACCTATGACATGAAGAAGAACTACAATGAACTTTTGAAATAAAGAGCTAGATAAGGGGCGTTTGGTTAGGTATGAGTTTTAATGAAAAAATGTAATTAATAATCCTGCTTTAACTCCCTCTGTGGCACAACTTCATCTGCTTCTGTGATAATTGTTTTCAAGGCTATGAGGTAATTTCTGTTCTTACATGGTAAACTTTGCCTCAGAAAGTATGCAAGCCCTAGGACAAAAATAAATGTTGGTTGGAGCCTGCTTGTCAGATTGTTAGAACTTTGCTCCATTCACCATCACCAAGTATGTCTCTATCTTATTGTCTATCTGTGTATGATATATA
Source organism: Acomys percivali (assembly GCA_907169655.1). NCBI lineage: Eukaryota > Metazoa > Chordata > Mammalia > Rodentia > Muridae > Acomys > Acomys percivali. The sequence continues at coordinate 14,855,562 of OU015745.1, read as the reverse complement.
CATATATGTATATGCATGTATGTATTTGTGTATGTATGTTTGTATGTATATGTGTGTTTGTATTTGTATATATGTATGTATGAAGGTGTTGGAGTTTGCATTGCTCCACCTACCCAGTGTGTATGTGTATGTGCATATATGTAATGTTATCAGAGCTTTGTTCCATCCACCCAATAAGTGAGTGTGTATGTCTTCATGCCTGTATGTTTGTCTATATGTCTGTATTATGTATGTATGTATGTATGTATGTATGCATGTGTGTGTATATGTAAAGTAGTTGAAGCCCACCTTACTTCATCCATCAAATGTTTGTCTGCAAGTATGTAATTTTCCACACCCCCTTTTTTATCTTTTCTTTCTCACATGCCCCAATTAACAAGAGCATCCAGACTGGCCCCTAAAAAGTTAAAGAGGGCTCAAAATTCCTTACCAGTTATAAAGTACTGTCCTTATTTTCCTTTTAATCTCCTGATGATACTAGCATAGGCTAAGGTTGGGTGCCATGACTGCCAAATCCCAGATGCCAGGAGCTGTTAGCTTCTGGCCCTGTTGCTATCTCTAGATCTACCTGCATCAGTTTGCCCCTAGATGTGAAAGCTAGACTTTGACAATAGTACAATTTCTACATGAACAAGCGTGTGTATTCCGAAGAGTAGATGTTATGACTTGTCATGTTACGACTTCACCATTGTCCCTAGACTTCAGGGTCTTAGAGAGAATGAGTGAATTTTCTTAATCCTGGCACCTCCTTACATTTAAGGCTGAATACTGTCTGCTATCTTTATTTACATTATGGAAACTGAGACTGACTTGAGGATTTTCAGTGGGTGGCCTATGAAGGCTTCCAGGGGGAAGGATAGAGAGAAACAACAGAGGGAAGAAGCAAACAGGATGTCTCACCCTGTGTTCTGGTAGAACAGGAAGTACTGGTGAAAGCCAGCCTTGCCCTTGGCTGTGTCCTGCAGTAGAAGTGTAGCTTTGAAAAATGGCACTCAACACAGATCAGTTTCCTGACCTTTTTAGTGCCAGCTATGAGTGAAGGGGGTAAAGTATCATGAAAAAAATAAATATCACCACTGAACTCAATGAACACAGAGAACTCAAGATTACAGAAGAGTCGATAAGCAGAGGAATTATGGAGAAAGACAAGGAAGAACAGGCATGTATCAGCTTCAAGTTACACATCATAAGCCTTTGATTTTATAATATTTAATGCGACTGTATTTTAGTGGATTTTTAAATTTTATTCTTTGAGAAGTGTATACGTGTATAGGATGAAGCTTAATCGAATCTACCCCTTTTCCCTTTTCTCTAATTTCCATATAGGTCGCCAAATGGTAATAGTTTCATAAATTTTTGTACTCTTATTTGAAACCGACTGAGTCCACTTGCATGTGTACTTGTATGGGACTAAACTATTTAGCTAGGTGGCAAAATGGCTACTTCTAACCATTTACCCTGAAATTAGCATAATTTATCCTATGCTTCTTAGTATCTCTAATCATACAGATTATTAGATTTTCTTGTGAAATATTTATACACACATATCACTGAACTTTTCTTATATGCATCTCTCAAACTATCTTCCTCGACCATAATTAACCCACAGTGTCCAGACATGACTTAACATTTCTATGTTCAAGAAGAAACTTTTCTGTCAATTCTTCTGTACTCACTGGTTATATATACTTTTAATCATGGGTTCTCCTCTAAAACACTTATAAAGATCAGATGATGTGGAATGAACTTTGTGCACAATAAACACAATATTGTATGAGAAATAAAAATATGGACCTCTGAGGGCATCTGTAAACTGTCCTCTGAATGTGTTTACACTAACAAAGAGCCATTTCCTCATCCTTCCTCTTCATGAAGAAGTTCTAGTGAGCAGATGATGCTAATGAGAAGATTAACAAAAACCACCCCCAGCATACAGTCCTGCCAAAAGGCTAGCAAGACATTTATAGTGATTATTTTCCTGCTTCTAACAACACTTAGGTCCTGGGTTTTATTCTCTAATAATTAGCATCATTGCCTGAAATGCACACCTTAACAATGGCTAGATACCCTCAGCCAAACAACCAACAAGTACAATGCCTTTTTCTGAGCACTATTCTTTCCCCAAGCCCACCTCCACTACCTGGTAACATCATATTCTCCAAGACCAAGTTTAACAATTACAATTCCCCACTATAATCATCCCTATGAAATAACAAAACAATCCTTAAAAGGTGGTGCTAGCCCTCTACATTTATTACTTGTGCATTTTTTATATTTATGAATTATTTACATGCATATGCACACATTTGTGCTACTGGAGCTATGTATTGGCTAGAAGACAAGTTTTTAATAAGTTTTCTCCTTCTGTCTTAAAAAGGCTAGAGATCAAACTCTGAGTGCTACTAGGTCTCCCCCTCCAGGGGACATAGTCAAATGTGAGGCACCAGAGTACTTGAGAAAGTCATATCCCACTCTCCACTCAAATGTGGAGACTGTCCTGTCCATGGGCTAGATCTGGGTAGGGGTTTAAATTTTACCTCCTGTATTGTCCTTGGCTAGTGCCTTAGTTTGAGCGGGACCCCTTGGCCCAAATCTGCCTATCATAATGTTCTACTTGTAAGTTTCTAGGACCCACTGGATCCTTCTACATTGCTATTCTCCCATGGTTCTGTCATCTAGAGTCCCAATAGGATGTCCTCCCCTCTGTCCCAGTTTCCTGGTAAGGGAAGGCTTTCATGGGACATGCCCATTGGGCTAGTATGCAGATATAAGTGAGTATATACCATTTGAGTCTTTCTGCTTCTGGGTTAACTCACTCATTATGATCATCTCTAGCTCAATCCATTTGTCCACAAATTTCGGGAATTCCTTGTTTTTAATAGCTGAGTAGTATTCCATAGTGTATATGTACCACAGTTTCTTTAACCATTCTTCTACTGAGGGACATTTAGGCTGTTTCCATGATCTGGCTATCATGAACAAGGCTGCTATGAACATGATTGAGCAAATTTTCTTGTTGTGTGCTGGAGCATCTTCTGGGTATATTCCAAGGAGTGGAATAGCTGGGTCTTGAGGAAGCCCTATTCCCAGTTTTCTGAGATAGCACCAGATAGATTTCCAAAGTGGTTGTACTAGTTTGCATTCCCACCAGCAATGAAGGAGTGTTCCTCTCTCCCCACATCCTTGCCAGCATGTGGTGTCGCTTGAATTTTTGATCTTAGCCATTCTGTTGTGTGTAAGATGGAATCTCAGAGTTGTTTTGATTTGCATTGCCCTGATGACTAAGGAGTTGAGCATTTCTTTAAGTGTTTCTCAGCCATTTGATATTCTTCTGTTGAGAATTCTCTGTTTAGTTCCAAGCCCCATTTCTCAATTGGGTTATTTGGTTTGGTGGTGTTTAATTTCTTATCTACTGAGCCATCATTACAGTACATTATGCAGATTCCCTTACTGTTTTGAGGCAAAGTCTATGTAGCCCCAGCTGGCCAAGAACCCAAAGATCCAATTGCATTATCCTAGATTTAAAATTGTGCATTACTGCACCAAGTCTATTCCAAAGACTAGATGTTTCCAATAGGCACTTCAGGTTCCCCAGTATATGTGCAGGGCAGTAAATAAACTACACAACTAACAAAAGCTACAGTCATAAACTCCCTTTGTTTTTGTATGCAGCAGAATGATGGGTCATTTTGTCTATCCATTCTCTTAATCTGTGTCTCTTTATTGGAGAATTGAAACCACTGATGTTGAGAGATATTAATAACCAGTGACTGTTAAAACCTTTTATTTTGGTGCTGGTTTGGAAGTGTGTTTGTGTAGTAATTGAAGTTTTTTTTAAAATATGCATGAAAGAATTAAAGATGGTGAGCTGTGATGGAACAGTAGTGAGAAGGCAGTTGGTGTGACATTGAGATTCTGCTTTGTACCTCTCTGGTCAGGGAGATTGTTCTGATAGGCTTAGGCAAGGCAGAGTGAGAAGACATTAAGGTCTGATTGATCCGGGAAACTGGATTTGAGAAGTTCATGCCAGGCATGAATGGGTAAAATATTCATGTACAGACAGGAATTGTGAGGTCAGGGAGACTGAGCACTGGAAGCAGACAACCAAAGGAGCTCACCGCTGTACTTCAGAAAACAACCGCTCAACAGAAATTCACTGGCGAAAGGAGAGATTGATAAATTGAGGGTCTACATTCCTCCGAGTCAGAATTAACTTGGAGAACTTAGTTTGTCCTCCAGCAGCATCTGTACTTTGATTTGTATCATTTTTTGATTTGCTTGGTTACTAGGAAGGGGAGTATGGTGTTTATGGACTCTTTATAAGGTGGTGCTTGTCGGTTGCTAAGCAGAGGAGTGGCATGTTATTGTTGTTCACTTCTTCATGGTTGTCCTCACTATTAATTATATTTCCCATCAGCAGAAGGTTCAGGAAGTGGTACCTCACACTTCCCCATAAGCTCTGGCTTTCTTACTCTGCTTATGTGGGGGTTAAGAGAAAAACATGTGGGCAGACTGGAGGAAAACTCTCTTCTTGTTTTCTGACCTTAAAGCACAATGTATTCTCCAGTGATCATCCCTCTAAGTTTCTCCCTCTGACCTAATTTAACAATCTGTTCTTCAGTGAGCTGATTGTCAAGCAAACCCCACCTCCCATACTCTGAGCTCTTACTTCAGATACAGATGATTTGGTGCATCTTATATGTGTTTTCTTTAGAGATATGTGACCTCATGAGAACAATAGGGCTTTGAGTATTTTAGTTTACACAGCAGATGTCTCTAAAATACAGAAAGTAAAAGAAAAAAATAGTGGTAGTGGGAACACTGTATTTACTTGTAGCCTGTGTGTTGACATCAGTGCCTTTTAGACCTGGTTTTAGGGAGAGCTGGAGGTTGATGGGGCTATATCTGCACAGGGCAATCCTCAGGGAGAAGAGAAAGACAGAGTGATAGTCCAAGTACCTTTCATTGAGTACCCAGGCCACATGTTCATGAAGTGAGGTGGAAAACACAGAATAGGAACACAGACCCATATCTCTACACTCAAATCCCTGAAGCTGAAGAGAACCAGAGTGTGGAAGGAGGAAGCCAAATCCTCTTTCTTGTCACAATGAAGGGCCAGCATCCCCCCATGATTCTCCCTTATAGCAGTTCTTCTGCTCAAGGGCAGAAAACCCTATTTCCATCAAATCCACGTATGTTTGTCACTGCATTTGGTGGCCCTACGCATGGTCTCCAGACTCAAGATTGGGCTGACTTCTCCCCTTGTGTGTCAGCTAATATGCATTCCTTTAAGCACATAGCATTAAGATGGACCAAGAAAACCAAGGAATGAGTGGTGAGAAGAAGAAAGGAAGTTAATGAAGGATGAGTTGGTCCTTATGTGCAGGTGAGTCAGCAGAGACTTTGTCCATGTCTTGTACTAAATAAAACACACAATAGGGTATAATGATCATTTACCTCCCTTCAGATGTCACAGCTGTCCTGCAGGGAAAGGGTGAACTCCAAGTCAACCTTTCCTGCCACAGGTGAGATGATCACCTAGCTCCTGAGATTGTTCTGGTATAGGTGGAAGTTGTAAGACCCTAAGTGAGTCTTGTGCCAGTGTCATCTACTTGTTTAATTTAAACAAACTCCATTTTCTCTTCCCTTGTACCCTTAAACACTTCCTTCTTATTGTTGTTAAATATTCATGACATTCTACATTTTTAAGGCAGCATCTTACATAATATATTCTGGTCTTAGACTCCTTATATATTCGAGGATGCCCTGGACCTGTTTGTCTTCCTGCCTCTAGTTCCATAATGGTGGATTACAAGGCTTTGCCATCACACCTCTCTCCAATCTGAAGCTTTCAATGCTTCATCTTATTATCTTTCTTCCTTTCCCCTCATTTCATCCTTTGTGTGTGTTCTCATCTTTTCTCACAAGGTGACTCTAAGAGCAAAACCTTTGTGCACTGTCACATACATGGCTTGTAGTGACTGGAATCCTGATCTGATTGGGTGAAATGAGTAAATTAGATTCTTATAATTCCCTGTCTGAAGTGAAGGTAAGATTTCTTAAGTCATCCTCAGCCTCTGAAGCAGCCGCATCATTTGCTCATTTCCTTCATCTTCTCTGCATCCCCTGCTCACCAAGGCCATCAGCCAGCCTCATTCTCTGCTCTGAGTGTGGTAATGATTTTCATAGCAGCTCTCCTTCTAGCAGCACTGACATGTGCTCACACATCTTGTGAGGGCAGAGAGATCTCTCTGCAAATTAAAACTTACCCTTTCTGCTTTTTCCATCTTTTATTGTGTTTCCAATGTGTGTTAATAAAGTCTTCATGTGCAGTGAGGACTTGGCATATGAACTCAGCAAGGAAGTGTTTGATCTCACTGTGGTCTTCCATTCTCCCATCCACAGACCCACACCCGTGTTCTGTATGCTCTTCTGGGCTGACCTGAGCTCAGAGTCATCACAGCCGCAGTGAGGAGGACAAATAACATCTTACAAGAGGCTCTGGAACTTCTCCCAAATCTGTGCTGAGGGAAGCAAGGTCGCTTTCTCAATAAGGAAGGAGAAAAGAATGGTGCCTTTGAACTCCGTCTGGGTGTCCTGACGTCATGTACCTTCCACATGAGATGTTCTGTACACATATTTCTCTTTGGGATTTCAGATCAGCAGGATGGGGCATGAGGAGGTTGTTGGTGTCATTTTTAAAAGGTTCAATTTGTAATTTGGATGGCATCGTTGAAGGTACACACTGTAAGCAATTTACAGACATAAGAATTTAAATTTCAAATAAAATTGGGGAAATGGTAAATCAAGTACCAAGATAGGAAAGATGTTTTCTTAAAGGCTGCTAAATACAAAGAGCCAAAACAGTAAGAATATAACATTTATATAATTTCTCATTGCTTCATTGTTCATCTTGCTGTAGGTAGTTTATTGTACATATGTGTAATAATATAAAAATATATGTAAAAAATAAAAAAATTAATGAAAATATTATATACTTCTTTACAGCCTCTGGATAAGGGCCATATGCTGCATTAAACTTTTGGAAAATATGTGTATTCTTCTGAAACATCATTATTAATTTGTGCAGTTTAAATATAAAGTTAGCATTTGTTGCATCAAAAGAAGAATTGAAATTCCTTTGTGGATTATTTGAATTTCTACCTGGGTGTTGTAACTGTGAAATTGCACATAACTGTGTCAAGTTTGTATTGAGGAGTAGAAATGTGTGCACTCAGGATGTCTGTATACCAGCAGTTGTTCTAAACTCTATAGGTTGTATGTAACTCAGTTAATTTAACCCCTGATGAAGTTGTTCAATAATTCTGTTGCTACTGCAAAACTTCTATTTATTATGATGTATGTATGTATGTATGTATGTATGTATGTATGTATGTATGTATG
>OU015745.1:14807632-14848148 GCA_907169655.1 Acomys percivali | reverse complement strand
TATGTATGTATGTATGTATGTATGTATGTATGTATGTATGTATGTATCAAGTAAAGATGAAGCCCACAGGAAGGAGAGAATCATTGCTGACTAAACATATGGTAGACAATCAACCAAGAAAGCAAGTGGCTCAAATGAAAATTGGCAAGAAATCTATAGAGATGATTCAAGAAGAAATAAAACTGGTTATCCAATATTAAAGAAAGTACTTAACATTCTTAAAAGTTAGTGAACTCTGAGATTTCACCTTACACCTTTGGTAACATAGAAGATGAAAAGAAGAGAGGACTACAAATTCTGGAGAGGATATTTGGAAAGGGAAACCCTTATTTACCTTTGGTGGGAGTGCAAATTTGGACAATCAGTAAGGAAATGAGGTGGAGAATTATGAAAACCTAAAAGTAACTTTGCCATATGATTTAGCTATATCACTACTTGGCATATGCTGAGAGGACTCAACATCCCCCTCTTCAGATATTCATTGTCACCCTATTCACAACAGCTAGGAAGGTGAAACAACCTAGATGCCCTACATCTACTGAATGGATTGAAAATGTGGTACATCCAACATGATGGTATGTGGGAGTAAGGAGACTTTTTACTCTAACACCACCACCACATATGTATTTCTCATTTTAGACAGGGCGTATTGACAACCTCCCACACTCCACCCTACTGGGCTAACATCCCAAAGGGAAATAATGGAGCAAGATCACTCAACTTAGGCTCAAAGATGGCATTGCATGGTTTCACTTTATAAAGGTAATGCAGATCTTATCTTTCCCTTGTGAGAATATCCAGAGCCTCGTCCAGGATGCTGGTGGTCATGCTCACAGTGGCTTTGCTGGCCATAAGCTCAGCCCAGAGTCCAGATGAAGGTACAAATGAATACTGTGTGGGAACTGGAGATAGTCAAGAGAAAGAGAGGGGAAAGGAGGGACAAGATGGCTCATTTTGAATTTAGGAATTTGCTCTCCATGCTGTAAAGAGACATGAAAACATGGTCAGATTTGTGAGCACATTCTCACAATCAGAGTGAATACTGGGAGCAGCTAGTCTTGCTGAACAGTGGGTTCCAGATACATGATAGAAATAGACATATTTGGATTGGTTCAAAGGGATCAAATTTAATGCTTTAGACACTGAAATTCAAGTATCAGAGGCCACTTTAACACTTTACTTATGTACATTTAGAATTTTAATATGTGTCAAGCAAAGCCAGTGACACATTAAGACGTGTACTCTGGGGTTTCCCTCTTGAGTGTATTTAGCGTTAAGGAAAAAACAAACTGGTGAGACATATTCTCAATGTGACTTTGAAATAGGCAGCATAATTAGGAATGGGATCGGTTTGTTAGTAGTTACTCAGGGAGGATAAAAACATTTTATGTTTTGAGCTGGAGGTTAACAGCACAGGGAAGCCCCACATTCTCTTGCATCCCCATCCCCTTCCAGAAGCATCTCAGGGACTGACTGCTGAGCTCATTCTTGCAGGACATCTGTAAGCTCTGATTTGAGTTTTCTCATTATCCCATGGTTTGTTTTTAGAGGTCACCAATGAGGAGCCTTCTGATGGCCCAGCAGGTAAAGTGCAGTCCACCATACTTGTAGTCTGTTTAATTGTCTGTTTCAGTGTGTCATCTCATCATGTATTTGACCAAAGGAATGAATAGATAGTACTTTTTCTATGCATATAAATAAACGTTCCTTAACGTTGATGCTGGGACATGATTGAGGTCAGCAGCCTGAATGAAGGAGAGACTAATTTCTATAGCAGCAGGGAAACTTTTTCTGCTTCCCACCCAATATGAGTACTGTGAGATGAGGCAGAAATCAAAAGACCCTTAATATGCTTTCCTCTAGTCCTCGGATGGTCCTTGGTTTCCTTCGTCCTTCGTGTTCCTGTAGATAAGTACAGAGCTTCATGTATAAGATGGAGGGATACTTTGCTTTGCCAGTTTCCTTTTTGCCTCTGCAGTGGCTAGGTAAGTGTCTTTGATGTTAGCAAATGGTGAATTGTCTTTAGGCATTTAGTGAATTTGTTGGACATCATTGTTATTCTCGTCTCTCAGAGTTTTCAGTGTGTAGATGTGATACGCTGAACAGCTAAGCTATAGCTGTTCTCAGCATTCTATTTCTCTTCTCGGTTACTATGTCTTTGACTTAGAAAAATAACAAAATTTTCAACTGGGACTCAATCTCTTCTCTTCAAGTTTCAAGGTGTTGATAGAAGGAATTCAGCAATTTCAGATCTTATCAGGAATTAAGTACTCCTCTCTCCATTTTTGTTGTGGGCTTTTTTTTATTTAGTTGGGGTGACACTACATAGCTCTGGTTGATCTTACATGTCCTATACCTTTGTACTATATATAATACAATTGTTCTCTTACTGTATTCTTCCTTTGATGAATATGTATTGTCCTTCCTTTATGTTTTATGATTAGTTTTGCATTTCTTGACTATTAAAATTGCTACCATAACTTTTTTCTTAGATCTATATGCTTGTAGTATCTTTCTTATATCATTTTACCTGGAGAAGAGGCTATTATGCCATTAAAATGTTTTTGCCAGAAAGAGCAGAAAGTTTTACATCTATCCTGTTAGGATGAAGAGCAGGAAAAGACTTTCTGAATATGACTCCATTCACACCAGAACTAAGGCTAGTAATAGGCAAACAGGATCACATACAAGTAAAAATCTGTACAGCAAATGTAATAATCAATCAAGTAAAAATAAAGCCCACAGGGAGGGAGAGAAGCTTTGGCAGCTATACATCTCATAGTTGATTAATATCCAGAATACACGGGAACTCAAAACAATCAATCAACCAAGAAAGCCAGTGAGTAAAACAAAAAAATGGCAAGGGATCTACAGAGAGGATTAAAAAAACAAAGAAATAAAAATGACTAGCATATATTGAAGAATTGTTTAACATTCTTCATAAGTTAGGGAATTTCAAACTAGAAGAGACGTATGAGGGTGACCCTGGCTAAGTCTCCTGGCAATGGGAGATATAGGACCTGAAATGGCCATCTCCAGTAACCAGAAAAGACTTTCATTGGAGGGCCTGGGGTACCAACCCAGCCACAAAACCTTAGACTATAATTGGTCTTGCCTACAAGATGTGCAAATGCAAGGAAGATAGTTATTTTTTTTAAGTTTGAAAACTAGCGTTTATTAATTTCTATAAAGTGTTCATGTATATATGTGTAACTGAGCTTCCAGTCTTTCAGTTTTTCCAATCTAAGGAAATACTTGTATATTTTCATCAGAAACTTATTTTTTTTTTTGTTCTCTAATTTATGTTACTGAAGATAAGAAATACCTTTTAATTTAGTTACATCTGGTAAAACACACACTACAGTTTTTTTTTTAATTTAAAAAATTGATACCATAAAATTACGGAAATGTACTGGCAACTGAATATTATTTCTTTAATATTTAAAAAATATCACTTAAAACTGACTGAACAACTAGGCACTAAAGCCAGATACTTTTGCGAACATTCTCCATGAACCTACATGTTAGGATCTCCCTGAGTCCAAAGAATAATGACCAACAGCTGGAAGAAAGATTCACAATCCAATCCCAGTTATATACAATGGAGAATAATGAATTGGCCTGTGAACAGAGGGTAACCTGTTCTCACAACAGTAGTGGAAAACAGTGGCAGCAGATGCCAAACTTCAGAGGGCTTTGCTCATTCCCCTTCACCTAGCACAGAGTCTGAAGTGAGACCTTTGTCACATGAGCACCTGAGAGGGAAGCCCTGGGGCATCATAGTGAAGAGAAACTGCTCAATGAGTTATCAGAATTGATCACGGATGAAAAAAGGAACAAAGAGACAAAGTTCATGAGACAGTGGAGGCCAGAGACACAGTCAGGATGTGCTAGTGAAAAATGTTGACATTTAGTGACTATCATCCCTAAGTTTATGAAATTTTCTGGTGACATTCCCCAAGATAATACATTGCCCAGAACCTGGAGATGAGTGCTCCAGAGAAGTTTACTTTGGAAGAAACTTCTGTTACTTTAGAGGCTTCTGTGCATGAGTCCAGAGTGATGTTTCTTGCTGTGTCATCTATGCATGTGTATTCCTAGTCTGACTGTTCAAATATCTGAATCTCACAAGGATCATTCAAAATAGCTTATGGCTACCCTAAAAGTCTCAAATAGTATCACTTTTCCCCCAAGTGCTATTACCAAATATTGTCACAATTTGGATCCTATCTTTTCTTTTCAAATTTTCTCTGTAAGTCACATTTTTGTTGCCAGTTACAAATGTCATTTTAATTTCTATTACCACAAGTATGGTCTCTCCGCAAACATATTTGGTATTATCTTCAAAATATATCCTGGGTGATATCACTTGTGCTATCTGAATTTTATTTGCTTTTCCAAAAGAAATGACTTTACCCCAACTAGGGTCAGTTTCATTCTCCTTTTCAATTATTTTTCTAGATGGTCCCTCCTATATGCCAGAGTGGTCCTTGGAAAACAGACATAGACAAGGTCTGGTTCTTGCCTAAAATCAGCATTTATTTTCTAGTTGTGCCAGAAGTAGGTGGCAAATTTCAAATCCCAGCTTTTTAAAGGACCACATGTCCCTCTTTTTTTGAAGAGTAGCAAGTCCTTAAAGTTCTTCAAAGTGTAGAATCTATCCCATCCTTCATATCGTTACTCTCCAGTGTGGTTGGAAATTAAAAGGAAGGTTGATTTGGTGTGCAATGAGAGAGCAGCCCAGCCTATACTTACAGTGAGTGAATTGCACCATGTCAAGCAGTTCTGGGAGGCCTTATTCTGTTAGTGCATTAACTAAGCATTTTGGAGATATAAGTAGCAATAAAACCTTTCTGAGAATTAAACTATAATTATGGCACTTGGGATTCAGATGAAGGAGATAAAAAGCATGTTTGAAGCCAGCCTGTAATACATGAGACCTTCTACACAATAATACCTAAATAAGCCAAAATCCCCTACAAACAAATTTTAAAAATCCTCCAATCATTAAAACAAAGAACAAACAAACAAACAGACTAACCAGAAAGATATTAATTTGTAAAATAAAAATGGACATTTCAGTAGGTGCCAGTGAAAATCAGGGTTTTAACAAATCATATCCCAGCATGGAGAGGGAAGATGCACATAAAATTCATTCCTATATGTAGTGTTATTTGAAATTCCTAACTTCTGAGAGAAGAAGGGTCTGTTTTCTCAAGACTTTAGTTCCTTATTACTTACCATTCTTCATTGGAGGCTACATATCCAGGAACATTTGAGTATCAAATTGATCAAAGACACACACACACACACAGAGAAAGAGAGAGAGAGAGACAGAGACAGAGACAGAGAGAGAGAGAAGCATAAGTCAAGGAAGTTTACTATTAGAAAATATTGAAGTACGGAGTCCAAGATGCATTATGTGTGTTACGTATATGTAAATGTAGCACAAGAAAAGCAGCTATTTTGTATGGTTAAGGAAGGATCCAGAGGGTCCTAGAAACCTACAAGTAGAACATTATGATAGGCAGATTTGGGCCAAGAGGTCCCGCTCAAACTAAGGCACCAGCCAAGGACAATACAGGCGGTAAACTTTAAACCCCCACCCCGATCTAGCCAATGGACAGAACAGTCTCCACACTTGAGTGGAGAGTGGGATATGACTTTCTCACATACTCTGGTGCCTCACATTCGACCATGTCCCCTGGAGGCGTAGACCTGGTAGCAGTCAGAGGAAGGATAATAGGTAACCAAGAAGAGACTTGATACCCTATGAGCATATACAAGGGGAGGTAATCCCTCTCAGGAACAGTCATAGGGGAGGGGAATAAGGGGAAAATGGGAGGGAGGGAGGAATGGGAGGATACAAGGGATGGGATAACGATTGAGATGTAACAAGAATAAATTAATTAAAAAATTAAAAATTAAAATTAACATTGCATTAAAGAATAATTAGAATAACTGTTATAAAATTAAGCAAAATAAAATGTTTGTGATGTGTAATGTCAAGCTGATTACCTGCCCATTCTTAATCTTCCTCTTCCTTCCTAATACCTTTGCCTTTCAACATTCCCATAATCTGGAATCTCATTGTCCACTCAATTCAGCAGTGATATTTTTCTTTCATGATTCTTCACTCATTGCTGATACTGAAGAAGGTCAGAGAAGGATCTGAGTTGACACTGGACAGAAACTACTCCTTTTTCCCAAGACACATAGCCATGATCAAGGCTGGTTTCCACCAGGACTTCTGCTTTGAATAGAACACTGTTTGAGACAACCAGTCCGCTTCTTCCCTGTGCTGTTCTCTCTACTTTTCTCAATTGTATTCTCCCTTTCCTAACTACTGTAGACCACCCAGGCAATTCTAAATTTCTATTATGTAAATGGAGAAAACAGACAGTGCCCTGCCTTAAATAGAAGGAGGTGCCAGGACTAAGCACCTTCTGTCTTCCTTATGGCTTAAGTTTAGGGAGAACTATGAAATCATTACTGGAATAGATTTGGCAAATCCTAGCTTATCCTTTCAGACTACACACTCATTATGGCATATGGAAATTGTGTTGTCATTGCTAGTTTTCAAGGGGTTCAGCACTGTTGCCTAACAGAGTTGTTGAAGCCTTCCTGAAATAGTCTCTGCACCTTTGACCTTCATAGGTAGAATTCCAAAATTAGTGATCTACAGTAGTCAAGGGAGACTTGTTAGAGATTCCTACCTTCATGGCCCTAGATGATTTCCTTCTATCCAAAGTCCCTCTCATCCCACCACCCTGCAATAAACTGAACATCATGGAATTTTCCATAGAGTAGTGAATAATAGAGGCAGCTGCTCTTACTGACTAATTTGAATTATCAAGAAAAGTATGAACAGTTATTGGCTAGGTATAGTAAAGCAAACAACAGGAGAGAAAGGAACCATTAGACTATGTACTCAAAGAGAAGACACTGCATACAGTATACAGTATAAACCATGTTCCAAATTAAGAGTAAATATAAGGTAATACAGGTAAAATTAACAATTGCCTTAGAAGGATAAACATAGAAATTATCCCAGAATAAGTGTTATATATGGGGAAATTAAATTACACCGGAAATTGAATTTAACAGACGATTTTCACAAGGAAAACAGAGAATAACAAAATCAGGATTGGTTAAAAATCAATCAGAGAGTAGCATAGAATGGGTCTGTAAAACAGCACATGAATATAGACTTTATTTTTCTATTTATGTTCCTGGGACAAGCATGTCCCATACATCTGGAAAATACAATGATTTCTGCTCCTCTATTTATCACAGGATAATCTCCAAAGACAGAAGGCCAGGAATGAAAAAGAAAATGCATTAACACCAGGAAGGTGATACAGGACACTGTATGAACTCTGCATGGGCACAGGGTTTTCTAGTCAGGGTTTCAGAGCCTGGGATGAAATTTGAGGTAACTGCTCTATACGTGGCATCTGCATCTGAAACCCTGAGAGAAGAAAATCACTGTGATGGTCTCCACCAAGTTCACTAAATGGACTGTTTCTCATTTCTTTTTAAATTAAAGACACACAGTAAATGAGAGGCAAAGAGAAAATGGGGAAAGGCAGGTATTTGTTCACCATAGTCATGAAGTGGGACAGCCATATCCACAGCTTGATACAGTTCCAGAATTTCTGAGTGTGTGACTGAAACCACTGACATTCCTTCTCTAACATTTCTGTTTTGGTCTCTGCATTTTGCATTCTTGGGGACTCTTCCTGCATTATGAATCATTTTTATGTCTTTTCCTGAGAAAACTGTGTCTGAGTCTTTTTAGGAAAATCCTAAAATAACTTTATCTGCCACTATTTGGAAGTCTTCCTTATGCCTTGGAGATCATTAAGCAAAGATAAGGACATAACTAGATCTTCCTGAGGTATCCGCTCTTGAGCAAACTTACCATTCCTTCTTCAGCAGCCTGGTTTCTATGCATCTAGCCCCAGATTGCATTTTTTGTTCCTTTTTATTGCATCTAAAGGTAATATTTACTATTTTATTAATATTACTATTAATCTGGTCATCATTTAAGTATCCAACTGTTGTATAAAAGATAAATATTTCATTTTCAACTTGGTTCTATTGATGTTAATCTGAATAAAGTATAATTGAGTGATTATACTCTAACATTTAAAGGTAATTGTCTATTTCTCCTTACTTGCAATTAATGCATGTACAAGAGAGCAAAAGACCTGACCATTTGTCCTGAAGGATTGCCTATAGTTTACTTTCTGCTAAGGTTGTCCTGTGGGTTAAGTTTGTGTTTGCTTTTGTGATAACATGATTTTTATGAGTTGCATTTGAGATAGGGTCTTATGTTACCAAGGTTGAACTTAAGCTCACTAAGTAAACTATAGAACATCTTTAACTTCTGATGCTTTTATCTCTACCTCTCTAGTGCTGGAAAGGCAGCTGTGAACCACCACACTCTTCTTATGTGGTGCTGGGGAACTGACCTAGTGCTCCATGTAAGCTAGGCCAGCAAAGGCCTACATCCCCACACCATGCTGTTCTTATTGACGGGATATTTCTCCAACTGGGGTTACCTTTTCTGGTCACACATTACTAAGCACTGTCATCCAGGGAGTGTCAGGAAGAAAACGACTGCTGCTCTTCTCCCCTCAGACATCTTTTTTTAAAAATTATTTATTTATTTATATTGTATATAGTGTTCTGTGTGCATGTAAAGACTGCACACCAGAAGAGGATACCAGATCTCATTATAGATGGTTGTGAGCCATCATGTGGTTGCATGGAATTGAACTCATGACCTTTGGAAGAGCAGCCAGTGCTGTTAACCTCTGAGCCATCTCTCCAGCCCCCTGTGCATGATTCTTGATGGATGGTAACATCCATGTCTTACTCTGTCCTGGATCTAGCCTACAATTCTCCCAAACCACATTTATTCAAGTTGAAAGCAGTGTTGTTTCATCAGTTTTCCTTTGGAGGCTTGATCCAGGGTTCTCTTTAGCTCTGTGGATTTCTACAAAGGTGAAAACACGAGGGACAACTTTTGACATCTTGAAAACACAGCACTTTGGGAAAGTCGGCCCCAGAATAAGTGTGTGCAGCCAGTAGAGACAGGTCCTTCAGCAGGCAGTAGTTGATTCATCTCTGGTTAGAAGTAATTTGAACACAAATGAAAAGGGCCTGTGAAGTGAATTAGGGAGTAATATTTTAACTGTGAAATTTGATGAATACAAGAATGATGTCTACCCTTGAGCCAGTGCTAACACAGAACATTGTAATATCACAGCTTTAGGGATCATTTATCACCATTTCCTAACCTCCAGTCATCTGTTGTGACACATTTTCTAATCATCACAGGAAGAGGACATTTTAAATCAAGCAGACACAAAGACCCAGAGTCAGTCCTGTAACCACATTCAAACCTTATCAAGAGTACAAAGTTCCTCTTCCAATTTATCTTTTCTTTGTTGCTTGATTTGTTTTATTTGAGTAATGTTCTCACTATATAGTTCTGAATGACCTGGAATGCCTAACATGTAGACAATGCTGTGATCTTGCTGAATGCTGTCATTACAGGTATGCACCATTAAGCCTGGCAAGGTCCTTTCCCCTCCCGTTCTGTGTCTGCGTCCCACTCCTCCTCTTCCTTCTTCCCTCCCTCCCTCCTTCCCTCTTTCCCTCCTCCACTCCCTCCCTTCTTTTCTTTCTCTGTTACTTCAGCTAACAAGAAAGTCTGCTTCCAAACAGAACCATTCTCAGACCCGCATGGCTCTCATCCCAGAAATCAGTGGTCTTGTTGCAAAACATGCCAAAGTGTGTATTGTAGCTTTCAATTCCTTATTTTGTCTAGTTCACATTTGGGTATTTGCTTCTATTATTTATTTGACATTTGAATACTTACATTTTTCTATATCTCATGCATAGTTCCCTTTCATCAGAATTTCTAGTTCCAAGTTATACTGGGCATCTCCCTATACCCAAACATTCTTTAAGCTTTGAATGTTCAAATTCCAAATGATTAGAGACATTAACCTGATTAAGACAAGATAAAATGCTTTTAAACCTTCAATTCTAGTGGAGGATAGTTAATTTTATTCATTTAAAAGTTAGTTTTAGAAATTTTCATGTACCACACACATATATGTGTAAGTGAGCTTTCAGCCTTGCATTTTTTAGCTCTTAAGATTTTACTGATCTAAGGAAAATAAATTTAAAGTTTCTCCAGAAACAGATTTTTATTTGTTTAATTTCTGTAACTGAAGATTAAATAAAATAGATTTCCATTTGTTTACATCAGATAAAACACAAACTTTTATTGAATATCTGTGATTTACACATCGTGCATCGAAATCCCTCTCTTCCCCCCAGTAAAATAAAAAACCAACAACAACAAAAAAAATTTTGTCACAGAAGCTGTAGTGTATCACGCACTATAGCCTTTTGTCCACATATGTTTACTTTCAAATGTCCATTGCTATGAGTCATGGGTCTGGTTGGAGGCCTATGCTATCATTACGGGATCCTCACTGGGACTGCTATCGGATATCCTATTGTTGCTATGCATCCAGGCCTTGACAGCCAGCAACAATCTGACAAACTGAATGGGAGCAAGAGGGCTGGCCCTGAGGACACAGAAGTGGGAGAGCTGACCCCGAGGACATGGAAGTGGGTGAGCCAGCTCTGCCCTGATGATATGGGAGCAGGTGAGCTGACCATGTCCTGAGGACATGGGGAGCAGGAGAGCAGGCCCTTCCCTGAGGACATGTGAGCTGACCTTGATCCAGTTCTCCTAGTGGACCTCACCCCAACATCTATCCCTTTATGACCTGCTGGAACACATGAAGGGGCCAGACCTGAAGATTCAAAAATTAAGAATCTCCTTGACACATGGCAACAATAGGATTTTTTTCATTGTAGATGTGTATACCATTTAATTATGGAAAGGCCCTGGCAATGAATCTTATTTTTTGAGTATTTGAAAAAATCACTGACATCTGGCTTTACAGGTAGAGAACATTTTGGGAACATTTTGTATGAACTTTGTAGTTAAGATTGCCGTCATTCGAAAGCATAAGAGTGAGGGAGCTGGGAGTTGAACCCAGTGTGTTCCCATCTGTGCACAAGAAACAATGGAAGCTACAGGGAATTGGCCTGTGAACAAGGGCAACCAGGCCTCACCACAGGAGGTGGAAAACCAATAGCAGCAGGGGTCAAACCTCAGAGGACTTTGCTCACTAGAGCTGCAGCTAGCACAAGGTCCAAAATGAGACCTTTGTCACATGTGCACCTGAGAAAGAGGCCCTGGGGCTTCATAGTGAAGAGAACCTGCTGAATGAGTTATCAGAATTGATCACAGGTGAGAAGAGGAACAAAGAGTGAATGTTCATGAGAAGTGGAGGCCAGATGTGCACACAGGACATTGTAGCAAACAGTGGTTCTAGTTTTACGTGAGGCACAGGGCAGTCATTATCCCATGATTTAACTTGAGCAGATTAGTGTCAAATGGTCCAAAATACACAAGACTTGGTACTAGGTGTCCTTCATCTCTTTGTCTTGGATCCCTGTCACTTCTGCATCTTTTCAATAAATATGGTCTAATGTCTTGTTCTCCTGACCAGGAAGTATCAGCCTTAATCCATAACACCTTCTCCTAGAGCTGACTGCAGTAATCATTGTCAGAAGGACTTCCTCCCTATACCTACCTTAAACTCAATTGTAGACAGCATGCCCAAGATTCTAGGAATTAAAGAAATCTGCAGCAGAACTGATAACTAGTATGAACCGTTTTATATAAAACTCAATGATAATATGTACACCTGCAGGCCAAAAGAGAGCATCAGATCATATTATAGATGTTTGTGAGCCACCGTGTGGCCACTGTGAATTGAACTCAGGCCCTCAGGAAGAACATTCAGTGCTCACAACCTCTGAGCCATCTCTCTCTTTTTCCAGCTCCAAGATTTCCAGTCCAATGGTTCAGTGGCTTGGTCAACAAACATGGAACGTTTCGCCTAGAAGTGTGTATTGATCATGGCCTTCAAATCAAGATAGAGCCACTGGAGGGTCCAAAATAAGGCAGCTGGCAGCACATCTGTCCTCCAGTCACTTGTGGTAGTTTGAGGGTCCTAGTGAACAACATACTGGTATGAAGAAGCTTCAAATTATGGAGACATGCCAGGTCTGTGCCATGTGTGATGTGGGCTGACTATTGATGGCAGTTGAGTCTACAGGATAGTAGATCTCAAGGACAGCAGGTCCAAGAAATATTCCTTGCACTCAAAAAGAAACTACATATATAGAGAAGCTGCATCATTAATTTACTGAAGCACCTAAATAAAAGACATAGGAAATATTTGCAAACATATGGACTTTTAAAAATGAGTTTCCAAAAGCACAAGTTCAAATGGGATTACACCAAACTAAGAAATTTTTGTACAGCCAAAAAACTATTGAGCAGTAAAGAGACCATCAAATTAATGTGGAAAAATATTAAAAAAGCGATAAATATTCAGAATATATAAGAAACTTAGACGCCTCACTATCAAAACTCATGAGCAATATCCAACAATTGCCAAAAGTCACAGTGAGATATGACCTCACATTTTTATACTGCGTGTGAATATATGGAAATGGTGTGGTAAGATGAGGCTGAAGTATAACTTTCTGGTAATTTTTCATTAGCACTGCATTATGAAAATACTTTAGAAAGTTAAAATAATACTATTATAATCATCAATGGTATTGATGAATATGATGCAAGGAAATTGAATTAGAATATCAAACGGATGCAAGCTCATCCATGATTATTGTAGCAATATTCAAAATAACCAAGCTATGCAATTAAGACAGACGTATATCAGATAACAAGTGAACAACATGTGAAAGATAATAGAAAATTATTGATGTGTGAAAATTATTTTTAGAGATAATGTCTTCTAGATTACTGTAGATATTACAATGTGGATGATAGAGGAAGATACTATGATAAGTTACATAAGCCACATAAAGAAAAATAAACACCACCTTCCCTTTGGTCATTTATTAATGATTTCAAAGTTGAAAGAATAGAAGAAATGGGGTAAAGTCACTAGAGGTGATGAATGTTAAGAGTTAGCAAGGAAGAATAGAATGCAGGTAAATATTGAGAACCAACAATAGAGAGCTGGAATACCTTCCAGCAGGTGTACAGCTGGCAGAACACTGTATACATAATAATAAATAAATCTAAAATAATGTAAAAAAGATAAAAAAATAAAGAAAAAATTACCACTATATTACAAATGTACAAGTTTTGGAAACATAGAAAAAACAAAATAACATGTTTTTTTCTTTGTCAAAAATACACAAATTCCATAGAAATGGCATCTTATGAAAATGACGTTGGAGACATTCAAAATTTTTATTCTAAATATGGTCAGCAAACTTAAAGAAGGCAAAGAGAGGAATGGGAAAAGAAAATTAATTTGAGACATAAAAATACAGAATTTGAAGTTTAGAAAATAAGTTCAGTGATGCTACAATTTATAAAATTCAGTAACTCAATAGAAAACTTAAGCAGAGAAACCTCAACAACAAAATGAATTGTGTAAAAAGACTGATGACCAGCGAGAAATTAAATAAAAACATGAACAGAATATGGGAAAGTTTGACCCATTGTGAACAGAAATAGCCTCTGAGTTATTGCCAGAAAAGAAGAAGAATATACTAGAGGGGACATAGAGAATATCTTCAATAAAAATATAAAGGAAAAATGCCAAACCTAGAGATTTAGATGTCCATTCAGGTACCCAACAGAATGATAGGAACTAGTACTAATGTCTCAAGAATAAGTGTGAAGATTAATGATCCCAATTCCCCAATAAAAGGTCACAGGCCAACAAAATGTATTAACAAACACGATTCATCTTTTTGGCTGCTCCAAGAAACACACCTCACTATACATGGCAGTCATCACATTAAGGTAAAACAGAAAATAGATGGGAAAAGGTATTCTAAACAAATGGAACTAAGAAATAGGCAAGAGTTGGTATTCTAATAACTGAGCAAATGGTGTTCATACAAAATCTATCAGACTAGATAAGGAAGATACTTCATACTCATTAAAGTAAAAACAACAACAACGACAACAACAACAACAACAACAACAACAACACCTCCATAATAAAAAAGAGAAAAGTTAATACGATGGAATTATGTGAAGGCATTCACAAGTAAATCTTGTTCTATAGTATTTAAAAATATCACTTAAAACAGATGGGTGAGCTAGGAAACAAACCCAGTAATCCCCTGGGAACACTTTCCATGAGCCTACATGTTAAGACCTCCCTGAATCTGTAGACTAATGGCCAACAGATGAAAGTCAGACACCCAGTCTATTCCCAGCTGTGCTCAGTGGAAAATAATGAACTGGCCTGTATACATAGGGTAACCAGCCCCAGCACAGCAAGTGGAGAACCAATGGCAGCAGAGTTCAAACCCCAGCAGGCTTTTCTTACTCCACTCTACCCAGCAGAGGGTCTAAAGTGGGGCCTTTATTACATGAGCACCTGAGAAGGAAGCCAGAGGGCTTCATAGTGAAGAGGAACTGAGCAATGAGTTACCAAAATTGATCACTAGTGGGTGAAGAGGAACAAAGAGTAAAAGTTCACGAGAAAGTGAAGGCCAGATACAGAGGATGTTTCATTGAAAATTAAGTGGAATGTATACCTATGTTTATGAATATTTTAGGGCATAGAATATATTTACTTTGTCCAAGAAAGTAAGTGAAAGGGAACCTGGAGATGAGGGGTCTTGACCAGGGACACATGGTTGGTCTTCAGGTGAGAAATCAGCCTGAGTGAAGGACCTAAGGAGAAAGTGAAGCTTGCTCATGTTATGTGGGTGACTTTGGATGTGGCAGTTTCTGGGGGAAGTCTTCAGTTAAACATCTCCTTGTTCACAAATGTCATCATGTGGTTCTGGCAAGTTTTACTCAGCTCAAGTCATTCCCAGGCTTTTTCCATTGTCAACAATGAGTGAAGAGCTTATTGTATCATGAAATACAAATATGAGCTATGAACTCATTAGAGACAGTAAATATAGCATCTAGGGGAAAGCTGACAGTGAAAACTGAGTCAGGAAGAGGAGGGCTGAAGCAATGAGCAACTTCTTTAGCATCCAGGGCCTGGGAGTTCCTCTAACTGACATCTGTCTTCTAATTCTATTTCAAATGCAACATGCCTCAAATAGAAAGATTAATTTCCTTCTCTCACCCCAATTCTTTCTTGTAGATATTTACTGTGGCCATCAAAAACAAACAATATCCATCATCACCACAACAACCAAGTAAAATCAAAGAAAGTAAAAGATGTAATCCCACAGATGAGGTGGAGGAAAAGCCAAGTTTCCTTTTTACATGGGTTGTAGGCTCAAATGATGGGACAACTTTCGAAGAAAGTTCTGTTTCCTCAGAGGCTTCTGACCTTAGAATCCATGGTGGTGTTTCTTGCAGTTTTCCTCTAGGTATGTGTATTCTTGAAACAGCTAGAGGAAAACATATGCAGTAACCTACAACATACAAGTTTAGGGAATGACTTACTGAATAAGACTCCATTCTCACAAGAATTGAGATGAATAATTGACAAGAGGATGACATACAACTAAAAATCTGTACAGCACATGTAATAATCAATCAATTAAGGGTAAAGCCCACAGGGAGAGAGAGAATCTTTGCCAGCTATACATCTCCTAGGAGATTAATACCAAGATAATACATTGGATCTCAAAACAAACAAACAAGAAAGCAAGTGGCTGAAATGAAAACTGGCAAGGGACCTATGGAGAGGATTCAAAAAAAAAAGAAAAGAAAAGAAAGAACTAAGACCGGCTAACAAATGCTGAAGAAAGTGTTCAACCCTCCTAGAAGACAGTGAATTTCAAATGAAAAGTACATTGAGATTTGATCTTGCACCAGTCAGAATTTCAAAGATCAAGAAAAGAGGTGATGACAATGATAGGAGAGGTTTTTTTGAAAAGGGGGAGCATTCACCCACCTTTAGTGGGAATGCAAACTCATGCAATCAATATGAAAACATGGTGGAGAATTCCGAAAAACTAAATTTCCGTCTGACCCAGCTAAACTACTTCTTTGAAGGACACAACATCCTACTCTTCAGATAATTGTAGAGGTTCATTGTCCCTCTGTTCACAATAGCTAGGAGGAGGAAACAACCTAAATTACTACAGCTATGGAATAAAATGAAGATGTGGTATAAACACACCACAGAATAGTACTTGGGTGTAAAGTGACAATTTTCTTTTAACAGCATTGCCACATCATGTGCTACTCATTCTAGACAGGGCATGGTGACAATCGTCCACACTCCACCCTGTTGGGTTAAAGTCCCAAAGAAAAATAATGGCACAAGGCCACTCAGCTGATGCTCAAAGATGCCATTGTTTGCCTTCACATTTTAAAGAGCATGGCAGGGCATGTTTCAGCACACACGTGGGAAGAAGTTCAGAGCCTACTCCAAGATGCTGCTGGGCCTGCTGGCCCTGAGTTCAGCTCAGAGCATAGTAGAAGGTAAAAAGAAAAAAAAATACAGTGTGGGAGCTGTGGAGATGTTAAGAGAAATGGCGGGGGTGGGGGAAGGAAGGGAGAAAAGAGGATAAAAAGAACAGAAATTGGTGAGAGGAATAAGATAACTCACTTTGTGTTTAGAGATTTGCTCTCTGTGGTCTAAAGAGGCATGGAAAAGGTTCAGGTTTGTGAGCACATTGTGTTAATCAGAGTGAACATGGAAAAGAAGATAGCCTTGCTGCACAGTGGGTGCTAGAGACAGATAGAAACATCAGGATTGGATCCAAGGCATAGAAATACAGAAAAAATTAATGACACTGAAATACAAGTCAGAGGCCAATTTTCATATTTTCCTGATTCTGATTCAGGATTTCAGTATGTGTGAAGGAAAACATGACATTTTAAGATGTGTACTCTGGGATGTCCCTCTTGAGTGTATTAATGGCTAATGAAAAGACATATTGGTGAGATGTATTCTCAATGTGGCTTTGAAATATGCAGCATAATTAGGAATAGGGGCAGTTTGTTAGCACCTATGCAGGGAGGATAAAAATATCTTATATTTAGAGCTGGAGAGAATAGCACTGGGAAAGGCCGCATGCTCTTGTATTCCAGTCCCTGCCTAGAAGACTCTTAGGGACCGAATGTTGAGCTCAGTTGTACTTAGAAGTTGAGTCTTGAAGTCACATTTTCTTGTGGGACATCTGTAAGCTCAAAAACTGCTGTGATCTAAGTTACTTTATCATGTCATGCTTTATTGATAGAGGCCAACAGAGATGAGAATTCTGCTGTCCCAGCTTGTAAGGCACAATCCTTCATCCTTGCATGTTGTTTCACTGTGTTTGAGTGTGCTGCCTCATCATATGTTTTGTCTCAAGAGAGATAAGCCTGACTTTCCTTAAGCATATAAAATATTACCCAACCTTTATCCTATGATCCATGATTGAATTCAGCAATCTGAATGAAGGAGAGACCAAGCTTTCGTAACAGCAGAAAATATTGTCTGCATCCTATTCAAAATGAGCACTGTGAGATGAGTCAGAAACCACAATGCTGACTCCTCTGGTACCTGGAGGGTCCATGGTTTCCTTCTTCCTTGGCATTCCTGTATATATTATACAGCTTCATGAACAAGATGGAGAAATACTTTGCTTTTCAGTTTTCACTTTGTCTCTCTAGTAACTGTCTTTGACTAAAACAAAATGGACAAATGGTTCCTAGATAGCGAATTTGTTGGCCTCCATCATTTTATTCTTCCTTCCAGTGTTTTACTGTACATATGTAAGGTATTGAAGAGCCAAGTTATGCTTGGCTTTCCCAGTTTTCTCCTTTCCTCCCCAGTTACTGTGTAACTGTCATTGATTTAAAAGAAAAATGAGAAATTGTCCATCCATTCTCTTCTCTCAGGGTTTCAGTGTGTAAGTCTAAGGTATTGAACAGCTAGCTCAAATTTCATCCTAGTGCTCAGAAACCCTGACTAGAGCCCTGTGCCCAGGCAGAGAGTTCATGTAGTGTCCTGAGTCACAATTGGCAATAACCTGATGTTAAGGCTTTCTCCTTTTGCATTCCTTCCTTCTATCTTTGGAGACATCATGTGATAAATAAGGGACCACAACCCTTCTTCTTTGCCAGATGCAGGAGCAGACACTTGTCCCAGGAATACAAATATGAAAGTTCTGTACTGTCGGGATATGGAATTAGAAACCAAGAATTAGGATGTATGAAAGAGGGAGTTAGCAGTTGGCAGACAGGTTCTGAGAAAAAGGATTGTGTGTTCAGGTCAGGGAAAGAAAACAAGAGGAAAGTCTTTTATCAATGTGTTCATATCATCATGTCCTACTCACACAGATCCTAAGGACCAAAGCCCAAATATAGACTCAGAGTCAGTCATCTGCTGTTGATGGGAGTGAAAAGGATATTCAACAACAGGAACAAAATGACAGGGCTCAAGAGCAGCGTTCCCTTCCTCCTGAAAACTCTGAAGGACCAGCCAAACAAGAGGCCAACGAGAAGATTTCCCTCCATCTAAGACTGAGCAAGGATATCATCCTTCTTTAGGCAACAAAGGACATCTTTACCCTCGTACCTATGTAAAACGCGGTTTATTACTAAATCCGCATATAGATAACATATTTTCTTTTTACCAAGGATGGTATCAACATTATTAGGTAAGATAATTTTGAAGCTAATCATTCCAGTACTCTAGATGTTAATGACTGGTATGAGTCAAATTTTCTAAACAGAACACCCCTCCGGAACTCTGTATTTTTCAAATCGTAGAGTAAAAATTAGTTAACTAGGAATATAAAGAAGTGATACTGTCCTTGCATTTCAAAACTCTGTATTCAGGTTTTTCAGGAAAGTATATCTGTGATGGTATAGGATGACCTTTCACAAGTTCCCCAGGGTTCTTCTAATTTTGAGGAACATAGCTCTAAAGCACATTTTATCCTCAGTGACTACCATTCAAATTGGGTTAGTTTGTAGAAACATAGAAGGACCTACATTTTGTTTGTTTTTTAAATATATTTCATTAATTTATTCATATTACATCTCAATTGTTATCCCATCCCTTGTATCCTCCCACTCCTCCCTCCCTCCCCATTTCCCCCTTACTCCCCTCCCCTATGACTGTGACTGAGGGGGACCTCCTCCCCCTGTATATGCTCATAGGGTATCAAGTCTCTTCTAGGACCCACATTTTGATTCTCTGTGTTCAACTTCAATGACCTCTCATCTCAAGTCTGTACACTCTGCCCACTCACACCAAGGATGCTTAAATCCATTGACCCTAAGTACTTATAGACACCTCGATCCTTGTTCACACTTTTTTCCCTGGGCTTTGTTGAGTGTATTTTTATGCTGTCCTCTAGCCATCTGGTTGTCCTTGGTTCTGGCAGGCTTGGAGGTACTAGATAGTCCTTGATGGCTATTGCCTCTTGTAGTGTCTGGTGTCTGCTGCCTCTGAGATGGCAAGCAGAGCTGGGACCCATGAACTGGCACACAGTGGGCAGGGGGCAGACTTCACCGCTGCTGGTAGTCTCCTATGGCTCCTGTCTCTGAAACTGCAGGTAGAGCTGCTGCCCTGGAGCTGGCTCTCTGAGGTCACAGAACAGACCTTACCATAGATGACAGTTTCCAATGGCTGCCACCTCTGGGATTGAAGGCAGAGCTGTGACCCAGGAACTGGCATGTGGCGGTCATGGAATAGAACTCACCACTACTGGTAGTACAACCTCACAAATGATTTTAAAGCATTGTATTCACTACAATCTGTACCATCTTTCCATCTACATATCAGTCATAACTTAAAAGGAAAATAGGCCTAATGGTGTTTTTAAAAGTAACTATTGGCTAGTCTTCTGTGTTACCTGATACATATTTAATATGGAAAGTTAAAAGTTAAGGCTATTAGAATTTGAGGCAGTCCTTTTTCGCTCCTAACAGATAAGGAGTGTGTTAGTTCATAAAGTAATACTCAAATAGGTCAGTGTTTGACTATCAATCACTCAAGGTAGAATTATTCTATATAGAATGAGGAAAACAGAAAAACAATTAAGTGTATAGCATTTAGCTATTGTTTCCTAGAGTATATTAAAAAGAATATAGAAGTGGAAATTTTAAAACACTAATAGACAGAGATCCAAGATGGCGGCATCGATCACACAAAGCACCTGATCAGCAGGACACAACTGCTCAGAGACCTAAAGACTAAACTAAGAGCTACAGAACACCAGTGCTGCTAATTCCAAGATGACAGGGGTCAGCACTTTGTGCAGCAGGGGTGGGTCTGACCCAAGGCAACCCAGCTAATCCACAGAAAAGTCCCCGGTAACAACCCACATTATCTGCCTTCCTGAGAAGGAGTGTGAGACACTTGTTCAGCTTTGAGCTAGGATCTCTCTCCACCTGCCTGCTGCTTGTCAGCCTGGCCCATGTGGAACATAGAGCAGATAGGTAGAACTCTGCCATCTCCAGAAGGTGTCTGTGGGGCACCTGAGCAGCTTTGGGCTTGGATCTCTCTCTGCCCACCAGCAGCCCACTGGCCTGACCCATCTGGGACACAGAACAGATAGGGAGAGTGCTGCTATCTTGAGAAAGACTGTGGAGCACCCAAGCAACTCTGGGCTCAGATATTTCTGTGCCTGCCTGCTTGCAGCTTACTGGTCTGGGCCATAGGGCACAGAGCAGACAGGAAGAAGCATAGCTGAGTCCAGCGCAGGCCACAATCCTCTTTAACTGCAATCTGGAGAAAAACTATGGAATATGTGAGCAACTCTGGCTTCAGATATCTCTGTCTCTCTCTCTCTCTGTCTGTCTCTGTCTCTCTCTCTGTCTCTGTCTCTGTCTCTCTCTCTCTCTCTCTCTCTCTCTCTCTCTCTCTCTCTCTCTCTCTCTCTCTCTCTCTCTCTCTCTCTCTCTTTCTCTCTCTCTGCCCCCTAGCTGCTTACTAGCCTGGCCCATCTGGTACACAGAGCCGATATGCAGACCTGAGTCTGGCATGGGCCACAACCCACATTAGCTGCCATCTGAGTAAGGTCTGTGGTGCCCCCAAGCAGCTTTGGGCTTGGATCTCTTTCATTCCCTCAGCTGCCTACCAGCCTGACCCATCTGTGACACAGAGCAGATATGCTGAACACTGCCATTTCCAGAAGGACTGAGGGGCACCTGAGCAGCTTTGTGCTTGAAACTCAGTCAGCCTGTTCCTCTCCTTCCTGAGCCAACTGGGATACAGACAGGGAAACCAACAGAGCTGAGCTGGGTGCAAGCTCCAAAACCTGGTCACTGGGGATCCCTAGAAAACAGCTTTCAGCTTGCTCTCTTTGCCTGCTCCCAACATACCTGGTCCACTTTGGAAACAGACAGGGACCCCATTAGAGGAACCCCTAAGCATGCTAACACCAGAGACAAGAGGCCAGCACAAGAAGACAAACAACAAAACTCAGAGCTATATGACACCACCAGAAACCAGTGATCCTACCACAGCAAGCTCTGGAGATATGAATACCCATGAGGAGCAAGAAGAAGATTTTAAGTCTGAGGATGAAAATAATAGAAGGAGATAGAGAAGGAGATCAATAAATCACATACACACAAGAAAATACATTAAACAGATGAAGAAATTGAATAAATCCTATAAGGCATTAGAGGAAAATTCAATCAAAATGGAGAAATAAATGAATAAAACTAGTCAAGACCTAAAGAGGGAATTAGAAGCAACAAAGAAAACACAATTTGATGCAATCTTAGAGTTGGGAATCATAGGGAAGAGAACAGAACCACAGACACAAGCAACAGCAATAGAATGCAAGAGATAGAAGAGAGAAACTGAAGTGTGAAAAATACAATTGATGTTATCAATACATCAGTCAAAGAAAATATTAAAACTAAAAAGTTCCTGACAGAAAATATCCAAGAAACCTGGGACACTGTAAAAAGACCAAACCTAAGAATAATAGAAATGAAAGAAGGAAAAGACTCTAAACTCCAAGCAACAAAATCATCGGAGAAAACTTCCCCACCCTAAAGAAAGAAATGCCCATACACATACAAGAAGATGACAGAACTTCAAATAGGTAGGACCAAAATTGAAATTCCTCCCACCACATTATAATCAAAACATTAAATGTACAGAACAAAGAAAGAATATTAAAATATGCGAGATAAAAAGGCCAAGTCAAAAATAAAGGCAAACCTATCAGAATTACCCCTGAATTCTTAACAAAGATTATGAAAGCCAGAAGAGCCTGTGTAGATGTCATGCAAACTTTAAGAGACCACAGATGTCAACCCAGACTACTATACACAGCAAAACTTTCAGTCACCATAGATGGAGAAAACAAGATACTCTATGACAAAATGAAGTTTAAACAGTACCTATCTGCAAATCCAGCCCTACTGAAGATAACAGAAGGAAAGCTACAACCCAAGGAGGCTAACTGCACCCAGGAAAACACAGGAAATAAATAATCCCACATCCCCAAATCCAAAAAGAAAAGGAAACATACATACAAACTCTACAAGCACCAACAACAAAATAACAGGAACTAACAACCACTGGTAATTAATATCTTTCAACATCAATGGCCTCAACTCTTCAGTGAAAAGACACAAGCTAACAGAATGGATACGAAAACAGGAACCATCATTCTGCTGCATACAAGAAACACCTCAGCAATGAAGATAGACATTACCTCAATGTAAAGGTCTTAAAAACCAATATCCAAGTAAACAAGCTTGAAACACAAGAAGCGAGCTGGAGAAGCTATTTTAGTATCTAATACAACAGACTTTCAATAAAAACTAATCAAAAGAAATGGGGAAAGATACTTCATACTCATCAAAGGAAAAATACACCAAGATGATGTCTGAATTCTGTACATCCTTGCCCCAAATGCAGGAACACCTACATTGGTAAAATAAACATTACTAAAGTTTAAACATGTATTGAATCTCACATATTAGTAGTGGGAGATTTCAACACCCCACTCTTCCCAATAGACAGACCATCAAGGCAAAAAGTAAATGGAGAAACAATGGAACTAATAGACATCATGAATCAAATGGCCCTAACTGACATCTACCCAAACACAAAAGAATATACCTTCTTCTCAGTACCTGTTGGAACCTTCTCCAAAACTGACCATATACTTGTTTACAAAGCAAACCTCAATAGATATAAGAAAGTCAAAATAATCCATTGCATCATATCAGATCATGATGGATTAAAGCTGCAACTCAGCAACAACAGAAAGCCTACAAAATCATGGAAAGTGAACAATTCTCTACTCAATGACCTCTGTGTAAGGGATAAAATAAAAAGAGAAATAAAAAACTTCCTAGAATCCAATGAAACTGAATGCACAACATACCCAAACTTATGGGACACAATGAAAGCAGTGCTAAGAGGAATGTTCATAGCACCAAGCGCCTATATAAAGAAATTGAAGAGAACCCATACTAGCAACTTAGCACATCTGAAATCTCTAGAATAAAAAAAGCAGACACACTCAAGAGAAGGAAGGAAACAACTGGAAATCATCAAATTCAGGGTAAAATCAATAAATTAAAAACAAGAAGAACAATTCAAAGAATTAACCAAACCAAGAGCTGGTTCTTTGAGAAAATCAACAAGATAGACAAACCCTTAGCCAAACTAACTAAACAGCAACAAAATCAGAAATGAAATGAAAGGGAGACATGATGACAAACACCAAGTAAATCCAAAGAATCATTAGGTTTTACTTCAAAAGTCTATATGCTACAAAATTCAAAAATCTAAAATCTAAATGAAATGGACAATTCTTGATAGCTACCAATTACCAAAATTGAGTCAATATCAGGTAGACAAATAGTACCTCTTAAGGAAATAAAGGCAGTCATCAAAAGTCTCCCAACCAAAAAAAACAAAAAAAAAAAAACCCAGGGCCAGATGGATTCAGCACAGAATTCTATGAGACCTTCAAAGAAGAGCTAATACCAATTCTCTTCAAACAATTCCACAAAATAGAATCAGAAGGAAGACTGCCAAATTCATTTTATGAGGCCACTGTCACCTTGATACCTAAAGCACAGAAAGACTCAACAAACAAAAGACATTTCAGACAAATTTCTCTTATGAACACTTATGCAAAAATACTCAATGAAATACTTGCAAACCAAATCCAAGAACATATCAAATATATCATTCATCGTGACTAAGTAGGCTTCAGCCCAGGCATGCAGGGATGGTTCAATATACAGAAATCCATCAATGTAATCCACCATATAAGCAAACTGAAAGAAAAAACCACATGATCATCTCCTTAGATGTTGAAAAAGCATTTGACAAAATCCAACACCCATTCATGTTAAAGGTCTTGGAGAGAGCAGGGTTACAAGGCATATATCTAAACATAGTAAAGACAATATAGAACAAGTCTATAGCCAACAGCAAACTAGATGGAGAGAAACTTAAATCAATTCCACTGAAATCAGGGACAAGACAAAGCTGTACACTTTCTCCATATGTCTTCAATATAGTACTTGAACTATGAGCTAGAGCAATAAGAAAACAAAAGGCGATCAAGGGGATACAAATTGGAAAGAAAGAAGTCAAGCTATCACTGTTCACAGATGATATGCTAGTATCCCAAAAATTCTACCAAGAAACCCCTACAGTTGATAAATACCTTCAGCAAAGTGGCTGGATACAAAATCAACTCAAAAAAATCAGGAGCCATTCTATATACAAATGCCAATCAGGCTGAGGAAGAAGTTAGGGAAACTGCACCCTTCACAATAGCCACAAATAATATAAAGTATCTTGGTGTGACTCTAACTAAGAAAGTGAGAGACTTGTATGGAAAAAAAAAACTTCAAATCTCTGAATAAAGAAATTGAAGAATATTTCAAAAGATGGAAAGATCTTTCATGCTTGTGGATCAGGAGGATCAAAATAGTAAAAATGGACATCTTACCAAAATAAATCTACATATTTAATGGAAATCCCATCAAAATAACTACATAATTCTTTACTGACCTGGAAAAAATCAATTCTCAACTTCACATGGAAAAAACAGAACAGCTAAAACAATCCTGTACAATAAAATATCCTCCAGAGGAATCTTCATCCATGATCTAAAGTTGTACTGTAGAGAAACAGTAATTAAAAGAGATTGGTATTGACATTGACATAGTCTAGTTGCTCAATGGAATTGAATTGAAGATGCAGAAATAAATCCACACACCTACGGACACTTAATTTTTGACAAAGAAGTCAAATCCATACAATGGAAAAAAAGATAGCATCTTCAATAAATGGTGGTGGTGTAACTGGATGTCTACATGTAGGAAAATGCAAATAGATCCATATTCATCACCCTGTACAAAACTAAAGTCCAAATGGATTAAAGACCTCAATATAGAACCAAACACACTGTCTCAAAAGAAAAAGTGGAGAAGAACTTGGATCCATTGGCACAGGAGACAACTTCCTGAACAGAACGCCAACAGCTCATGCTCTAAGATCAACAATTAATAAATGGGACCTCATGAAAAGTTTCTGTAAGACAAAGGACACTGTCAACAGAACAAAACAATAATCTACAGGTTGGAAAAAAATCTTCACCAACCCTACATCTGACGAAGGGCTAACTTCCAAAATATATAGAACTCAAGAAATTAAACACCACCAAACCAAATAACCCAATTGAAAAATGGGGTACAGATATAAACAGGGAAATCTCAACAGACGAATATGGAATGTCTGTGAAACACTTAAAGAAATGTTCAACATCTTTAGTCATCAGGGACATGCAAATTAAATGACTCTGAGAGTCCATCTTACATCCATCAGAATGGCTAAGATCAAAAGTTCAAGTGACAGTACATGCTGGCAAGGATGTGGACAAAGGGGAACACTCCTCCACTGCTGGATGGACAACCGCTTTGGAAATCAATCTCGTGCTTTCTTAGAAAATTGGGATTAGCTCTACCTCAAGACTCAGCCATACCATTCCTGGGCATATACCCAACAGATGTTCCACCATACAAGGACATTTGCTCAACTATATTCATAGCAGCTTTATTCATAATAGCCAAAATCTGGAAACAATCTAGATGTTCTCAATTGAAGAATGAATAAAGAAACTGTGATACATTTACACAATGGACTACTTCTTAGCTATTAAAAACAAAGAAATCTTGAAACTTGCAGGCAAATGGATAGAACTAGAAATGACCATTGTGAAGTAACCCAGACCCAGAAAGACATTCATGGTATATACTCACTTGTAAGTGGATATTAAACAAACATAGATGTCCTCTGAGAGACTCCATCCAGCAGGGGATCAGAACAGATACTGGGACTTGCAGCTGGACTCTTGGGGAAGAGCTGAGAGTTGTATGGAAGAAATGGGGAATGGAAGTGGGGGTGTCAGGAGCTCCACAAGGAGACTATCAAGGCTGATGGATCTGGACCCACATCGGCCTTCAGGGTCAGATGAACCAAGCAAGGACCAATTAGAGAACCCAGATCCCCAGTTTAGGAATAGCCAATGGACAGCTTATCTCCACATGGGGAAGGTGGGAGGGGAGACTGCCTCTTACAAGATCTCTGGTGCCCGGGATTTGATCACTGTGTCTTAGTGGAGAGACCCTGTGGGCACACAAAGGAGGGAGATGCAGATTGTCTGAATGAGACCTAATAGGCTGTTCTCAGACAGTGGAGGAAAAGGACTCCACCTTTCAGAAGTCTGAACTAGGGGAATAGATCAGAGAGGGGGAGGGTTGGAACAGGAAGATAAAAGGGAATTACAATCTGAATGTAATGTGAATACATTATAATTTTTAAAAATAAAATAAAGAAAAAACACTGATAGATTATGTGGGAAAGTAAATTGAGAGATCTCTGGTTTCCAAATAAAAGACCTAGTGCCAGGTATAGAATATCTCTCTTTGAACTTATAAATCAGGGGTACAAGGGGACTCTGAAAAGATACAAGATATTGACATTGCTCCTGGATACCCACCAGAATTTCATAGTAAGACCCTATTGTTGAAGAGCAGCACACTGGTCACTGGGCATGAATATATCACATTGATAGTGATACAGAAGTTTCTTCTCCTCCCTGCTGCCTAGCTTATCGTAGTAGAGAGTGCTATGCAGGCTGTTGGGGCAGGAGGGATGGCGGAAGAGTCACCAACACTGGAAGCCAGAGGTCACAGAGGACTAGGGAAAAACAGTGTCCTCTGGACTTGACAGGACCACCACAATTCTGAAAATTACAACGATGCTTACGTGCACAAGATCAGCAGTCAGGCCAGCAAGGGGTAAAAAAGAGTTCATGAGGCCCCACCCCTCCCTGAAGAGCTATGGACAGTTGTTGGCTTGTGGACGAGGTAGACAAAAAGTGACTCCTGGTAGATTGACAACTCTCCAGTGAATGGTCCACAGATAAGTAGACACCAGGAAGTAGAGTCCAGGAGTTATTTTTTTTTTTAAGTAAAACAAAACATAAAGTAATGGTAGTTAGTAGATGAAGACAAATCTGGGAGGAGTTAAACAATTGGGGAAGATATAACCAAAATACATTTGTATACATATCTCAAATAATTAATAATGCATTTTTAAAAATAATGATAATGATGCATCTTAAGACTTTGGGAAAAAAAAACAAAAGCAAACTAAATGCAGACATGAAGAATTATGATCAAGGCAGAAATCACTGAGTGAAATAAAAGATACAGAATATTGAGAAAACCAAAAGCTGATTCCTTAAAAAGATAAGTGAGATGATGAATTCTTATCCAAATAATGCAAAATAAACAGGTGCAAAACCCAGATTAATGTCAGAAGTGCAAAGGGAAATATAATGGATGCATGAAATGCAAACAGAACGTCATTGAAAATGTATCTTCATTCCATCAGGAAACCAGAGAATAGCCATGGATGTTAGAGCATGAAAGACTTTACAGGTATGTAAACCATACAGTACAAATGATATGCAAAGAAGAATAATGAGGGAGGGCATTTAGTGGGGACATTTATCACAGGGTAGGGGAAAGAAGGGAGTGTGCAGAGAGATAACTAAAACAAATGATGTTTGAAAAAGCACAAAAACCTAAACTATGAGCTTTACGTATATGAATATACATTATATACTAAGACATAAAAGATAGATGTACACATATGCATATAAAATAATTCCAAAGGGCTTTACTCTGCACAGGGGTTAATGTTCTTCCCAGAAGCCAGAAGTTGCCAAATATAAAACCCAGAGTTTCATGCAAACTATCAGTCAGGAGTATCCCAGTTACTCCTAAAACAATACAAGATATCAGTATTGTTCTTGGTTACCCCTCAAAACTCAGTGTCGAGACCCTGTTGTTGAAGACACCACATATTTTTGGTCATAGGACGAATGAAGCCAAGCTATTACTCGGTAGAAAGCATCCTTCCTGGGTGCTAGCTTTTGTAGGGAGGTGCTATGTTGTTTGGCTAAGTAATTATGTGGTTAAACTGTCTTCTAAATCTATTTTTATACCCATAGATAACTGCTGCTCTCAATCTTAGTCAGAGAAGGTACATTCTACACTCAGGAACATTTAATGGAGACTCATAACTAATCAATGTGTTGAGAATAAGTGATTGTGCATGCTCATTTCTAAATGGAACTTCTAGACTCTCCCCCACCTCAAGACTTAGGGAACATTGCAGAAGACAGGGCAAAAAGAAGTTAAGATCTGGAGCATGGAGAGAGGAGTGTTGTGAAATGCTGTCTTCCGGATGTGGCATGACAGCTACCTCCATGAACTCAGATAAGTTGTGTTCTGAAATAAGGCCCGCATAGGACCAAGGCAGTCAAAATGTCATCACTGGTGGGAGAGAAGTTCATGACACCTGGCCCTAACTGAGAATCTACTGGCAATTGATGGTTACTAACGGAGAGTAGTCATTTTTCTTTGAGACTTTGTCCATTGACAGACTGCCCATGCTCAGTAAGTTGCCCTACACTCATGTGCATACAAACTGCACAAATTAAACACTGTGGGACATGAAGTTTTGAAAAGAAAGAAAGAAAGGGAGGAAGGAAGGAAGGAAGGAAGGAAGGAAGGAAGGAAGGAAGGAAGGAAGGAAGGAAACATGAAATTAATAGGGGAATGTTTTTGGTGGGAGATGGAAGGAGAAAGTAGAGATATGACAAAAATACAATGTGTACATGTATTAAATTCTCAAAGAATAAAAATATTTTAAAATAAACTTTTTTTTCTTTTTTTTATTATTATTTTTTATTTTTATCTTTTTAATTAATTTATTCTTGTTACATCTCTATGGTTATCCCATCCCTTGTATCCTCCCGTTCTATAAACTTTAAACAGCTTACTAGCTCTTTAAACATAAAACTATCTGTAATGTTATACTTCAAAATGAAACATAAAATATAAGAAAATCTACTATATCGTTATTATAAGGTCTACCACATAACTGTACATCTACTGTTTGTATATTTTATTTTGAAAGACAGATATTCACTCCACAGTATGGACTACTCTACAGCTCATCATATATTTCAAGCTTGCCATGACTCATGGAAATCCTGATGCCTTAGCCTCCCAAGAGCTGGTATGATACATATAAGCCATCATACCTAACTAGCTACTGTTTTAAACCACTCCAATAAAGCACTTGTCCTCCAAAAATAATATTGCTCAAGCTATTTAAACTAAAAGTCATGATTTTCAAACCTGAGGTTTAACATTTAATTATCTTCACAACTACTTATAAGTTATTTTACACAAACTTCTGTGTATCTTTGTGCAAAAACTATTGAAATTATTTTTAATAGCCAAGGATGCGTTTCTGCCCTTCATTGAATTAGCCATATTAAAATGTCTGCCTTGTCTGACACAAAATCTCCCCAAAGATAAGTACCTAAGCTCAAAACTGAAGACTACTACATTAAACAATCTGACAACGGTGAGCTGCAGCTGGAAATCAGTTGACTTTAATTGCATTTTCATTTGCAGGGAGGAGTGTGTCATTGCATGAAGGTGGACGCCAGAGGACAACTTGTAGGAGTCAATTCTCTCCTCCACCATGTGGGCTCCCGGGATTGAACTCAGGCTGTCAGGCTCAATGGAAGGAGCTTTTACCCACTAAGCCATCTCATCAGCCCACTAGCCAGTTCACTTTAGATAGCCTGGATTGTCCAAAGGGGAACAACATAATTATTAGATTCAGAGATGTAACAGGATAGCATGTTCCAGAGGGAAATAACAGTACAGCTCAGCAATCCTTTCCCTCCTAAAATAAAAAGCACTCTCAAAACACAATTCTGATAAACATTTGTTTATTAATCTGACACTCCTCATCTAGGACCATTCCCTCATTCTTCTTTGTTGGGAGCCTCACAGATCTACATTATTTTCTACAATGACACAATATCCACAAGGGTAGTTGAATGCTTGTTTCAAAGTTGGCGTCTTCTCAGGGAATGGAAGAGAATGCAGTGACTATCACAGCTAAGGGAGATGTTACTGTGTTTTCTAAATTAAAGATAAAATAAATAAAACATGAGTTATCAAGGGAAGCTTAAAAGCCCAAGTCTCTCTTTGGTCATTTAACATTTTGAACGTGAGTATGGGATTTTATTTCTTTAGGTATACTCTCTGATCCTCTCTCATCATCTTGTATCTTATATAAAAAATTTACACACTCTTCCAATAATTATTTTATTGTCAGAAGAAATTATATTAGAGAATTGAGAAAACAAAAATACAAAAAGAGCTAGGAGGGCCTGGAAAGGCGGCTCAACATTTAGCACCAGAAGCTGCTCATCCAGTGGACCCAAGTTCAACTCCAAGTACCCACATGGCCTCTCATTATAGTCTGAAACTCCAGGTCCAGGGGACATGACACCTTCATTTGGCCTCTGTGGGCACCAAACCTAGATACGGTGCACAGACATAGATGCGTCTTAACGCTCATACACATAAAGTGGTATTTTTAAAAACATTTTAAAGGCAAAAGAGAAGAGAAACTAAAATAGAAATTGTTGATTCAGAGCCCTTTAGTTTTTTTGTAGAAGTATACATTCTATGCAGTAGGTGGTAGCTTGGCTGAGAGTCCATGGGGGAGGGGGAGACTGGGTTCCATAAACTAGAGAGCTAAATGGGGAATTTAAAAATACTCCAGAGAGAGAGAATTTGTGTCCTGTCGTGAATGATGTACCTGAATCTCCAGGCCCCTAAAGAGAAAAGGCCTGTCTGAAAAAAATAATGTATTTTTTAATTTTTATTTTACTTTATTTCCTTTAGAAGGGGTTTTATTTTGTAGACCTGTTTGGCCTGGAACTCAGAGATTCAGCTGCCTCAGACTCCCAAGTGCTAAGATTCAGGATTTATGCCACCACTGCCTTCCATGCCTGCAATTTATCTCAGCTTTGGGGAGGTGTTAAATACTGAGTGCGTTCTAACAGAATTAAAATCAGCATCATGGTCAGGCCTGGTGGTGCACGCCTTTAACCCCAGCACTTGGGAGGCAGAGGCAGGCGGATCGCTGTGAGTTCGAGGCCAGCCAGCCTGGTCTACAAAGCGAGTCCAGGACAGCCCAGGCTACACAGAGAAACTCTGTCTCAAAAAAAAAAAAAGTAAAATCAGCATCAAATACAATATCAAATCTCTAGTAAGGTTATCAGGGAAAAAAAGAAGAGACTTACAATATCACGATTTCCAGGGGAGGGTTGCATCAAATCTGCACTGAGATAAAGAAATGGTCTGAATTCACTTTAAGCAACATTCACTCATAGATACCAATATTTGTCTTAGAGTAAGAAAACATTCAATTTTATAACTTCCTCACTAAATCTAGCAAGAATGATGTAAAAAATAAAATGTGGAGGGCTTAATGGCACACCGCTTTAGACCCAGCACTCAGGAAGGAAAGATGATCTCTGTGAGTTCAAGTCCAGCCAGATTTACATATCAGTTCCAGAGCCAAGACTACATAAAAAGACTCTGTCTCAAGATATATAGATAGGTGGTAATGATAGATAATAATAATAATAATAATAATAATAATAATAATAATAATAATGTTGATGATGATAATGAAGATATATAGAGATAGATGATAGAAAGATGGAGAGAGATGGTAGATAGATGATAGATAGATAGATAGATAGATAGATAGATAGATAGATAGATAGATGTTAGATAGATTGACATTTATGCTTACCAAAATCAAGGTCTAGCATACTCTTTATCTGGGATGAATTGTAATCACCTGGAAGAGAAAAGGAGGTGATCAGTCCCATCTTCCTAGCCTTATCTTCAAGCTCATGGATACCCAAGGAGCTGACCGTCTGGAGCTGCCTGAAACTATTTTTGAGATCAAGTGACTGAAAACAAGATGTATCATTGGGAACAGATATCTTCTGCTGAAAATGTTCCAGGAAAAAGAGAAACATTACCCTTAAGTTTCAAAGAACGTCGGTAAAATTTATTATATCTCAGAGGTCAAAGCAGGACCTTCCTCAACAGTGAGACAGAAGAAAGAGGAACAGAAAGGAATGCCTTCATGTTTGAAGACAGAAACTGCTCCTACCTGAGCTTTCAGTGGTTTCTTCCATAAAGCTGGAGAGGACTGTCTCAGCATCAGTAGAGGACACTGGGGTGACAGAATAGAAGACAGGTATAGTCACCAACTATGGGAGAAAGCAGGCTTTCCTGTAGGAAGGGACAAGATGGGGGCCCAGAAAACACCTGCTCAGGCCTCCTTAAAGCACACCCTCACTTACCATAAATCTGTGTGTTTCCATGGTTCAGGCTTGAGTTTGGCATGAGGTCTGTGGTCTGCAAAAGTACAGTGATTGAATCAATGTCTGTGCCATCCTCTGGAGAGTCTGTTGACACTTCCTCAGTTGATTCTGTTTGGTCAGTTGTTGAGTTTAGTAGGTCATAGTCTGAAGCCTGTAGTTCTTCATTGATTAAATCTAATAGGCCAACAGTTAGATTTTGTAGTTATTCACTGGGAGGGTCTAACAGGTCATCATTGATTGCTTCTGGAAAAGAGTTGGTTGAGTCTAGTTCTGGTTTGATCTGGTAGATAACTACCTGTTTGCGGTAGGTCTTCACTTGTAGATTCTATCAAGTCAGTATCCGATTAGAAAGGTGCCCAACAGAAAAGAACAGTTCAAGCCCTTCCAGGTAATCATGTCCCTGTCACCTCCACCCCTCCCTGTTCTCTGTCCTCAGTTCATGAGAAAGTATAACATGGCTATGTTAATCTCACCACAGTCCCTCTGAGTAGCTAAAGTCCTTGAACCAACTGCTGCTCAGAGTACAAGTGCCTGGAGCCCACTCCTGTCTTCTTTGAGGGGGGAGTTGAGGGAAGGGCATCTGTGTTACACCTCTAGCTGTGTGCTAGTCAGACTGGAGCAAAAGGAAAATTCAAGACCCACCTCTATACTGATTCCATGTTTCTGAAGTCCCCTAGAACAATGAGTAGTTTAAAAAAAAACACACAATGCTGGCCCTATGTGTAAGCAAGAATGGAATCAATCTAACATTTAACAGCCTGTGCCCAGGACACATTTTTAGCAAATCTTAAAACATTCAACATTCATAGGGTTGGTTATCTCCAGAAACCTCACAACCCTGAGGGCTAATGCACACAGACAAAATCTCTCAAGGACAGGCTGTTCATTTTGTGGTAGGAACTGTCACCAAGATCACTGTCTTTCTCTGCACTTCATTTTGTTTTATCCCTCATGCATGTGCAGTGAGGAAGCCTAGCTAGCAGCCCACAGACTGAGAGTCAATTGGCAGGAGTAGGTGACGGAAACAGGTCATTTTCACACAGTTGGACAAGCAGCTCTACTAAACTAGGTTCCCATGTCAGCCCCACACAGATCCACAGTCTGGGAAAGAGCTGGTTGCCACTGCTCTCTGAAGCCCACTTCACTTGGTAATGGGACCTCAAATCTTTACTCTAATTGAACAGAATCTCAGAACTACCTTGACTTCCAGTGAAGATGGGACCATCAGAAATACCTCAGCCATTCTGCTCTGGTCCCATCTGACTAAGCTTGTTACTTATATGTGTTCAATTCAAACTCACAACCAAAATTGTACCTCAGTCACTCAGCTGCTGGTCTCACCTAAAACTCCATTGACAGACTTATCCAATTTCTATGTAAAACTTTCACCACTAATCGATCCCTTTCCACACCAATATCCCCCATAAGCACAAACTGCACCTCCCTTCTCCAAAGGATTCAAGGTGTACATACCTATGTCCAAACTGGGGAAAGCCACAGTCAGAGCACAGAAGGCAAAGATTGCCAGGACCTTGCAGAACATCATGCTTTAGTAGTGTTAAAGCAACCAGTGAGCAGGAGTAAGGAATTAACCCAGGAAGAGTCCTGCCAGGTTTTTATACATTCCTCTACTCTGTCCCTGGGGGTGGTTTTCCACAGTTGGCTGGAGGGGAAAAAAAAGAGAGAGGCAAGGAGGGGGTTGAGGAGGACCTTCATAAACCATTAAAGAATGCACCAGGAAGGGAGTTAAGAAAAACTAAGTAGGGCCAGACAGTCAATAGAAGCTGGGCTAGGACAGTCTGAAAAGTTCCTTTGCAAAAGCAGGTGCACCCCCCATTGCTGTTAGCACCATTATGCTCTAAGGTCCGGGGGGGGGGAATTCCTGTTCTACTGGATCCAACAGCCCCCAAGGCCATAGCTGTTCTTTGTTTCCTAGACTAGAGTCAGCTGTCTTTTCTGAGCCCCCAAATGGCTTTGTGTGAGCAAATGGGCTTTTTGTCCCTATACATATTAGAGTCCTCACCCTGGCAGATTGTTGAGGAGATTAGTGGACAGCTACACTCACTGATGTGATTTCCCAAAAGTGCCAGACCGTGTGATTCTCAACAGAAGCCTAGCAGTAGCCATTTCACCCACAAGGGCTTGGAGTTGAGGTAACCTCACACTTACCAAGGATACTGTCCATCTACAAGGGGTTCAAGAACATGGCTTATGTTTTGGATGCTGGACCTGGCATTCTCAGCTCCTTCCTGATAGCCTCACCTCCTGAGCAGAAACAAACTGTGAAGCACACCGCTAGGATACCTCCAGACCGACAGCTGACCCAGGGGAAAGCTGCCTTTTATGCCAAACTCAACAGTCACTTCCCCTCCAGGAAAAACTCCACAGAAACCAAAACTCAAATGTCTAAACATAGGTGGGAGGTGGAGAGAGGAACCAGTGGTTAAGAGTGCTGGCTGCTCCTCCAGAGGACTTAGGTTCAATTCCCGGCACCCACATGTCACATGGTGGCTCACAACCATCCATAACTCCAGTGCCATGGAATCCAAATCCCTCTCATGACCTATGTGTGCACTGCACACACGTGGTATACTTACATATACAGGTAAAACACTCAAGGACAATAAATAAATAAATAAATAAATAAATAAATAAATAAATAAATACCTAAAACCACAATGAAACCTCATTCTATCAGAGGCAATTTTAAAACCAATTATCTTAAACATCACATTGTATGACCTACTTGAAAACATAGAGTAAAAGCATACTAATTCCAATGCTCGATTGGAAACAACATCAAAATTAAGACTCTTAACAGTCACTGGTTGTTAATATCTCTCAACATCAATGGCCTCAATTCTCCAATAAAAAGACACAGACTAACTGAATGGGTGCATAAACAAGATCCAACATTCTTCTGCATTCAAGAAACACATCTCACTCATAACGATAGGCATTACCTCAGGGTAAAAGGTTGGAAAAACATATTCCAAGCTAATGGTCACAAGAAGCAAGCGGGCGTAGCCATTTTAATATCAAACAAAATAGACTTTCAACCAAAATTAATCAAAAGGGATGAGGAAAAACACTTCATACTCATCAAAGGTAGAGTCAATCAAGATGACATCACAATTCTGAACATCTATGCTCCCAATACAAGGGTACCCATATTTGTAAAAGATCTGCTAAAAAAGCTTAAACCATACATCAATCCCCACACAATAACAGTGGGAGACTTCAACACCCCACTCTTACTGAAGGATAAGTCATTGAAACAGAAACTAAGCCAAGAAATAACATCATTAACCAATGCCATGGGCCAAATGGATCTAACAGATATCTATAGAACCTTTCACCCAAACAAGAAAGAATATACCTTCTTCTCTGCACCCCATGGAACCTTCTCCAAAATTGATCACATCGTAGGTCACAAAGCAAGCCTCAACAGATACAAGAGGATTGAAATAATACCTTGTATCCTATCAGATCACCATGCTCTTAGGCTGCAATTCAACAACAA
The DNA here is from genome assembly GCA_907169655.1 of Acomys percivali. NCBI lineage: Eukaryota > Metazoa > Chordata > Mammalia > Rodentia > Muridae > Acomys > Acomys percivali. The sequence continues at coordinate 14,811,772 of OU015745.1, read as the reverse complement.
CAGAAATAACAAAAAGCCTACACGTACTTGGAAACTAAACAACTCTCTGCTAAATGACACATGGGTCAGGGAAGAAATAAAGAAAGAAATCAAGGAGTTTCTGAAATTCATTGAAAATGAAGGAACAATGTACCCAAATTTGTGGGATACATTGAAAGCAGTGCTAAGAGGAAAATTCATAGCACTAAGTGCCTTTAAAAAGAAATTGGAAACATCGCACATAAGCATCTTAACGACACAACTGGAAGCCCTAGAAAAGAAAGAAGCAGAAACACCCAAAAGGAGTAGACGCCTGGAAATAATCAAACTCAGGGCTGAAATTAACAAATTAGAAACTAAGAAGATAATCCAAAGAATCAACAAAACCAAGAGCTGGTTCTTTGAGAAAATCAACAAGATAGACAGACCGTTAGCCAAACGCCCTAAAAGGCAGAGAGACAGTATTGAAATCAACAAAATCAGAAATGAAAAGGGAGACATAACAACAGACACTGAAGAAATACAAAGAATCATAAGATCCTACTTTGAAGGCATATATGCCACAAAATTTGAAAATCTAAGAAAAATGGACGATTTTCTTGATCAATTTCACTTGCCAAAGTTGAGTGAAGAACAGATAAACAAGCTATATAGTCCCATTTTCCCTACAGAAATAGAAGCAATCATTGATAGTCTCCCAACCAAAAAAAGCCCAGGGCCAGATGGTTTCAATGCAGAATTCTACGAGACCTTCAAGGGTGAGCTAATACCGATACTCTTCAAGCTACTCCAAAAGATAGAAATGGATGGAACATTACCAAATTCATTCTATGAAGCCATAGTCACATTGATTCCTAAACCTCACAAAGACTCAACAAAGAAAGAATTTCAGACCAATTTCCCTTATGAACATCGATGCAAAAATACTAAATAAAATACTTGCAAAACGAATACAAGAACACATAAAGGATATCATTCATTATGACCAAGTAGGCTTCATTCCAGGCATGCAGGGATGGTTTAATATACGGAAATCCATCAATGTAATCCACCATATAAACAAACTGAAAATAAAACACCACATGATCATCTCTTTAGATGCAGAGAAAGCATTTGATAAAATCCAACACCCATCCATGTTTAAAGTTTTAGAGAGATCGGGGATACAAGGCACTTTCCTCAACATAATAAAGGCTATATACAGCAAGCCAATAGCCAAAATCAAAGTAAATGGTGAGATACTCAAGCAAATTCCTCTAAAATCGGGAACAAGGCAAGGCTGCCCACTCTCTCCATATCTCTTCAATATATTACTCCAAGTTCTAGCCAGAGCAATAAGACAACAAAAAGAGATCAGGGTATCCAAATGGGAAAGGAGGAAGTCAAATTATCCCTATTTGCAGATGATATGATAGTGTACATAAGTGACCCTCAAAATTCCACCAGAGAACTCCTACAGCTGATAAACACTTTCAGCAAATTGGCTGGATACAAAATTAACTCAAAAAATTCTGTAGCCTTCCTATACACAAATGACAAGCTTGCAGAGGAAGAAATTAGGAAAGCCACACCCTTCACATTAGCCGCAAGCAATATAAAATATTTAGGAGTTACTCTAACTAATCAAGTGAAGGATTTGTTTGAAAAAAATTTCAAAACTCTGAAGAAAGAGATTGAAGATGACATGAGAAGATGGAATGATCTTCCTTGCTCATGGATTGGGAGAATTAACATAGTAAAAATGGACATCTTACCAAAAGCAATCTACAGATTCAATGCAATCCCTATCAAAATACCTACACAATTTTTTAAAGACGTTGAAAGTTCAATTCTGAACTTCATATGGAAAAACAAAAAACCCAGAATAGCTAAAACAATATTGTACAATAAAAGGTGCTCTGGAGGAATCTCCATACCTGATCTCAGACTGTACTATAAAGCAATAGTAATTAAAACAGCATGGTACTGGCACAGCAACAGGCTGGTTGATCAGTGGAAGCGAATCGAAGACCCAGATGTGAATCTACACACATATGGTCACTTGCTTTTTGACAAAGAAGCCAAATCCATTCAATGGAAAAAGGATAGCATCTTCAACAAATGGTGCTGGTCTAACTGGAGGTCTATGTGTAAAAAAATGCAACTGGACTCATATTTGTCACCTTGCACAAAACTCAAATCCAAGTGGATTAAAGACCTCAACATAAAACCAGAGACACTAAGTCACTTAGAAGAAAAAGTGAGGTAGAGCCTGGAGCATATTGGCACAGGAGACAACTTCCTGAACAGAACACCAACAGCCCAGGCCTTAATGTCAACAATTAATAAATGGGACCTCATGAGGCTGAGAAGCTTCTGTAAGGCAGGAGACACTGTCAAGAGAACAAAGCGACAGCCTACAGACTGGGAAAAGATCTTCACAAACCCTACATCTGACAAAGGTCTAATATCCAAATTTTATAAAGAACTCAAGAAATTAAACACCACCAAACCAAATAACCCAATTGAGAAATGGGGCTTGGAACTAAACAGAGAATTCTCAACAGAGGAATAGCAAATGGCTGAGAAACACTTAAAGAAATGCTCAACCTCCTTAGTCATCAGGGAAATGCAAATCAAAACAACTCTGAGATTCCATCTTACACCCATCAGATTGGCTAAGATCAAAAATTCAAGTGACACCACATGCTGGCGAGGATGTGGGGAGAGAGAAACACTCCTTCATTGCTGGTGGGAATGCAGACTAGTGCAGCCACTTTGGAAATCTATCTGGTGCTATCTCAGAAAACTGGGAATAGGGCTGCCTTAAGACCCAGCTATTCCACTCCTTGGAATATACCCAGAAGATGCTCCAGCACACAACAAGAAAATTTGCTCAACCATGTTCATAGGAGCCTTATTCATAATAGCCAGATCATGGAAACAGCCTAAGTGTCCCTCAGTAGAAGAATGGATAAAGAAACTGTGGTATGTATACACTATGGAATACTACTCAGCTATTAAAAACAAGGAATTCCCAAAATTTGTGGATAAACAGATTGAACTAGAAATGATCATAATGAGTGAGTTAACCCAGAAGCAGAAAGAGTAAAATGGTATATACTCACTTATATCAGCATACTAGCCCAAGGGGCATGTCCCACGAAAGCCTTCACTTACCAGGAAACTGGGACAGAGGGGAGGACACCCTATTGGAACTCTAGATGAGAGAAGCATGGGAGAATAGCAATGTAGAAGGATCCAGAGGGTCCTAGAAACCTACAACAAGAACATTATGATAGGCAGATTTGGGCCCAGGGGTCCCACTCAAACTAAGGCACCAGTCAAGGACAATGCAGGCAGTAAACTTTAAACCCCTACCCAGATCTAGCCAATGGTCAGAACAGTCTCCACACTTGAGTGGAGAGTGGGATATGACTTTCTCACATACTCTAGTGCCTCATATTTGACCATGTCCCCTGGAGGGGGAGACCTGGTGGCACTCAGAGGAAGGACAACAGGTTACTGAGAAGAGACTTGATACCCTATGAGCATATACAGGGGGAAGTAATCCCCCTCAGGAACAGTCATAGAGGAGGGGAATAAGGGGAAACTGGGAGGGAGGGAAGAATGGGAGGATACAAGGGATGGGATAACCATTGAGATGTAACAAGAATAAATTAATTAAAAAAGAAAAAGAAAAAAAGCATACTAATTCCTAAATTATAAACTTCTAAAGGTTAGAACCTTCTTTTGGTTTCTTAGCACACTAAGGATGGGGACCTAGCCTTGCACATACTAAGGAAGCTGAGGCAAATCCCCAACCCCTTAACGCCAGAACCTTGCTGGTCAATTTTGTGTTTCTCCATTCCTACAGAGTGTGCCACAGGCTTTGTGCAGACCACCAAATCAATAGCTATTTGTTTGTATTGAATTCTAACATGGAGCAGGTGGTAAGGACCCACCAAACACAGCCTCTGGGCAGAGCTCTTAGGTTCTGGACTTAGATTACCCAAATATGAATCTATGTAAAATCCTAAATTCCTCTCCACAATGTTCTCATCCCTCCAGATATTTGTTGTTGTTGTTGTTGTTGTTGTTGTTGTTGTTTGATGATGATGATGATGATGATGATGAAGAAGAAGAAGAAGAAGAAGAAGAAGAAGAAGAAGAAGAAGAAGA
>OU015745.1:14788610-14807622 GCA_907169655.1 Acomys percivali | reverse complement strand
GAAGAAGAAGAAGAAGAAGAAGAAGAAGAAGAAGAAGAAGAAGAAGAAGAAGAAGAAGAAGAAGAAGAAGAAGAAGAAGAAGTAGTTTTGGGAAGAGGCGACTTGTTTGTTTGTTTATTCAATTGTTTAAGGCAGGGTCTTTCTGTGTAGTCCTGGCTATCCTGGAGCTTGCTATATAAACCAGGCTTGCCTCAAACTCTTGCCTTTGCCTCATGAGTGCTATGATTAAAGACACGTGCTACGACATCCATCCAACCCTTCAGTTTTTTAACTTGAAAAATATGGGTGATGTTAGTAATCCTCCCAAAGGTCAGTGTGGAAATTAAATGAATTGAACCGTGTAAGCCAGGGCTGGCATACAGTAAGTGACTGATGGTTGGCAGCTCCAGTGACGTACCAAACAACCATTGGAAAAGAACAGAGGTTTCCCAAAATGCCAACAACGGACTTCCTTTATGATCTAGCAGTTCTACTTCTTGATACATAATCAAACAAGGAGGGGGAGGAAAGTCTTGCTGAAATAATATACACCCTTGCTCAGTGCAGTGTTATTTACAATAACCAAAAGGTAGAAGCTGTCCAGTGTCCATCAGCAGATGAAGGTTAGTGAGAAGTGCCATGTACACAATAGCATCATATTCAGCCTTTAGAGACAAAAGATTTCCAGAAACCTGTTGCATGACAATATGAACAAGCCTAGCACTTAACTCTATGCATTAAAAACAAGTAAGCAGTGAATTATAACTTTATTTTTTGAATACTTGACAGCAGTTACAGCTAGAGAAATAATTATTATATGCCAGACACTATTCTAAGTATTTTAAATAAATATTTTTACAAGTTATAATTCCTTTACGAAGATGGTCACATCTTTCATAACCACAGAAAAGTGTCCTGAAAAGCAGGTCTGTAGATCGCTTTGTCATTACACAAATGTTACAGAGTGGATTTATAGAAACTAAGATGGTTACTACAGCATGACATTTCAGGGTGATATAATCTGAAAGAAATTACTCTGGTGTTCAAGGTAATTACGTAGAGAGTTTGGAAATAACATTTTCCTGTCTCTGTCCCTGAAAGGAAGAGGCTAAACAGATATAACACCATGACACTGTGTTGTCACACAGCACCAAGCTCGATGCTTTGCCCATAATTACTTATTGATCCAAAAGAGCTCATACATTTGACAGTCAAAGAGTGCAGCTGAGCAGGCTCTCCCATTCTAAGATTTGGACAGGAGATTCCATGCATTCTGTTCACGAGTCCATTGAGAAATGACTGCTCGATCTTGAGTGCTGGATTGCAATCGAGACTGTGAGGCCAAGGCTGTTATGGAGAGTGAAAGAAACTTCAACTTTACTTAGTACATTTTGGATTGCATGGAGACTAAGCCAAAGCTCGAGAGACTGGTTCAGTGGCACCAGAAAAAAATCTTACTAGGCTTAACATCTTTCTATCTTTAACCAACTTGAAAGATACTGTGGAGTGCTGTGCCTGGGAATTCTGAGTAGAAGGTAACCAACCTTCATGCTTCTTTGTAGGACTCTAGGAAGAGCTAGAAAAAGGCAGAGTGCACTTTCCCTTTAGTTAACACAAATACTAACCAAACCTGGCAACACCTATCCAAGCTTCCTAGATGGAATTTGCACCAAAATTGAAGTTTCCTCACTGTGGCTGTTTCAGGGTGATGCTAACAATTTATTGTATTTGCATCATTTAAAAATTTCACAACAAAATTCCCACACTTTGTGTCATTTAAGCTTCACAATAGTCCTAGGTGGTGGGTGTTATTCTAACTTTGGGATTTTATATTGGAAGTAAGAAAAGTGGGTCAGTTTAAAGACTAGATAATGCTCCTCTTTTCTTAACTGATGCCACTTTAATGCCTCCCCAAACATACAAGAAAATAAGAAAAACAGAAAGCCAGAAAGAAAATTGTCTAAGGTCTTGATATAGACAGTTATCCAGGGGCATTAAACCTCACTTTCCATAGTTCCTACATCAATCCCAGATACTGTAAAGCTACCATGCTGAAGTCTATTGGGGAGTCTCTACCAGAAAAGACTACTTGGACATGGACATGGTTTTAAGCCAACAGAAAGTCTTCATTAGCCAGCTGGCAACTATAGTGTGTGTTTAGGATTCCAGCCTTTCTCAGGGTAAGGTTTTAAGTACAAAAACCATATGTTGGGTTGATATACTTCAGTTAACAGAAGCAGTTATCCAGAAACTAAATTACAGAAGCCACAAGGCAAGGTTTGTACATTAAGAGACTTTCCCAGAACTATAGACTTTGTTTTCATTTTGGGAGGGGGTGCTGTGTGCTGAGTTTTGCAGCCTGAATGGTATTTCTGTTGTGGAGTCAGTTGTGCTAAGATCTGGGGCCTATTAAGGTCTGGAGGCTTGTTACAGAGTCCCATGTACAAAACCTCACAAATTTGTGGCATTTTAGGATAAGCATAGAGGTCAATAAACTTGAGATCATTAAGTACAACTCAAACAACCAGGATGTTGTAACTGCACTAAATGTCATTCTGAAAAAGGAATAAATTCTACTGAAAGTAGGGCATGCATCACACTCCTAATAATAATACACACAGCCTTCCCAACTACCCTCAACGTTTGCTTAACCCTGAGCACTTGCTTGGGTCTCACATCGGGACTGTGATGATCCCATGACAAAAGTTCTCTTACCAGGAGTTGAGGGAATTTATATGTGCCTAGCTCCATGCAGTGAATAGGGTTGGGCAGAGGAGACCAGCTTCTCCCTTAAGTAGGTGTCCACCTCACAGCAACTTAACAGGTCTTGCCTTAGGATCTTATACTCTGCTCAGTCACCTCCTAGTATGGGAGTGAGTGCCTGTTCAGATGGAAGGACTTTAGTGGAACTGCGGGTTGGAGGTCAATCAGTTCCCTTAGCCACAGAGCTATGGGGCCATTCTAGGCATTTGCACATTTATTTACCATTTATTTAGAAGTTATGCATTTTTATTTTTAAATTACTAGCCTGTCTACCTCTCCTGAGACCAATCTATCTTTCCTTTGGAGACCATTGCCACCACCCTGGCATCCTATAGAGGCTCTGGATACATTCTCCTGAGGGGTGATCAAGCCATTTCAGGCTCCTAAGGCCAATCTGCCCTGAGGAGCAGGGTATCCTTCAGAAGACAGATCACCTCACAGTGCTTAGCACACAGCAGGTATTTAAGGAAAGCTCTTTCAGCTGGACGCCTGGAGGCCTCACTGTCCCCTTTGCTTTAGTCTGATGCTTTGGTTTTGTGTATTTAGCTTAATCTGGTTCTAAGGGATTATTTTATGTCTGTATAAATCAGTAAGCAGCTAAATTAAAATAAAATCTAGATTTGGCATTCAGCAGGGCTTCCTTGCTTTCCATTTCAAGGGCCATCTGAGGAGAGAGAGGAGAGAGGAAGATTGATTCAATATATGTCCCTCCTTCACTCCCTCCATCCTACTTCATCCCCCATTCTCCACCCCCCAACATCCACCCTGCCCCCCCCCACTCTGTTTGAAACAGCTAAATAACTCAAACTGGCCTTGAACTCCTAATCCTCCTGGCCCCACCTCTCCAGTATTGAGATAACAAGCACAGGGAAGCATACCCAGAGGCCACCATGCCTGGCCTTTAGACCTTTAATCTACTGTCACTTTAGACCACATTTTAAATAATTTTGAAAGGTAATGTTGAGAAAACACTTGAAGTCAGACCCTGGATTTGACTCCTAGCACTGGAGAGAAGGTCTTTCTCCTTAGTCTTCTAAAGACTCAGTAAGATATTTTTCCTTCTCCATGGATTTATTTTAAAGATTTGTTAAAGGAGATATAATATTTTTATTTTTTCCCCTTTTTAAAAACACTTTTATTTTATTAATTTATTCTTATTACCTCTCAATGGTTATCCCATCCCTTGTATCCTCCCATTCCTCCCTCCCTCACATTTTCCCCTTACTCCCCTCGCCTATGACTGTGACTGAGGGGGACTTCCTCCTCCTTTATATGCTCATAGGGTACCAAGTCTCTTCTTGGTAGCCTGCTATCCTTCCTCTGAGTGCCACCAGGTCTCCCCATCCAGGGGTCGTGGTCAAATATGAGGCACCAGACTACGTGTGAAAGTCATACCCCACTCTCCACTCAACTGTGAAGAATGTCCTGTCCATTGGCTAGATCTGGGTGGGGTTTGAAATCTACGGCCTGTATTGTCCTTGGCTGGTGTCATAGTTTGAGCAGGACCCCTGGGCCGAAATCTGCCTGTCATAATGTTCTTGTTGTAGGTTTCTAGGACCCTCTGGATCCTTCTACTTTGCCATTCTCCCATGCTTCTCTCTTCTAGAGTCGAATAGGATGTCCTCCCCTCTGTCCCAGTTTCCTGGTAAGTGAAGGCTTTCGTGGGACATGCCCCTTGGGCTAGTGTCCAGATATAAGTGAGTATATACCGTTTTACTCTTTCTGCTTCTGGGTTAACTCACTCATTATGATCATTTCTAGTTCAATCTGTTTGTCCACAAATTTTGGAAATTTCTTGTTTTTAATAGCTGAGTAGTATTCCATACTGTATATATACCACAGTTTCTTCATCCATTCTTCTACTGAGGGACACTTAGGCTGTTTCCATGATCTGGCTATCATGAACAAGGCTGCTATGAACATGGTTGAGCAAATTTTCTTGTTGTGTGCTGGAGCATCTTCTGGGGATATTCCAAGGAGTGGAATAGCTGGGTCTTGAGGCAACCTTATTCCCAGTTTTCTGAGATAGCACCAGATAGATTTCCAAAGTGGCTGCACTAGTCTGCATTCCCACCAGCAATGAAGGAGTGTTCCTCTCTCCCCACATCCTCGCCAGCATGTGGTGTCGTTTGAATTTTTGATCTTAGCCATTCTGATGGGTGTAAGATGGAATCTCAGAGTTGTTTGATTTGCATTTCCCTGATGACTAAGGAGGTTGAGCATTTCTGTAAGTGTTTCTCAGCCATTTGCTATTCCTCTGTTGAAAATTCTCTGTTTAGTTCCAAGCCCCATTTCTCAATTGGGTTTTTGGTTTGGTGGTGTTTAATTTCTTGAGTTCTTTATAAAGTTTGGATATTAGACCTTTGTCAGAGGTAGGGTTTGTGAAGATCTTTTCCCAGTCTGTAGGCTGTCGCTTTGTTCTCTTGACAGTGTCTCTTGCCTTGCAGAAGCTTCTCAGCCTCATGAGGTCCCATTATTAATTATTAACATTAAGGCGTGGGCTGTTGGTGTTCTGTTCAGGAAGTTGTCTCCTGTTCCAATGTGTTCCAGACTCTTCCCCACTTCTTTTTCTAACTGACTTAGTGTCTCTGGTTTTATGTTGAGGTCTTTGATCCACTTGGATTTGAGTTTTGTGCACAGTGACAAATATGGGTCCAGTTGCATTTTTTTTACACATAGACCTCCAGTTAGACCAGCACCATTTGTTGAAGATGCTATCCTTTTTCCATTGAATGGATTTGGCTTCTTTGACAAAAAGCAAGTGACCATATGTGTGTGGATTCATATCTGGGTCTTCGATTCGCTTACACTGATCAACCAGCCTGTTGCTGTGCCTGTACCATGCTGTTTTAATTACTGTTGCTTTATAGTACAGCTTGAGATCAGGTATGGAGATTCCTCTGAAGGATCTTTTATTGTACAATATTTTTTTAGCTATTCTGGGTTTTTGTTTTTCCATATGAAGTTCAGAATTGAACTTTCAATGTCTTTAAAAAATTGTGTAGGTATTTTGATAGGGATTGCATTGAATCTGTAGATTGCTTTTGGTAAGATGGCCATTTTTACTATGTTAATTCTCCCAATCCATGAGCAAGGAAGATCATTCCATCTTCTCATGTCATCTTCAATCTCTTTCTTCAGAGTTTTGAATTTTTTAAAACATATTTTAAAGATTTTTATGAGCAGGTGTTAATTACACATAATAACGGGGTTCGCGTTTTCATGCCTGTACATGCTTCCCTCTCTTCCCTTCCTCTTCCTAGAAAGCACCCACTTTCTACTTTTTGTGTCTTTGTGTGCATGAACCAATGAGTTGTAAGTCATCTCCCCCATGCCTTTGCCTGCACTCCTCACTTCCCTTCAGTGGTAGCCAATTACTCATGCAGTGAGCTTTGCCACCCAGAGAATTAATAAGTAGCACATTACTAAAAAGGCCGGCACCGAGTAAGGAGCAGTATGCCCACTTGCTCAAGATAAAGATGAAAAGGTCACTGTGTCCCCAAAACAAATCAGCTGCTAAGACCTATGTGCCCAAGGGTCTAAGGTACGCTGAAATTTTCTACATCCCAAGTTCTAACTAAAGCTGTTTCTTTCATCGCAACCACTTCCCTTTAGGAGTTACTCCTGCGGATAACCTCAGCCATCATCCTCCAGTTTCTCCACACTCTGCTAGCTTCCATCGACACCTCTGTCCCACATCTTCCTGTCCTGGTACCCTTGCCTTCCTTCTTCCCTTCTCTCACAGACCTCATGCACTCTCTCCTTAGGACGACATTCTTGCTGTTGCATTTCCAAACATCTGCATCTTCTCTCACATATAGTTGAGTTGAAGGCAGAAAGCCTCCCTGCCTTCTCCATTGCTTCTCTTCTTTGGTGACTACAACATAGAAGGAACAATTTTTTTCTAAAGAATTTATATTTGCCACCACAGCCACTTAAAACCTCTCAGTGGCTCACCCAGTCCTCCAGAATGATCAGTGGATCTTGGCTTCTCACTGTACTCATTTCTGGGCAATGAATCCTTTCCGGTCTCAGTCCATGTTGTTTGCTGCATCATACCCAGAAGCATACAAACTAAGCCAGTGTCACTCTGAGACCCTCCCAGTCTTTCCACTGCACCCACCCTTTGCCTTTCTTCAGTAGGCCACTTTCTCCTCTGCCAACAACTGTTGAGAAGTCACTTTGATGGAGTTTTGGTGCTCATCCTGTAGTCCCAGCATCTGGGAGGTAGAAACAGGAGACTCAGATGTTCAAGGTTATCATCACCTACGTGGCAGGTTTGAGACAAAATTGAAACATAAGAGACCCAATGTCTTGGCCCACCAACCCAGGATCCATGTCTGCCTAAGTATAGGTTGTCCACATATTATTTATTTCAACCCACAGAGTGCAGGGTTCCCTTTAAAAATTCCACTGCCACCAACTGTTACTGTGTGTTGTTAATATTTCCTGAATAATCAGAACACCTGTTGGAGGTGATTAAGCATTCTGCTGTACTTTGCAAGGTCTCTGATGCTTAATAACTTCTTGGAGGAATTGGCCTGTGCTCCATCATGCTGCTCCTTCACCCTACTCCCAGCCCTGCTCACCACCTGTCTCTAGTGGATACAGAAAAGGGTTTTCTAACTCCAGCCCATGTCCCCATTTTCTGTTTTTTTATTAGCTTAAAGGCTCACAAAATGTAGCTGCCTTTTTAAGTGCTTATTGAAACTATTTAAGCAATATTTTTAAAAATATTGTTAAAAATCTAGTACTTATGAACTAGAGGCAGGAGGATTGCAAATAAGAACTAGCCTGAGGTTAGAGTGTGTGGTGCAATGGTATGTTTGCCTAGTAGGCTCTATGACACATAATAAAAATATATATTAAACTAGAGAGATGGTAAAGCACTTACTTGCACTTATTGCTCTTCCAGAGGACCTGTGTTCAACTCTCAGGATCCACATGGTGATTCACAACCATTTGTAATTCCAGTCCCAGAGGATCTGTCACCCACTTCTGACCTCCACAGGCACCAGGCATGTATGATATACAGACATACATACATAAAATACTATACAGATAAAATAGTAATAAAATAATAACAATTAATAATAATAATAAAGGAAAAGGAGGAGGAGGGGGAGGAGGAGCAAGCTGCCATTTTGGGGTTCTGATTTTGGTTTGGGATGTTTGTCTGTTTGATTTGCTGGTTGGAGAACTCTACTATGTGTGTCCCAAGAATCAAACTCACTTCATCAACCTTGGCAACAAGCCCTTAATCCACTGAGCCTCCTTATCTGCCCTGGTTTATTTGGAGGTTTGTGTTTTGTTTTGTTGTTTGAGATAGATCTTACTATGTAGCCCAGACTAGCTACAAGCTCATGAGACTTCATCTGAATCACAGCAGTGAACCTCCACACCTAGTGAAAACTACCACTTTTAAGTGCACAACTCAGCAATGTCAAGCAATCATACCATGCTGTCTACTGTCTCTGAAACTTCTCCTTTGGCAGTAGTAAAATTCTCTGATCTTCACAGAAGTCATTCTCTCTTCTCCCAGCAACCTCTTCCTATTTCTCTTTCTGTGCTGTTTTGTTTGGGTTGGGTTTCTTTGTTTTAGATAGCTCATATAGTGGGGTCCACAGTATGTGCATCTCTGTAAAAGATTTCTTTTACTCAGCACAACGTGCTCAAGATTCATCTGCACTACAGCTTGTAACATGATTGATGCTTTTATCCTTGCAGTAGTTGGGGACTGAACCTGCCACCTTATGGATGCAAAACAATTATCATGCTATATAGTTCCAGCCCTCTTTCTATCTTTTTATTTTGAGGCAGAGTCTTCCTAGTTCACATAGGCTGCTTTGCACCCTCTGTAGCCAGAGTAGACCTTGAATTGCCTCAGCTTCCCGAGTAGCTGGTTCATTTTTTTTCTTTTTATTCTTCTCTCATACAAAACATCCAAACCAAAGTCTCCCATCCTTCCACTCATCTCAGCACCACACACACACACCTTCCCTCTCTCCCAGGTCCACTCTTCCTCCATTTCCCTTTAGAAGAGAACATGCCTCCCAAGGATTTCAGCTGAACTCAGCATAACAAAATACATAACAAAATAAGATGACACAAATGCTCATAACTAGGATGGCTGAGGCAACCCAGTAAAATAAAAAGAGTCCCAAGAGCAGGGAAAAGACTCAGAGACACTTCCCCCGACTCCCGCTATTAGGAGTCCCACAAAAAAACCAAGCTAAACAGCCATAACATTTGGCAGAGGACCTAGTGCAAACCCATGCAGTCTCTGTTGCTGCTGTTTCAGTCTCTGTGAGGCACTATGAGCCTTACTTGGTTGATTCTGTGTGTGCTGTGTTGTCCTGGTGTCCCTGACCCCTCTGACTCTTAGAATTCTTCCTCCTCATCTTATAAGGAGTTCCCCAAGCTCCAAGGTGAGGGACATAGTGGACGTCTCCAATTTGGACTTTCTCCATCTAATGTTTGCCTGTGGGTCTTTGTATCAGCTCCCAACAGTTGCCAGAGAAAGCTTCTCTGATGACAATTGGGCTAAACACTGATCTATGAGTATAGCAGAATATCATTAGGAATCATTTTATTGATGGTTTCTTTGCCCTGTCCAGGCTATCCAGGATCTAATTCCTAGTCATCCAGGTAGTGTCAGGCATGGACTTCTCACGGCTTGGGCCCCACAGTAGACCAGTCACTGGTATTCCCACAGGTTCTGCACCCACATTGCCCCAACACATCTTACAGGCAGTATAGACTGTAGGTTTTATGACTATTGGAGTCCCAATCCTACCACGGAAGTTGCCTGATTGCAGAAGATGTCTGGCTCAGGCTCCATATCCTCCATTACTAGGAGTCCTCCTAGAGTCATCCTCATAGAATCCTGGAAGTTACTACTGTGCTAGATTTTCATATCACCCTCCCCAAATGTGCTCCAATTCCAGCACATCTCCCATATTCCCTCCCTCCATCCATCCCCTTCACCTGATCTTTCTTGTTTCCATTCACACAGATCTATTTTATTTCCTGTACCCAGGGAAGTCTATGTGTCCCTTGAGACCCCTCCTCTCTATCTAACTTCTCTGGACCTGTGGATTGTAGTGTGATTGTACTTTACTTAATAGATAATACCCACTTATAAATGAGTACATATCATATTTGTCTTTCTGAGTCTGGATTGCCTCACTCAGCATGACCTTTTTCAAATTCAATCCATTTGCGAGCAAATTTAATTATGTCACTTTTTTCTAACAGCTGAGTAATACTTCATTATATAAGTATACCACATTTTCTTTATTCATTATTTGGATGCAGAACATCTATATTGCTTCCACTTTCTGCTATAATGAATAAAGCTGCTATGAACATTGTTGAGCAAGTGTCCATATGGTACAATGGGATGTCTTTTGGGTATATACCTAAAAGTACTATAGTTACATATTAAGGGTGATTAATTCCCAATTTGCTTAGGAGCCACCATATTGGTTTTCATAGTGGCTGTACAAGTTTGCACTCCCACCACTAATGGAGTGTTCCCTTTGCTCCACGTCCTCACCATCATGAGCTGTCATTTATGTTTTCAATCTTAGCCATTCTGATAGGAGTAATACGGAATGTCAAAGTAGTTTTTATTTGCATTTCCCTGATGGCTAAGGATGTTGACATTTCACTAAGTGTTCCTCAGCCATGTCAGAGCACCCTAATGAGAATTTTCTGTTTAGATCTGTACCTCATTTTTAAATTGGTTTGTTGATGTCTAGTTTCTTGAGTTATATATATATATATATATATATATATATATATAATACTAGCCCACGATGAGATGTGAACTTGATGAAAATGTTTTCTGCAGGCTGCTGTTTCATCCTACTGATGATGTTCTTTGCCTTAAAGAAGTTTTCCGGTTTCATGAGGTCCCATTTATTAACTGTCAATCTTAGTGCCTGAGCTGTTGGTCTTCTGTTCAGAAAATTATCTCCTGTACCAATGAGTTCAAAACTATTCCCTGCTTTCTCTTCTATAAGATTCAGTGTGTTTGGTTTTAGGTTGAGGTCTTTGATCCAACTTGATGGGCTTGAATTTTGGCAGATTAAAAAACATGGATCTACTTGCATTCTTCTACATGTAGACATCTACTTAAAACCACATTTGTTGATGTGTGATGCTTTCTTTTTTTTCCCATTGTGTCTTTCTGATTTCTTTATAAAAAATCAGATGTCTGTAGGTGTGTAGATTTATATCTGAGTCCTTGATTCAATTCCATTGATCAACCTATCTGTTTTTATATCAATATGATACAAGTTTTATTACTATAGCTCCGTAGTAAAACTTGAAATCAGGAAATGTGATACCTCCAGAAGTTCTTTTATTGTTAAGAATTGTCCTAGCTATCCTGGGTTTTTGGTGTTTCTATATAGAGAGAAAATGAAGAAATCACTGGAAGAAATTCAGGAAAATGCAAACAATCAGCCGAAGGAGATTAATAACACTGTTCAAGATCTGAAGATAAAAATGGAAACAATAATAAAAGCATAAACTGAGGAAAGCCTGGAAGGAATTTACAGAAGAAAACAGGAATTGAAGAGGTAAGCATCACCAACAGAATACAAGAGATAGAGAAAAAAATCTCAGGTGTAGATGATACAATGAAAGAATTTGATACAACCATCAAAGAAAATGTTAAATCCAAAAATTCCTGACATAAAACATCTAAAAAAAAATCAAAGACACCATGAAAAGGCAAAACCTAAGTATATAGAAATTGAGGAAAGAGAAGATACCTGACTCCAAGGCCCAGAAAATATTTTTAACAAGATCATAAAAGAAAGTTTCCCCAATTTAAAGAAAGATGTGCATATAAACATAGTAGAGGCTAACAGAATACCTAATAGAGTAGAGAACAAAAGAAACTCCTCATGCAATATAATAATCAAAACACAAAATACATAGAACAAAGAAAAATATTAAAGGCAGCAAAAGAAAAGGGTTAAGTAGCATACAATGGCAAATCTATCAGAATCACATTCAACTTTTCAGTATAGACCATAAAAGCCAGAAGGGCCTAGGCAGAGGTCTTGCAAACTCTAAGAGACCACAGATGCCAGTCCAAACTACTATACCCAGCAAAACTTTCAGTCACCATACATTAAGAAAACAAGATATTCCACAAAAAAAGACAAATTTTAAAAGTTCCTGGCCACAAATCCAGCCATACAGAAGATAGTAGAAAGAAAACACTAACCAAAAGAAGGTAACTACTCCCAGGAAAGCACAGAAAATCAATAACTTCACTTTAGCAAATCAAAAATCAGATAAATACACAAACACACTACAGCTATCAACATCGAAATAAAAGAACTTAACAGTCACTGGTCATTACTCTCTCTCAGCATCAATGGTCTCAAATCTCTAATAAAAAGACACAGACTAACAGAATGGATACATAAACAAGATCCAACATTCTGCTGCAATCAAGAAACACATCTCAGCCACAAAGATAGATATTATCTCAGCATAAAAGGCTAGAAAAAGGACTTCAAGGAAATGGATACAAGAAGCTAGCTGGAGAAGTCATTCTACTATCTAGCAAAATAGACTTTTAACCAAAATTAATCAAAGTAGATGAGGAAGGACACTTCATATTCATGAAAGGAAAACTCAACCATGATGACATCATAATTCTAAACATCCATGCCCCAAATACATTTGTAAAAGAAACAATGATAAAGCTTAAAGGCACATTTATTCCTATGCATTAATAGTGGGAGACTTTAACACACCTCTTTCACCAAAGGATAGATTAATAAAACAGAAGCTAAGTGTAGAAATAATGACACCGATATCATGAATCAAATAGACCTAGCAGATAGCTACAAAACTTTTCATCCAAACAAAAAAAAAGGTTATAACTCCTTCTCAGCTCCTCATGGGACCTTATTCAAAATTGTCCATATAGTAGGTGACAAAGCAAGCCTCAACAGATACAAGAAGATTGAAAATACACCTAGTATCCTATCAGACTACCATGGTCTAAAGCTGTACCTCAACAACAACAGAAATAACAAAATACCTGCACACAGTTGGAAACTGAACAACTCTCTACTCAATGATGACTGGGTCAGAGAAGAAATAAAGAAATTAGGGACTTGCTAAAATTCAATGATAATGAAGGTACAATATACACAAATGTATGAGACACGTTGAAAGCAATGCTAAGAAGAATGTTCATAACATAAAGAGATTGGCCACATCTCATACAGGCAGCTTAATGACAAATCTGGAAGCCCTAGGAAAAAAAGAAGCAAAAACACCCAAGAGGAGTAGACAGCTGGAAATCATCAAACTCAGGGCTGAAATCAATAAATTAGAAACAGAAAATGGGGCTGGTGAGAAGAGGACTGTCTGCTCTTCCAGAGGTCCTGAATTCAATCCCCAGCACCCACATAGTACCTCATAACCATCCACAATGTGATCTAATGGCAGAGCACGATATACATAATAAACGTCTTTTAAAAAAGACACAGAGCGAACAATTCAAAGAATCAACAAAACCAAAAAATAAGATAGACAACTCCTTAGCCAAACTAACTAAAAGGCAGAGAGACACTAGTCAAATCAACAAAATCAGAAATAAAAAGGGAGCCATAACAAAAGACACTGAAGAAATCCAACAAATCAATAGGTCTTGTTTCCAAAGTCTATATACCACAAAACTTGAAATTCTAAAGGAAATGGACAATTTTCTTGATATATTCCACTTGCCAGAGTTGAGTCAAGATCAGGTAAACAAATTAAATAGTCCTATTCCTCCTACAGAAGTAGAAGCAGTCATCAAACATCTACCAAAAAAACAAAAAAACAAAACAAAAAAAACAAAAACAAAAAAAGCAAGCCCAGGAACAGATGGTTTCAGCACAGAATTCTACTAGACCTTCAAAGAAGAGTTAATATCAATACTGTTCAAACAACTCCACAAAATAGAAATGGAAGGAAAATTACCAAACTCACTCTATAAGACCACAGCCACCTTGATACCTAAACCTCACAAAGACCCAACAAAGAAAGAGAATTTCAGACCAGTTTCTCTTATGAACATTGATACAAAAAATGCTCAATAAAATACTCACAAACCAAATCTAAGAACACAACTAAGATATCACTCACCATGACCAAGTAGGTTTCATCCCAGTCATGCAGGGATGGTTCAATATATGGAAATCCACCAATATAAACCACCATATTAAACAAACTGAAAGAAAAAATCACATGATCATCTCCTTAGATGCTGAAAAAGAATTTGACAAATTCCAACACCCTTTCATGTTTAAAGTCTTGGAGAGATCAGGGATACAAGGTATATACCTAAACATAATAAAGGCTATATACAGCAAGCCAATAGCCAACATCAAATTAAATGGAGAGAAACTCAAAGAAATTCCACTAAAATCAGGGACTAGACAAGCTGCCCACTCTCTCTATATCTCTTCAATATAGTACTTGAAGCTCTATATAGAGCAATAAAACAACAAAGGAGACCAAGGGGATCCAAATCAGAAAGAAGGAAGTCAAAGTATAGCTATTCCCAGACGATATGGTAGTGTACATAAGTAATCCCAAAAATTCCACCAGAGAATTCCTACAGCTTTTTAACTCCTTCATCAAAGCAACTGGGTACGAGATTAATTTTAAAAAACCAGTACAAATGACAAATAAATTAGAGAAACTACATGATTCACAATAGCCACAAATAACATAAATTATCTTGGTGTAACTCTAACCAAGCAAGTGAAAGCCTTGTATGACAACCTCAAGTCTCTGAAGAAGGAAATTGAAGAAGATATCAGAAGATGGAAAGATCTCCCATGCTCATGGATCAGGAGGATCAACATAGTAAAAATGGCCAAAGGACCCAAAGGAATTTACAGATTCAATGAACTCCCTATGAATATTCCTACAAATTTTTAAAGACCTTAAGTGATCAATTCTCAACTTCATATGGAAAAACAAAAAAAGCCAGAATAGCTAAAACAATCCTGTACAATAAAAGATCCTCTGGAAGAATCTCCATCCCTGATCTCAAGATGTACTATAGAGCAACAGTAATTAAAACAGCATGGTACTGGCATAGAAATAGGCTGGTTGATCAACGGAATTGAATCAAAGACCCAGAAATAAATCCACATGCCTATAGACACTTGATTTTTGACAAAGAAGCCAAATCCATATGATGGAAAGAAGATAGAATCTTCAACAAATGGTGCTGGTCTCACTGGATGTCTACATGAAGAAAAAAAATGCAAGTAGATCCATATTTATCACCCTGAACAAAGCTACAGTGCAAATGGGTTAAAGACCTCAACATAAACCAGAAACACTAAATCAATTTGAAGATAAATTGGGGAAGATCCCTGAACTCCTTAGCACAGGAGACAACTTCCTGAACAGAACACCAACAGCCCAGGCTCTAAGATCAACAATTAATAAATGGGACCTCATGAAACTGAGAAGTTTCTATAAGGTGAAGGACAACAAGGTGTCAACAAAACAAAACATCATCATACAGACTAGGAGAAGATCTTTACCAATCCTCCGTTAAACAAAGGTCTAATATCCAAAATATATAAAGAGCTCAAGAAATTAAACACCACCAAACCAAATAACCCAATTAAGAAATGGGGTTCAGAGCTAAACAGAGAATTCTCAACAGAGGAATATCAAATGACTGAGAAACACTTAAAGAAATGCTCCACATCCCCAGTCATCAGGGAAATGCAAATCAAAATGACTCTGAGATTCCACCTTATACCCATCAGAATGGCTAACATTAGAAACATAATTGACAGCACATATTGGCGAGGATATGGAGTAAGGGGAAAACTCCTCCATTGCTGGTGGAAGTGCAAACTTGCACAACCACTTTGAAAATCAATCTAGCACTTTATCAGAAAATTTGGAATAGTTCTACCTCAAGACCCAGCTATTCCTTTCCTGGGCAAATACCCAAAAGATGTTCCACCGTACAACAAGGACATTTGCTCAGCTATGCTCATAGCAGCCTTATTCGTAATAGCTAGAATCTGGAAACAGCCTAAATGTCCCTCAACTGAAGAATGGATAAAGAAACTCTGGTACATTTACACTATAGAATACTACTCAGCTATTTAAAACCAGGAAATCTTGAAATGTGCAGGCAAATAGATGGAACTAGAAACAATCAACTTGAGTAAAGTAACTCAAAGCCAGAAAGACACACATGGTATATATTCACTTATAAATGGAAATTAGCCCAACATAGATGTCCTCTTAGAGTCTCCACTCTGCAGGGATCAAGACAGACTGCTGCAACTCATTGCTGGGCTCCAGGTGAAAGTGGTATGGAAGAATTGGGAGGAATGGAAGTACTCAGAGGGTTCAGGAGCCCCACAGGGAAACCATCAAGGCTGGCAGATATATATGGACCCAGGGGGGTCCTGTACAAACTGTTGCAACAACCAAAGACAATGCATGCAACACACCTAGACATCCTGTTCAGATCTAGTCAATGGACAGCTCATTCTCCACAGTTATGGGGAGAACCAGGACTGCCCCTGACATGAACAGTGGTGTCCCCAATTTGATCACTTCCCCTTGGTGGGGAGGCTCTTAGGTGGCACACAGAGGAAGGGGAAGCAGGCTATCAGGATGAGACCTTATAGGCTGTGTTCATATTGTGTGGAGGGGTCTCCTTATGTCAGAGGTCGAGGGGAGGGGAATAGGGCAAAAGATGGAGCAGAGGATGGGTACAGGAAGATAAAAGAGAGGGGATAGCAATCTGGATGAAATCTGAGTAAATTATAAGAAAAAAGAAAAAAGTGTTTCACCAAACAGGAGTATGCACACCTCTCTTCCAGATCTTCTTTGAAATTTTTTGGATATAGTTACAGAATTAATAACAGAACTAAGAACACTAAATCTGCTGTCCTTCCTCTGAGTGCCAGCAGGTCTCTCCCTCCAAGGGACATGGTCAAATATGAAGCACGAGAGTACGTGTGAAAGTCGTACCCCACTCTCCACTCAACTGTGGAGAATGTTCTGCCCATTGGCTAGAGACTTGATACCCTATGAGCATATACAGGGGGAAGAAATCCCCCTCAGGAACAGTCATAGGGGAGGGGAATAAGGGGAAAATGGGAGGGAAGGAAGAATTGGAGGATACAAGGGATGGGATAACCATTGAGATGTAACAAGAATAAATTATGAAAAAATTTTTAAAAATAAAAAATAAAATAAAAAGAACACTAAATCATGTACGCACTAGTTTTTCACTGCTGTAATAAAGTGCCTGAGACAGACTACTTTACAAGAGAAAAGGAAAACCTTGTCTAATGTTTCTAGAAACACACAGTCCTAATAGCATTTGCTTGAGATTTTACAGGGGCCCCTCTTTCAGTACAGCACCACAACGAAGCATTGTCAATATCTGTGCATCTTTCCTCTATATCCCCAGAAACCCGGGATTCAAAACCAATGACTCTTTTCTGATAGACTAACCTAGTCTGTTCACTTTCCAGAGTCCCCACCTCTAAAAGCAGCTACGTCCACCACCATCTCAGCAGCCACAACATATTCTGAGCATTAATTAAACACCTGTCTGTGGCTGAAGCAGAGAATACCTAACCCACAAGAAGATAGTGGCCTCTGCTGCATTTTGTAAGGAATGTCTGTACTGTTCTCAATAATAGCTACACGGTTTTTTATATCCCTAGCACTTGCACATATGAATGCAGTTCCTGCTTATTCTCATATACCTCCCATTACTTCCTGTTTTTTAGATTGGGGGGGGGAGTCTCTCCCAATGGGTACAGGTGATATTTCATTGTGATTCTGCTTTGCCACTTTCCTCTTCCATATGCTATTTGGCCATTTGTGCATCTTCTTGATAATTGTCCTTCAAGTCCTATGCCTGTTCTGTTTTTTAATTGTGTTTTTATATTTATTTATTTCATGTGTATGGGTGTTTTGCCTGCACATATGTGTCTGTACAGCATGTGTGACTAGTGCCCTCATAGGTCAGACAAGGACACTAGATTCTCCAGGAACTGGAGTTATGGATGATTGTGAGCCATCATATGGGTTCAGGGAGAGCAGCCAGTGCTCTGCACACAAAAGCCATCTCTCCAGCTTCTGGGTTCTTCTTTAATTGGGTCACTTGCATTGTTATTGCTGAATTGTTCCATCCATATGCACTGCTTATCATAGGGGATCTATTCCATGAAAGGCATTAATTAGTGTAGGGGACGGGCTACATGGCCAATGTTCAGCCATCTTGTCAGAACCTAGGTTCCTATTTCTCCAGAAGTCTGCCATTCACCAGAAACCAGCTGACCTTGTCATAGGTCAGCAGTTAGACACCTGTGTGGTTTATTGTGGGGGCTGGTCATTCTAGAGCCCCAAGCTACTCCTTTTCCAGTGAGAACACTGATAAAATCAGATTAAAAGCCAGCTGCCTGCCAGCAGCAGTTCCGGGAGCTTTTTCCTGACTAACCAGATCCTTCACGACTTTCCTGGAATTTCTCTCCTGCAATTATAGCAGCTGTAAAGATAGATACCTACCTGCTGGAGCATTCCAGAGTTAGGTATCCATAGCAACCCTTGCTTACTCAAATACCCATGCTTCTGTGCCTATATAAACTCTGTGAAATTTTTCAATAAACGGGGTTTGATCAGAATGCAGACTTGCCCCCTTCTTCATGTCTAGTGTTCTGTCTCTATGCAGGAAAACTCTCCTCCAGAGCATTAGTCGAACCCCAGCGGGCCGGGGCAAATTAGCAAGCAATTTCATCTTTTTGCAAACATCACAGAGTGTGCTTATACAAAATAAGACATCACTAGGTGACATGATCTTGGAGGATAAATTATACACGGCATCTATCATTAAAAGGTGTAAATGCATGTGTGTGCAGTGCTTTATCAAGTATGTGGTTTATGAATGTTTCATCACATTCTTTGGCTGCTTTCTCACTTTGTTATTTGTTTCCTTAACATATGGATGTTTTTCTGGAGTTTGTTAGAGAGAGGAACCAGAGAGAAGGTATGGGTGCCAGGGATGAAACCCAGCCCTCTAGGTAAACTCTGCCACTGAGCTAATTTTACTAATGGTCTTTGGGAACATTTATTTTCTGAAATAAACAGCATCACTTTCAATTTTACTATTGGAGAAGAGTTTCCCAAACTAGAAACTCGTGTGTGTGTGTGTGTGTGTGTGTGTGTGTGTGTGTGTGTGTGTGTG
>OU015745.1:14766789-14781894 GCA_907169655.1 Acomys percivali | reverse complement strand
ATTAGGGATGGGATAACCATTGAGATGTAACAAGAATAAATTAATAAAAAAAATACAAGTCAAAAAAAAAGAATATTAGGGATGGGATAACCATTGAGATGTAACAAGAATAAATTAATAAAAAAAAAAACAAGTAAAAAAAAAGAATATTAGGGATGGGATAACCATTGAGACGTAACAAGAATAAATTAATAAAAAATTTAAAAATAAAAAAAAAGAATATTAACTTACCCAACCGTCTAAAGAACTTCCTTCTGGATTCATAGCTGCTAGGCTACTCTAAGTCACACTTTTTGTGGCCCAACTCTGAAAGCATTCACCCATGAACTTCAGCAGGCACATTCTCCTGAACCACCCATGAAAAAGAAAAGCCCTTTGTTCCTGGGTACTGGCGCAGGGTCATTGGCAAATGATTTCTCAGAATTGTTTAAAGGGTTTTCTCTTAGGTAAGAACTTAGGGAGTGGTGAGCAGGACTCTGAAGGTCACAGTGACCAAGGTGGACATGACATGCCACATGAGCTTGGGAGCATCCCTGAGGGAGTCAACAGATCCAGGAGATGGGACTGTGCTATACTGTGTCACCCAATTCATGAGCACCTGGAACCTATGAGTGTGACTTCATCTGAAGCCACAGTCAGGTGAAGATGATGTCATTCTGGGTAAGGGTGGGCCTCGACTCCAATAACACTGGAGCTTTTATCAGAAAAGAACATCACCACACAGAGAGAACACCAGGTGACAGTGGGACCGATTAGAGTGCTTGTCCATGCTAAGGAGTGCCAAGGAGAGAGGTGTGGAAGTCTCCTTCTCACTGCCCTCAAAAGGAACCCTCCTGCCAAGCCCAAGATCCCAGACTTCCACCACCCAGAGTGGTGAAAGAATAAACGTGGACTGTTTTAATCCACCCAGTTTGTGGCGATTTATTACAGCAGCCCCAACAGATGACGACAGTGCTTGTGAGCCTTCAGGAACGGCATGTGCTATGAAGCCAATTCAAGGGACAACTTATATAAATGGCCCCATTTCTCTGGCCACCTCCTGTCAGGCAGTGCCCAACACAAATTGTTCCTTCAGTTTACTGTTTTCGTTGTTATTACCAGAAGCAAGCTGGTGGAATACAAGCCTTGCATCTTCCAGAACAGCTCTTCATCGAGCGACTGAGCAGTTTCTACAGAGTGCCCTGTAAACACTCCACGTTGTTCAGAGATCACTGAGGGAGGGCTGTGTGCCAATGACAGAGTCAGGAACAGAGAATGGCCCAGGAGAGCTTCAAACGTTTACTTTTGGCAACTTTTCCCTGTTAGTCTCATTTGATGGATTCATAGTGTGTGTCCCTCTGTGTGTGTGTGTGTGTGTGTGTGTGTG
This sequence comes from Acomys percivali, assembly GCA_907169655.1. Lineage (NCBI taxonomy): Eukaryota > Metazoa > Chordata > Mammalia > Rodentia > Muridae > Acomys > Acomys percivali. The sequence continues at coordinate 14,780,528 of OU015745.1, read as the reverse complement.
TGTGTGTGTGTGTGTGTGTACGCACATGTGTGTGTATGTGCGCACACACTCATTCAGATCTGTGCTGGTGTATGGGTGCAGGCATGTGTGTGTGTGTGTGTGTGTGTGTGTATGTGTGTGTGTGTTCATGTCTATGCGGGCACATGTCTGCAGGCATGTGTGTATGCATGTTTATGTAGGTGCAGGTGTGTGTGTGTGTGTGTGTGTGTGTGTGTGTGTGTGTGTGTATGCCTGCCAGAAGTCAACTTCAGCTGTCATTCTTCAGGTATCATTCACCTTGGTTTTTTTGGGTGTTTATTTGTTGTTTTATTATTTAATTTTCCCGTGTAACATAAATACACTTGGTCAGATACCTTTCTATCCCCCTAGATCATCTCAGATACAATGCATGCACGCGCTCACATACACACACACACACACACACACACACACACACACACACACACACACACAACCAGAGTCAGCTTTGTGTGGGACTGTTCTTGAGCATAGGTCTGCCCTGGGGAGTGGTTGATATGCCCAGTGTCACTAGATTGGAGAAAACTGGTGTTCCCTCTCCCAACAGCTGCCAATTGCAAACAGCCTCTTGGATAAGGGTGGGATTGTGTCCACTTCCTCTTCTCCATGTTGAAATTGTGTCTGGGTTGTCCACCTTGTTTTTGAATGCAGGCCTCTCACATGTAGCTTACCAAACAAGTTAGGCAGACTGGCAGTGAGCCCTAGAGATCTTCCTGTCTGCCTTCCCACTATTGGGGCCACACCACTGTGCCCCTCTTTTATGTGAACATTGGAGACTCACCTCAGGCCCTCACACTCTTACAGCAGACACTTTACTGACTAAGTCATCTTCTCCAATTCCTAGATGGTTTTGTTATTAAAAAAAAAAAAAACCAGCCATTTATAAAAGCAGTACCCAAGAAAGTCCTACTTCAGCCAAAATAACTGTGAGTGCTTTTACAATACTTGTTCAGTTTTTGGTATTTTATATGAAATAAAAGGTCTTACTGGGTTTTTTTAATGACAAATTAAATAACTCTCCTCACACACATATTTTAATAGGATGCATGCAGAAACAACAGCAATGGAACACCGCACATGCAAACAAATTCATGCCCACTGATGGGACAAGAGAAGGCACGAGCCTGGGACTGGAAACAAGCCTTTCGTTGGATATGTTGTCACAGCAACAAGAAAATCACTGGTACAGCAGCTAAACGCAACACAAATAAAATCCTTGACTGCAATTTAGAATTAAAAAGTGCACTGAAATTGAAAGTCTATGAATTCAATGTCTGATATTGCACCCTTGGTAATATCCTGATCTTCGACACATACATACATTCAAGAGACGTAAATGTTCTTGTTTTGAGGGAGTCACACTTGAATTAGTAACAGTTAATGGAGACCACGTTTGCAACACAATTTGAAGTAAGTCACAGAAATAATGTAGATCAACATAGAGTGAGAAGTTGTGGAAGGTGTTAACTGAGGGATCTGGAGGACGGCCACATGGCGTGTGGGGCTTCCCTTCTAACTTTTCTGTAAGTTTGTAATTCTTTCAAACTAGAAAATAAAAACTATAAAAATTCTATAAAATGCAGATTTGTCTATGCGGATGCACAGCACATCACTGGGGTCTGAATATAGAGGGGAAAGAGAGAAGGACCAGCATCCCAAAAGGCACATGGAAGCCAGACAGTAGTAGACATATTGTCTTTATTGTCAGTGGCTTCCTTTCATAAATGTGTCAAACACTCCACATTTATTAATAAGTAAAATAGCATGCAAGAGTTTTTCAGCTCCTGTTGTTAGCCAAGGAAACACAAACTACACTCATCATCTGACTATTGTTTTTCCAAGTCCTTCCATATTCCTAGAAAACAGTATTCCAGGAGCTTCCTCCATCTTCCCTATTCTCTCGTGTTCTAGAACACAATAGATTTTCCTGTCCTCCTCTGACTCTTCCCACACTGAAGTCTACTGGAACTGCCGCTCATTCAAATGTGATACATACAATGTATTGGTGTTATCTTTTTCATTGCTATGGCTATAATCACTTCAGATGGTTTTGTGTGTTTGTTGTCTGCTGATTTCTGCATTGGATTTTAGTCAAAGTAAGTCTCTGATGAGTGACATATCATAAGCAGCGCTGTGCAGTACCTACCTCGGTGAGGATAAGTAAGAAAAAGAGACTATGAATGTGGTTCTCATCGGGAATCTGGGAACAGCCCTGCTTCTGCCTCTAACTAGCTATGTGAAGGATGCTGTGACCCTGTTACATCTGAGGTAGCGTCCCCATGGACTTACTTGTTAATTTGAGAGTCTGTCCATATCTTCACCAAAATTTTGTCCACTTGTGTTTGTATCCATTTATGATGATTCTATCCAACGTAGATTGTACTTGGATAGAAAAATTATGACAATATTTATTATAATTACTGAACTATGGTGATGATTACCAAGAAATGACTTCCTTCATTTTCCCTCAGACAGGGGATCAAACATTGAGTAAAACCAAATTCCTTCCGGTTAAGACAAAGGTTGGACTAATGTCATATATAAAGTGTTCTCAACTTTTGAATTAATTGATTAGAGAAAGATGCAGTAAAATAACAATTGAGAAATCTGGATAATGAATGTGCCACCAGGTGGAGCCCATGAGCACATGTTCATAATGCTCTTGCAAGGGCCTAAGGTACTGAGGCAGGAAGCCATAAAATAAAAATAAAAAAACAAGTGTGGAGAGGGTATCCTGTGCTTGCTGCCACAAGGCAAAAGTGTAGAAAAACCATGCCACAGTCTTCTGATACAATGGTGCCCTTGTGACTTTGAGCTGGACTAGGAAATCCATGCTTAGAGGAGGTCAGACTAAAGTGAAAACCAGGGGAAAAAAAAAAAGAAAGGAAAAAAATAGGGACAGGTTCTCTTGACTAAACCAAGCTTAAGGGCCAATCTTTGGCTCACTTACTCTTTTGAAATTAAGTTTATTGGAGTCCATGCTAACTCCATGTCTTTTTATTCCAGTGTGATTGCTTATTTTTTGTTTGTTTGTTTGTTTTGTTTTTCTTTAGTACTCAACTAGAGGCACAGTTAGACAAATTAAATTGACTGAACTAAGTATATGGTTTCAGAACTGGGGTACTGTTCAGTGGTAGAGAACTTACCAAGTATGGGAAAGACCTTGAGTTCCATTCCCAGAACCATTTTCAATGGATAAATGAATCAGAAGCCTCAGAAACGGGCATATGCCTGATGACATCTCCTGAAGAAGTGGGGCCCAAGGGTCCCTTCTGTGGTGGTCAGAGCCATGAGAGACCTGAAAACTCACCTAGGGTTTTCATTTGGCAGACAAAGACACCAGCTGTCATGGTTTGTGCATAAAATGTTCCCCAAGGGACACTTGCTCCACAGACCACAGACTGTGGAGTTATTTTGTGAGGTGACGCAGAGTTCAGAAGTGCAGCCTGATTGGAGGAGGTGAGTGACTACAGACAGGCTTTGAAAGTGATGCCTGGTCCCCACCTTCTCCTCTCTTTCCTGCTTCTCTTCTTCCATAAGTGGCCCCTGGGTGACATTCTTAACCATGGGCCCAAACCCACTGAGCTTAAGGCTGTGGCCTGAAACCTTCTAAACTGAGAGCCAGTGTAAATCCTTCTCCCCATCCCTATGATATTTGTAGCATCTATAGAAACACCCATCTCACCATTGGCTATATAGTTTGAGTGACTTTCTCAACATTTTCCTAAGAAAATTTCACAGATAAGAGGACCAGAGAACTCAAAAAGGTCACCCCTGTCAGAAACAGGACTTAGAATCTGGCATTTCACATTCACGGTGTCTCTGACTTTCATTCCCCACTGCGAAGTCACTTCCAGTAATCGCTAAGTTTATTTGAGAAGAGAAGGGAACATGCACAGAGTTTCCAGAAGATACTAGAAGATGAACCAGATAGAAGATAAATTTCCTCTCTGATGCTGACTTCCTGTGGAGAGCTGAGATGCTGTTGGATGCGTTGAAATCACTGAACTTCTTTTATAAGAGCTGTCTTAAAGGAGGCACTGTGTGAGAGAGAAATGGGTCTTGCCCTCCAGCGGTTCTCCTATTGACTGATATTTATGAAAAGTGTCAACCAAGTAGAAAACTGATTCAGAAGTTAAGGGGAAATTTCAAAATATTAATCATACATTAGACCTTCATTAAAGTCTGTATTGTTGATTGGAAATTAAGAAAGGGTTAAAAAGAATTCTAATTGCATGTATGTACATATATTTTGTGTTTTGAGGCAGAATCTCTGTTGCCCAAGCTATTCTTGAACTTCTCTTTCTCCTCCGACCCCCCCCCCACCTCCCAAGTGCTGGGATGGTAGGTGTATTCCACCACACCCTAATAGGGACCATATGAAATAGACTAGTTATTGTCAAATATATTTTCTTACCCCCAATATTGGTATGATTTGACTTTTATTGAGCGTCTCAAAACTACTTTTAAATTGTATAGTCTAATCACCCATACAGATCTATATCTATGGCTTTACTTGACAACTGTTAACTTGCCTTATGCACTAGACCAGTCACCATTTTATTTAAGGAAAATAGCAGACTTTGATGCTGTTGTATACAAAGACTGTGCCTTCAAATTACGCAAAGCTAATGTGTAATATGCCTTCTTTTCAATTTTTTACTTAATTATTGTTACGTGTATAGCTGATGCCTGCATGTGTGTCTGTGCACCATGTGTATGCCTGGTGCCTGTAGAGGCTAGAAGAGGGCACTGGATCCTGAGACTGGAGCTGTGATCTGCCATTGGAGTGCTATGAATGGGACCTGGGTCCTTCTGGAAAACCAGTCAGTGGTCTTAACCTCTGAGCCATCTCTCCAGCCCCTGGAATACATCCCTTCAAATGTGTCTTGATTCAATTGCTCAACATACGTCAAGGAATGTAAAACTGATGAAAGATAGAGAGTATCCCTCTTTTTTTTTTTTTATTACTTATTTCATGTGGGTGGGTGTGGGCAGGCACATGCCACAGTGAACACATGGAGGTCTGAGAACAGCGTCAGGAGTTGGTTCTCTCCTTTTTCTACCTGTTCCAGAGACTGAACTCGGGTCATCAGGCAAGACAGCAAGCACCTTTGCCTGTTGGGCTGTCTCTAGCTCCTTTCTATTTTTAAAGCAATACATGAAAACACAAAACTTGCACACATTCGTGCAGTGCTGCATGGTGTTTAAACCCAGTTAAGCACGGACACCTCACCTATTACCTATTCTTCATGGTAGATAAAGCTTCTTAATGAAATGGAAATTTTTTTAAATTTTTATTCTTTTTTAATGATGAAGGAACATGCACATGCCATGGTGTTTGTATGGGGGTCACTTTCCTTCCACATTTTAATTTTTAATTATTTTTATTTTATGGGGCAGACTCTCTCTTGGTTCTCCAACTATGTGGCATACTCAAACTTCTTACCAATTCTGTGTCTGCTTTCTCTCTCACTGTAGGCATACTGGTATTACACATGTGTGTCACCACATGCAGGTTGTATCATGTGTGTTCCAAACTCAAGTGTTTGGACTTGCATGACATGCTTTGCTTTTGGGGGGAAAGTGGTTAGTTTTTGTTTCTGTTTTTTGCCAGAGGAGCCTTCTCTCCTGGCCCAAAGCTTTAAAAAAAAAAAAAAAGTAGCTGTGTTTCTCATGATAGTGGCTTCTGAGAGATTTCCCTAAGCATTTGTATAGTTACTGTAACTCTGCCTGTACCATTAAGAAAAGAGAACAAGCCAGGCACTGTGAGTCACCTCTGTGATCCGAGCACTTGGGAGGCAGAAGATCAAGAACTCAGGGTCGTTCTCAGCTATGTAGTGAGTTTGGCTTCAGTCTGAGTTACATGAGACCCTGTTTTAAAAATCCGACATGAAAAAGAGAGAGAAGGGGAGGTACGAGAGGGGAGGGAAGAGGGGGCAGGGAGGCAGCAGAGTGTGTGCTGGGATTTAGATGAGAAACTGTGTCTTAACTCATCTTGTTTTACTCTCTCATTCTTCTTTGCTATGTTTGACAGGCTTGAGTGAAACTCACTGAAAACTGATGAGTATAAATACGTATGAGTGCTGTTACAGCATCTTTAAATCCCTAAGAGCCCTTCCAAGGACAAGCATGCTTTGTCATTTTGTTTACAGTGTGAATTTGCCTAGCAATCTTCTTTCAGCAATTCACAGCTAAATTTCAGAACACACTTTTTTTTTCCTTTGCTGTGCAATATGCAAACCTGACTGTGAATGAAAATGGGGTATGATTAATATCTTTCCATTTAAAATAAAGCTTCAGAAAGCCACTTGGAAACTGTTTCTACTTTTGTTTTTTTTTTGTCCAGGCACTTGGATTTAGCATGCCTTGCTTCATTAAGAAAAAGAATTGCAATAAGGTTATTTTTTAAAAAGCTAATGCATTACTTTAGCAGGTTTATCCTTTTTTACCTCAGATAAAAAGCTTTACAAAGAATTACATTCATTTGAAGCTATATGAGAATGGAATCTGGTAAAACAGATTTGTGCAGATTTTGAAAATTTATTTCATGGCTGAATACACGTGCACAGCTAAGGCGAGAATGGAAGACAAGTTCAAACACAACCTGGGAATGTATCGTGAGATTCGATCTCTCAAGTTAAAAAAACTGCTCCGCGATAAGCAGGCCATTTGTTAATAAGGAATTATGGTCGGGGCTGGCAGATGTTCTACTGCTTTGTATGAACTGGACCCATTATGGTCTCAGGTTTTGAGTAATGTAGGGGATGGGGGCTCAAATGGAAGATAACAGTCTGTCAGAAGTCACATGATACCACCCTGCTGGCCAGTTCAAAGGGTTGGCTGCAGAGATGTCTGAGATCTGATTGAAAGTGTCCTTCTTACTTTTTTTTTAAGTGGCTAAGCCAATGCTACTCCCTTATTTTCTTGAACACAGAATGACACTGGGCATGACTTGAGCTTCTAACTTGGTGCTCAGGGAGGCCTGTGTGTCTTCCTCAGCTCTATGGCTCATGAAATTATTTTATTCTTTGCTTTTGTGCATTCTTACCACCTAAAGTATCAGCTAAGGAAACCTCAGGACAAATCTGCCTGTTCCTTGCAACCCAAAAGAAGCAAATACCATGTGTATTTTACGTCAGATTAAAACAAACAGCAAAAAAAAAAAAAAAAAAAAAAAAAAAAAAACCCTATGATATATAGCTAAGGGTGTATCTCAGGCTTGTAGTTCATGCTTGAAACCCTGGGTCCAGAGCCCCCAACACTGTGTGAGCCATGCTCTATAGTATCAGCACTTAACAGGTAAGAGGCAAAAGGATCAGAAGCTCAAGGTCATTCTTGGCTTCTTCATAGGGAGTTCAAGGCCAGCCTTGGCTACTAGAGAACATGCAATAAAGTGGGGGGGAGGGGGATGGGCTGGAGCTGTGTGCTTAGGGCCCACAGAAGGCTGCTCAAAACCACCTGTAACTTCACAGCCAAGGATCCACTACTTTGACATGCCCCCACCCAGGCCCACACACGCACAGACTTAAAAATAATATATATTGACAGTAATGAACAATTGACTAAGATACATAATTAAAATAATATATACAAGCCCATCCTGGGCAACATGAGACTCTATTACCTACGTCATGGCTTAAGAGATTGTTTGCTCACAATACCCTGACGTGAAAAGCATATGGAAAGGTTGGCTTTCTCAGTACCTACTCTGAACAATAGTAGTCTAATGAAGAGATACCATTGGGAAGTACTACCAGAGGGAATGTTGAATAGTCCAAGTATATGTCAATACTTTGTGAAGGTATGAGAAATAATTTGTAGGCAGTTTCCTCAATCTATCATTTACCATTACATGGATGATATTTTGTTGGCTGATTCTGATGCAGATACTTTAGAGAAAATGTTTAAGGAAACACAACGAATTCTTCCATGCTGGGTGTTACAGATTGCCCCATTAAAAAAAATGCAAAGAGGAGATTCAATTACCAATTTGGGCTGTAAAATAACTCAACCAAAAACTCAACCACAAAAGGTACAGATCCATAGAGACCAGTTGTAAACTCTTAATGATTTTCAAAAATTAATGGGAGATATTAAGAGGCTAAGGCCTACAACTGGATTAGTTTAAGTAACTTGTTTCAAGCATTACAAGGGGATTCAGATTGAAACAGTCCAAGGTGTCTAAGGGCTGAAGCAGAAAAAGAGTGAACTCTGGTAGAACAAAGACCACAAGATGCATATGTGGATAGAATTGATGCTCAGCTTGATTGTATTTTGGTTGTTTTGCCTTCAACTCACTCTCCTACTGGGCTCATTACTCAAAGAGAAGATAATATTATGAAGTTGATTTTCTTAGCACATAAACAAAGTAAAAAAGTGAAGACACACATAGAAAAAAATTTCTGAATTAATTATAAAAAGTAGGAGCCAGGCGTGGTGGTGCACACCTTTAATCCCAACACTCAGGAGGCAGAGGCAGGCAGATCACTGTGAGTTCAAGGCCAACCTGGTCTACAGAGTGAGTCCATGATGGCCAAGGCTAACACAGAGAGATCCTGTCTCGAAAAGAAAAAAAAAATTATAAAAGGTAGAATAAAACTGTGTCAACTGTCAGAAACAGACCTGGCTGAAATTGTAGTGCCTCTTACAAATGATTAAGTTATGTCATTATGGGTAATCAATGAGTATTGGCATAAAGCTTATAGTAACTACTTAGGAGAGATTAATAACAAATACCCAAAAAGCAAATGTATACAGTTTATAAAAAGAACTAAATGGATTCTTCCACATATTGTAAAAAGAACACCAATTCCAGAGGCACCAACCTTCTATACTGATGCAAACAGGATGAGAGTGACACTTTATAAGTCAGATAAAATCACTAAGGTGATCAGTAGTCCATATAGCCTCAGTTCAAAAATCAGAATTGAGCAAATTTTCTTGTTGTGTGCTGGTGCATCTTCTGGGTATATTCCAAGGAGTGGAATAGCTGGGTCTTGAGGAAGCCCTATTCCCAGTTTTCTGAGATAGCGCCAGATAGATTTCCAAAGTGGTTGTACTAGTCTGCATTCCCACCAGCAATGAAGGAGTGTTCCTCTCTCCCCACATCCTCTCCAGCATGTGGTGTCACTTGAATTTTTGATCTTAGCCAATCTGATGGGTGTAAGATGGAATCTCAGAGTTGTTTTGATTTGCATTTCCCTGATGACTAAGGAGGTTGAGCATTTCTTTAAGTGTTTCTCAGTTATTTGATATTCCTCTGTTGAGAATTCTCTGTTTAGTTCCAAGCCCCATTTCTCAATTGGGTTATTTGGTTTGGTGGTGTTTAATTTCTTGAGTTCTTTATATATTTTGGATATTAGACCTTTGTCAGATGTAGGGTTGGTGAAGATCTTTTCCCAGTCTGTAGGCTGTTGCTTTGTTCTCTTGACAGTGTCTCCTGTCTTACGGAAGCTTCTCAGCCTCATGAGATCCCATTTATTAATTGTTGACATTAAGGCCTGGGCTGTTGGTGTTCTGTTCAGGAAGTTGTCTCCTGCTCAACCATGTTCATAGCAGCCTTATTTATAATAGCCAGATCATGGAAACAGCCTAAATGTTGGTGAAAAAGAAACAACAGCAGCTGAGAGACATTGGGCTATAGAAAAAACTGAGGATCTAGGACAACCAATACACTACAAGTATCTATTGACAATGGAATGGAAACCTGAAATAATTTTGAGATGGGAATATGGTTATGCTTCTGTACATATAGGGAATGAAAAAATATCATTACCAGCCAGGTGTGGTGGCACATGCCTTTAATCCCACCACTCGAGAGGCACAGGCAGAGGCGGAGGCAGGCAGATCACTGTGCGTTTGAGGCCAGCCTGGTCTACAAAGTTAGTCCAGGACAGCCAAGGCTACACAGACAGACCCTGTCTCAAATATATATATCATTACCAACAACACTTATAAAGATTAGATCTGACCAGGGAAGAACTCCTACTATCTGAAACATGAATGTGTTCGTGTAGCAAGTGAATCTTATGGGCAACCTGGTCCTTATGGCATGCCATTCTTTCATACACCATGGATATTACAGGTCAAACAGAAGGATAAAGTTGATATCTTACACTTGCTCAAAAATAGGGCAGAAATTTATTTTTAGATGATTTGTACACCTTGCATATTCCATATATATGTAGAAATGTACCTATACTAATACTTTTAAGAGTTTGCTTATTTTCAGAGCAAAAGACCAGATAATAATGAAGACAAAGCAAGTAGCCCAGTTGATTCAATCTTGAAGACTGCCTTACTACTGTTTTCTCAAGAATTTGCATGTGTATCAACTTTAAAAGTGCTAGACCAAAGGATCAATCCCAAGAAGACTGGATGAAACAGATACAGCCAGCTTTTCCAGCACTTGGCCAATGTCTTATTTTTCTAAGGGTACCCAAAAGATGTTTTTACCCTCAGACAGCAAAAAGTAATTTTAAGACCACGACACCCCCATTCCCAATTGGTGGGGTGGGTGTTTTTGATGGGTTACCAATGTTTGTTATTGGATAGAGGAGTGGTTATCAGTTAGTAAAGGTTACATTTAGGATTTCTTTCTTTCTCCCCTCTATCCTTCTTTCTCTCTTATCTTTCTACCCTATTTAGTGTTAGGGAAAGGGAAGGATAAAAGGGGAGCATATAGAATTATAGGATAAAAGATAGATTATTGAATCTACTAGCCTCAAATATTTTAAATTGGTATTGTATATTAATAGAAACTTAAGATTATTTTGTTCAACTTTTGCTTAATGTATTGTATATATGCAACTCATTTAAAAATGTGATGTAAAGTTCTAGTCTTATGAACGGTAACTATTACAAACTATTCAGGAATGTTGGAGATGCAAGTTAGTAGTTAGTCACCTATAAATCTTACTTGTAGTCTTGTTAGATACTAGTTTAGCTAATTACAGAAAAGGCTTTATTAGTCTCTTATATATGTTTTCAAGGTTAAGCAGATAGTACAAAGCTAGAAACACACAATGTTTGCTTATTTAGATATACTGAGATAGATAGATAAGTAGATAGATAGATAGATAGATAGATAGATAGATAGATAGATAGATATGATTATACACTATAGTAAATAGATAGATGGTCTTCAAACACTTCAGAGATCTACAAAATATGGTGTTTAATAAGAAAGGGGTTTCCTGACACAGAGATATTTCTGCTCCTGGCAGCACCACCAATCTACTTCAATGGAGATGGTGACCATCAAAGAAACAAATATGGCAAAATAGCCACTAAACCAAAAACCTATTCTTACCTGTATTGCGGATAGCAGATTGACTGTCCAAACTGTGATCAAGCTTGACAATGGCAATTGATTGCACAGACTAGATGGGCTAATCCTTCAAAATTCCTGCTTCACAGAAAAGTCTGTCAGATATTCTGGGCCAGTAGGCCAAAGATTGGATGCCCCAATGATACAGAAAAGCCTTTGGTGGATCTAGAGGGTCCTGGAAACCTACAAGAAGAGCATTAGGACAGGCAGATCTGGGTCCTGGGGTCCTGTTCAAACTATGGCAGCCAAGGACAATATAGGCAGTAAACTTTGAACCCCTACCCAAATCTAGCCAATGGACAGGACATTCTCCACAGTTGAGTGGAGAGTGGGGTCTGACTTTCACACGAACTCTAGTGCCCCATATTTGACCATGTCCTCTGAATGGGGAGGCCTGGTGGCACTCAGAGGAAAGATAACAGGTTACCAAGAAGAGATTTGATACCCTATGAGCATATACAGGGGGAGGAGGTCCCCCTCAGTCACAGTCATAGGGGAGGGGAGTAGGGTGGAAGCTGGAGGGAGGGAGGAATGGGAGGATACAAGGGATGGGCTAACAACTGAGATGTAATATGAATAAATTCATAAAATATTAATTTTTTAAAAAGAGAGAAAGAAAAACCTTTGGTGACTGGTGACTGTCCAGGAAATCAACTGCCTCTGTCATGTCTATACTCTTGGAAGCTGCTGTTTGCACTTCCTTCATATTAGATCATATTTTCTTCTTAAGTCTCTGATGGTGTTGAAGACTAGATAGCCATAGTATTATTCCAATTAAGCTTTAGTTGTTCAGGATCTAAAAACATGTTTATAGGTTGATAAATATAAATTTTGATAAGAAAGTGATTTAGGAAAACTTTGGACACTAGGATAGGACTCACTAGGGTAGGATAGATAGTGGAATAATTTCTCCAAGATCGTCAAATACAAATGGAGTGGACCTTGTAAATGTAACTTTTACTGAATAATTCTCATAATTATTCTTTTTATATATAGTTTTTTTAATAGAAAGGGGTATTTGTAGTGGATGTAAACATGTTTTTGTTTTGATCCCAAGTGTGGGATGTGAAACAGACTTATTTAAGAGTATATGGTGTTTATCTGCTGAAAACAGATTTGTGAGAGAACAGGTGATGTTTATCCACTAGAAGAGGAACCACCTCTTGAAAGGCCATGGTCTTTGCTAACTGATAAGCATCCTAGTACGGACTCTGAGAGGATATCATATATATATATAATATATATCAATCATTAGGCAAAGGGCCAAAACAAAGGGCAGGGCTTTTTGGTCTTGGCTGTTCATCACTTCACTTAAAGACAATCCTAGAGAGAATCGCTCCAGTGAACACTTCAAGGCTCCAGGTTCCAGCTGCTGCTCTGGGTTCCAGCGGCTGCATTTGCAGTCACCTTAGCTGAATTGCTGTTTTGCTGTTTAACTGGTGTATTGGAATCCTGCAGACTACACCAGTGGAATCACTCCAAATAACTGAGTCTAAAAAAGCTTTTTCTTCTGTTCCTATTAACCTCTTTTTTCTCCTGTCTAGGGTAGGTGGGTTGGAAGGGAGGTATACATTAAAGAACCCCAAATAAAGTAGGTTTGAAAAAGGTCAAAGCCTACAGATATTTCCTTGGATTGACAACTGAAGTAAAAATAGAGGAGCCAGCGAAGAAAGAGCTGGTTGATACTGACACACTGGCATAAATTACTCTCTTTCCTGTTGCTGATTATTAATTTCCATGCCCTGTTTTCTGGCTTTTCTGTTTCTGTATGTAGCAGACACTGTTTTTTTAGCTAAACCAGCACTCCTCCAGCACCTTCCTGCCTTGCCTGACTCCACGTGGAAAGCTAAAACTAATTGGTTTTAGGTTTTTGTTGGTGGTACTGGTTGGTGGTGGTGAGTTTGTTTTTATTCTTGCTTCTGCTTTTTGAGAAAGACTCATTATACAGCCATAGATGGCCTAAAATTTGTTGTGTGAACCAGGCTAGTCTTGAATTGGCAGCCAAAACCCCATCTCAACCTCCTGAATGCTAGATTGTAGATGTTTACCATCACCCCAGATTTGAAGAGCAGTTTTTATTTTCTATATTCCCATGTTGATTTGAGAAGTCTTCAGGTGCATTTGTTTCCAACTTATACCTTCCTCCTGCTTGAACTGCCCACAGACATAACAGGTATTCAGAAACAGCAAAGACATAAAAAAAGGTATACAGTCATTATGTTTGATATTTTAATAAACTATCTTAAATACTAACTTAAACTAGGTGGTGGCAGTGGTGCCAGCCTGATCTACAGAGGGAGTTCCAGGACAACTAGGGCAGCACAGTGAAACCTTGTCTCAAAACACACACACACACACACACACACACACACACACACACACACACACA
>OU015745.1:14737804-14751495 GCA_907169655.1 Acomys percivali | reverse complement strand
TGTGTGTGTGTGTGTGTGTGTGTGTGTGTGTGTGTGTGTGTGTGTGTCCCCAAAAAGAGAGATTTTGGCTTTTTGGTCTTGTGGCTATGTGGCTGTTCGTTGCTCCATGTCGAGATGCTACTAGAGAGAAATGCTTCCGGGTTCAGGGTTCTGAGTTAACAACCGCTGCTCCGGATTCTGGCTGCTGCAGTTGCAGTTACCTTTGCTGAATTGCTGGTTTACTGTTTAATGGCCCTGCTGAAATCCTGACTACAATCGCTCCAAGGAACTGAGTGTAAAATAAGGCCATTTCTCCTGTTTCCATTAACTTCTTTTCTCCCCTGTCTAGGGTAGGTTGGTTGAAAGGGAGATATAAGCATTAAAGAACCCCAAATAAAGTAGGTTTGAAAAAGTTCCAAGTCTACACCTGACCCTCAAAGATGCTGAGAAGGATGCATTGTTACTCCAGAATCCCACTTGATCCGATCACAGACTGTAACTGTTTTCTCAAATATCTGCATATAGGAAAACTTCTATACCACCAGCTAGACGATCTAGCCTCACAGACTGTTCCAGTCAGGACTTCAAATAAGCCCTGCACTTTCACAGCGCAAAAAGACTGAACAACAAATGATACATCTAGCTCTCCTGAGACTTGGCCATTATACCAGTTTTCTTGCCTCCCATCCCCAAAAAAGCATCACCCCCAAAACAGCACGAAGAAATTTTAAGAAAAAAACATGCCATGTCCCAAAAAAGAGGAGTATGGGTTTTGGTCATTCTGTGGGTGATGGATGCTTGAGGTTAAAAAGGAGGTTCATTTCAACTTCTTAAATGGTCTTGTTCAGGGAGGGAAGGAGGTATAGGAGCTTAGACTCGGGAATTTCTCTTTTGTGCTCTTTCGTCTATATTTCTTTCAGTCTGATCTAATGTTAAAAGGAAGGGGAGTAGAAGGAAGGAAAGGGAAAAATGCAGGAATAATAGCATAAAGGGTAGATTGTTGAATCTACTTTTAGACTAAAGAACATTAGCCAGCCAAATATTTTACATTTGGTATGGATTTTATATATTGATACAGATTTATGCTTATATTTTGTTACAACTGTAACATACAACATCCTGTATATGTTTCAACTCTTATATAAGGTATTTTACCTATGCAACTCATTTAAAGATGCAATGTGAAGTTCTAATCCTTTAAAGCTACTATTACAAACTGTTTAGGATAACTAAGAAATTCAAGTTAGTAATCAAACTATCAAACTTAGAGTCATGATAGTAGTTTAGTTAGTTACAGAAATGTCACCTAGGTTGAACATGTTGTAATAGCTAAAAATGAGCAATGTTTGCCTATTGAGATATACTACAGATTGATAGATGGTCTTCAAAAACCTCAAAGATCCACAGAATATGGCATTTAGAGATGCTTTATTAATAGAAGGATTTTTGACAGTAAGATGTGTCAGCTTCTAGCAGCATCCCCATTCTGCTTCAAAGAAGATGATGAGCATCAAAGAACCTCCATTTGGAGTTTGTTTCACATGTGGCAAGCTAGCCATTGGGGGAAACTGGCCTTGCTTCAGATGCAGACATCATACTATAAGTTGGTGACAAAAAGGACATGGAAGAAGTCTATTGCTGAGCTGTTCCAAGACAAGTTAGGCAGCCCTTCATAATTCCTGCTTCACAGAAAAGTCTGCCAAATACTAGGCCAGAAGGCTGAAGATGATGCCTCACCATTGCAGGGAAATTTGGGTGACTATCCACGCAGCCAGCTGTCTCTGTCATTTCCATAGTTTTGGAAGCTGCTCTGTACTTTCTGCAAACTCAGGTAATATTCATCCCTTCTTAAGTCTCTGATGGGTCTGAAGACTAGATGGTCATAGTCTCACATCAAGATTAAGTTGTTTAGGATTTAAGAAAGTGTTCTAAAAAGATATTTTTAGGTCTAAGTAGAAATTTAGGTTGATAAATGCAAGCTATGATAGAAAATTATTTGCATACAGTACTCTGAACTCACCAAGATAGGAGATAGAAAGTACTTTCCCCTAAGTTGCCAAATACAAATGGACTGGACACTGTGACTGTAATTCTTCTTTGATAGCTTTCATAATTGTTTCATAATTGCTCTTATTGTTTATAGTTTATTATAATAAGAAAAGGGGCCTTTTATTGGAGTAAAAAGGGAAAATGTAGAGAGAATCACTTGTGCACAGTATGTAAGCATCACCTGCCAACAAAAAGCTGATGTCCTATTAGCTGAGGCAGGAAACACAAGGTGGAAGTTACAGAAAAAAAAAACACTCTGGAATATAGTCAGAGGTGGGAGAGTCACCCAGCACTTTGAAGAAGATAGATGTATGAAACTGAGGAGAGGTATTCAGTCATATGACACACATAGAATAGAATAAGTGAATGATTTAAGTTATGAGCTAATCATGAAATTAGCCAAAGCTCGTGGCATAGTCAATTATTCATAAATAATAAAGTCTTGGTGTTGTAGAAGTTTTGGTTTCTTTAAAAACTCAGTTGTGTTATGTAAACATGTTTTTATGTTTATTCCAGGTGTGGGATATGGGGGCTACTCCAGTTTGTCCACAGCTGATAATAGCTTCATGAGATGTCACTTGATCTTTGTCAATAGGATACTGCCTCGTGCATGGGCATGGTCTTTGCCAGCTAGAAAACATCCTGGTACACACTGTGAAAGGGTATAAATACAAGAGCCCAAAGAGACAGAGAGAGAGAAAGACAGAGAGACAGAGACAGAGACAGAGACAGAGACAGAGACAGAGAGAAAGACAGAGAGACACAGAGAGAGAGAGAGAGAGAGAGAGAGAGAGAGAGAGAGAGAGAGAAAGGAGGGCTGACAGAAGAATGTAGTCAGAGGGGGAAGAGAAGGCTGGTGTGTTGTTTGTTGTTGCTGGCTGATGACAGAGATTGGTATTGCCCCAAAGAACCTGATGACCCTAAACAATAGGAAATAGCAGAAGAGAAATACACTCCTTCTTCCCACTAGCCTTCTTTCTCACCTTCATCGCATTGGACGTCAGAATAAATTGGGGTGGATAAGGGAGAAAGAAATATAAGAAACTGAAATTTTAAAAAAATAGGCTTTAAAGTATGCCTCCATGTTAGAGTCATGATTTCAGGAACTGGGGCACAGGAGAACACCCTGTTGTTACACTGGTGACTGTAGCTCACCTCCTCTGTTCCTCACACTGAAGCGCCTGTCCTTGCTGAATCACACACGCAACAGTAAGCACCCAGCATGGCTTGTGGGCTCATCTGACTAGGCTCTGAGACTGAACTTTGATCACTCCTTGGAAAGTCAGCCACATCCTCCTCCACATGCCAGACCCTCTTCAACTGCCACAGACACTGCAGTAGCCAACATAATCTTCGGTCCCTGAGATACACTTGTCCCTTTCCTTCTTAGTACAATTCTGTCACCAACTAGCTAGGTGCACCTTTTGAGTATTTCCTGGTCCCCTAGTTTTATGATCGTCTTACCTTGTAAGATTTAATAAAAAATCTATTCATATCCCAACCATTCAGTCGGACAGGCACGGAGACTCTTTCTGGAAGGATCGCAGCAATGGCCGCACAGGGAGAGACACAAATCCAGTTCAAGCTCATTCTGGTGGGCAACAGCGGCACCGGGAAGACAACATTCGTAAAGTGCCACTTAACAGGCGAGTTCAAGAAGTATGTAGCCACCCTGGGAGTGGAGGTGCACCCACTCTTCTTTCATACCAACAGAGGCCCCATCAAGTTTAACGTGTAGGACACAGCCGGCCAGGAGAAGTTCGGGGGCCTTCGCGATGGCTACTACATCCAAGCCCAGTGTGCCGTTATGTTTGATGTAACATCGAGAGTCACTTACAAGAGCGTACCTAACTGGCACCGAGATCTGGTACCAGTTCACCAATGTGTGAAAATATCCCCATTGTATTGTATGGCAACAAGGTGGATATTAAGAACAGAAAAGTGAAAGCAAAATCTATTATCTTCCACCGAAAGGAGACCCTTCAGCACTATGTCATTTCTGCCAAAAGCAACTACAACTTTGAAAAGCTTTCCCTCTGGCTTGCCAGAAAGCTCAGCGGAGATCCTAACTTAGAGTTTGTTGCCATGCCTGCTCTTGCCCCCCCCCCCCCGCCCACACACACACACACACCCCTGAGGTAGTCATGGACCCAGCTTTGGCAGCACAGTATGAGCATGATTTACAGGCTGCTCAGACGACTGCCCTTCCGCATGAGGATGATGACCTGTGAGAAAGCGAAGGTGGAGCCCTGCGTCAGAAGTCTAGTTTTACAGGCAACTGTCTTGTGATGGCAGCGGCGCAGCGTGTGTGCCACCTTATTTAGCTAACAGATCGTCAACGTCATTGGGATGCTGAAGGCGATGAATGGGCTTCAGAGTGAATGTGGCAGTTAGAACACACTTTCAGTTTTTTGGACTTGCATATTTAGCTGTTTGGAACAGAGTTGTTTCCTTCCTGAATTTCAAAGATAAGAATGCTACAGTTGCATCACAATACTCAGTGGTGAAATCTTGTTTGTTACTATCATTCTCATTCTTCTCATTTAGAATCAGAATAAAGCTGTATTTCAAATAATCTAAAAAGAAAAAGAAAAGAAAAGAAATTGTGAAATAAAAATAACATGAAAGAAAAATGCTCAGTTTAGAGAAATGTCAAATGAGATACACACACACACACACACACACACACACACACACACACACACATGCTAACTGCAGATCTTTACCCTCTCATCTGCTCCTCCAAACCCAATCCCCTTGTCTCATGCCCAGCCCTGAAGCAGAACATCTGCTGCAGCCTCCCATCTCCAATGGACCACAAAGATCTTCCCCTCCTAACCTCCCTCCTCCGTTCATTGCTTTATCCCAGACCCGAAATCCAACAGGCACTCCCTGGGAACCAACAGACCACTCCTGCCAGAGCTTTGCTTCTCCCTCTTCTCCAAATCCAAGCCCTAGCCCCACCATAGCTCTGCAGCAGGACACCACCATCTGCAGCCTCCTTTCCCCTTGCCCCCATGCCCAATAGACCACACAAATCTTCCCCTCCTATCTTCCCTTTCCCCACTCATTCATTCCTTTATCCAAGCCCCCAACTCCACAGTCTACTCTGACCGGGGAAGCAAGTAAGATAACTGTAGATATTGGCCTCTCTCTTCATTCCTTCCTTCAAGTCCAGTCTTTTCCTGTCTTATTAACAGCTCTGCAGTAGACCTTTCACTGAAGCTTCTCCTCACTCTCGGTCCCATTTCCTCCTCCTATCTCCTCTTCCCCCTCTTCTCTCTCTCTCTCTCTCTCTCTCTCTCTCTCTCTCTTCTTTCTCTCTCTTCTTTCTCTCTTGTACTCTATCCCTCCCTCTCTCCACTTTCTTTTGCTTCCTTAACCAACCCCACTCTCATGTTCCTCTTCTCTTCCTATGTCTGACACAATCCACACTCATATACCTAGATCCATTTATCTTTATTCTAACATATTCTATCTATATATCTACCTATCTGTCATCTATCTATCTATCTATCTATCTATCTATCTATCTATCTATCTATGATTTGTAGTACTAGGGAATCAACACACCAAGGCTCTGTGCACGCTACATAAACACTCTACCACCAAACTACATCCCAGACTCTCAATCAATTTTTATTTATATTTATGTGCATGTATCTTTGTGAGTGTATTCCACATACATGTAGGTGCCTGTAGAGGCCAGGTGAGAGCATTGAATCGTCTGGCGCTGGAGTTATGACAGGCAGTTTTTAGCCGTCATCAACCATGGGTCCTGAAAATCGAACTCAGATCCTCTGGAAGAATGGTCAGAACCCTTATCTGCTGAACCATATCCCTAGCCCCCTCCCAATTTCTTATTGTCCCCACTTCTAGGCTCTCTCATCCCCACGCTTCAGTATTTCCTCTATCCCTAAGAGCATATGACTTCACATGAGACACTTGAGTCTATGAGTTGGAGCCCTCATGGAAGTACCTTGAGTTAGACCAAGATCCACATGGACTTTCTCCATGAGACACTTCATCTTGAGAATTTAATAAAGAAGGAGGGCGTGGCAAGCCAGACTTGGTTACATCCCAGAGGAGTACAAGTATGGAGAGATTGAGGCTGTGTTGATAGTGACCATCACGAACAGAATAACAACAAGAATTCAGAAAGGAGAAGGATAATTGGCGTCTGAGAGATGATCAGAGTGACAAGGGAAACGGGTGAATTAATGGGCTAGTTTATCAGACCAAATGAAGAAAAAGAACCAAGAAAACAAAAGATCAAAGGGAGAGCTGAGCTACTGACTTAACACTGCACCGTCATGCCCTTCTTCTGGTTGAGTGAAGACTGAGCACAGGCCATGACCTTAAACTTTCAGAGTCAAGAAGGATAAGCCTGAGTTCTTGAGGATGAAGGTTTTCTGGGGACACTAGACATAAATGAATATGTGCATATTTTTAATATTTTTATTTATATTTATTTTATGTGCGTGTGTGTTCATCTGCATGTATGTACGTGTACCATGTGTGGTGTGGAGGGTGTGTGTGTGTGTGTGTGTGTGTGTGTGTGTGTGTGTTGTCCTCAGAGATCAGAAGATGGTACCACACACTCTGCAAGTGAAGTTGCATGTAGTTGTGAACCTGCATGTAGGTGCTGGGACTCAAACCCAGGTCTTCTGCAAGAGCAACAAGTGCTCTCAACCATAGAACTACCTCTCTATCCATATATTATATATATATATATATATTTAATATAGTGTACACCAATTGTTGAGGGTAAGAAATAAAACTATCAGTACTAAAATTATTTTTCTGGGGGCTGGAGCAATGGCTTAGCAGTTAAGATTGTATAGATCCTTGCAGAGAACTGAATTTGTTTCCACCACTAAAGTCGGGTGACTTGCAACTGGTTGTTTCTCCATCTCTAGGGGATCTGATACTGTTGGGGCATGGTCTGATGTATATTGATGCTAATTACCACTTACTGTCCTGTGACTTACCATTTGTTTAATAAAAAGCCATCCCACCTGGGCAGGGCAAAGGAGATAGGTAGGGCTTAGAGAGGAAGGAATTGGGGGAAGAGGAAAGACTGCCACAAAAAAAAAGAAAAAAGAAAGAAAGAAAGAGAGAGAGAGAGACCTGAAGTGAAGAGAGGAAGGCCATCATGGATTCGATGGAAGAGAAACACATGGCGGCATGGATGGAGAATCCGGCCCAGATGAAGAACATTAACAAGTATATAAGATTATAGATGGGAGGTAGCTTGATAGAAGTTACTGGAAACAGATGGCATGAGATTGAGGCAGGGATCCCATGCCTGCCCCACTATGTAAAGTAGTTTAGAGGGTTGATATCTGCCCTGCCCCAGGTTAACTAAGGCTATTTTAAAATATAACAAGTGTCTGTGTCTTAATTGATTGCTACCCAGGTCTACAGGTAATACAGATAAAATTTAAAAACAATATGACACCCTCCTATGGCCTCCATGAGTGTCTGTACTCACATGTACAGACACACATAATTTTTAAAAATAAAATTCATCTTTTAAATTGTGTTTTATTTGGGTTTTGATTTCCTAAAACACAGTCTTGTTATAGAGCCCAGACTGGCCTCAAACTTGCAAGTCACCTGCTTCAGCCACTTCTGTGCTGCCACTCACCCAACAAGGCATTGGAAGGATTTCTAGAAGTATGTTTACTATCTCAGCATTAAGTCTTATCTCCTTAAGTTCAGAATGACTTTTGATGTGACAACAATCAATGGGAGGCAAGTCCCTCCAAAGTTACAAATCCAACCAACTATCATACACTTGGTTAATCTTTCCTAAATAAAACATTAACAAGGACTGAGGAGCAGGGAAAATGAGGCATGACTCTGAGTCAGCAGGGGACTTCGGGTGACTGATCCATCTCTTTCTGTGACTGAACCATCCCAGGACACATTTGACCTACTTTGAGAATTGGTGAGGCAGAGCAAATGGGCTATCTCATGCCTAATCCTGTGTGTCTCAACTTCCATGCAGCATTTTTAGGCAGCCCAGATGACTATGAGAAAGTACTAACTCCTCCCCACCTCCAGACACTGCTGCCTTCCAGAAGTGAGAGTGGGTTCCGAACTGGTTGGGAGAGCCTGCTGCAAGGGCCTCTGACTCTCTCCTGCCTAGGTTGGGCAATCCAGGTACACACCTCCACTGTCCTGGCAAGAAAGTCTAACTCCTACCAGAATGGAAAGAAGCCAAAGAAAGTCAAAAGGGTGGTTTAAGCAGAAGCTCATTAGGAAAACTACAAGAGGGAGAGCAATGGAGTGACTGCCCTGGCACACACAGCAGTGACTCAGTGAGAGACTCCAGCTCCCGCTGGAGGAGTTGGGTTGGAGCCCCAGGGATTTGGGTGGAGGTGAAGAGAGCCATACTTAACCAAGAAGACATGAACACGTGTACTGAAACACTACACTGTGCCTGCAAATACTTGTGATTATTATATGCAACTACTAAGAATTAATTTAAAATTTGTTGTTAAATGTTTAAGATGCAAACGTTAGCTACTCTGATCTGGTCGTTTTGCCTTGTATACAGAAACGTGTACACAACTAAAATAAAAACCAGTTTGTAAAATACTCTGAAACTCACATGTTAAAATGAGATTAAAATTGTATAATGGTTGAGAATGGACTCTCTCCAACTCCTTCTTTTCCTTAGAAACTCTGGTCCCTTGGTCCTTGTATACCTGAAAGCCATGAAAGAAAAAAATGCCCAGTAGGTGGCAGAAGGACATTACAAGATTGAACGCATTTCCCCACTTTAATCATTGTAAGTCGGAATTCACTTAGTTATTAATGAATGCTAGTGGGGGGCAAAGGCACCGAGTTGGTTTGTGTATTTCCAGAATCTTGTACAAGACCCTGCACATGGCGGGTATATTTGCTGATTGATTGAATGAATCAATAAATGAATGAATGAAAAACTAATTCATCTAAGCTAGGGAAAGTCATCATTTGAAATGATAATGTTTTTTCATATCCTATCAGTAGCACTGGCATCTTAGTTTTAGTTTTAGCTGAAAACTGTAGATTATTTACATCTTCATGAAAGTATATATTGTATGCGAGCATATCCCCCATGCCTCCCGCCCTACTTTTTTATATTCTTCTTCCCTCTTGTTAGTCCCCCTTGCTCCCCTATACGGTTTCACTTCTACTTTCATCTCATAAACACATGATTTCATTCTTAGGCTGTGTCTCACAGTGTGGCCCTCATTGTCCTGAAACTCACAATGTGTAGCTGGCTGGCCTTGAACTCACAGAGATCTGTCTGCCTTTGCCTCCCAAGTGCTGGGATTAAAGGCATGCAGCACCACATCTAGCTAATTGATTTTTATCCATGGGTCTATACAAAATCTAGAGACTACGAATGAGAAGACTTGATGTTTGATTTTCACTTAGTATAGTCATCTCCACTTATATCCATTTTGCTCTAAACAACATAACTTCATTCCTTTCTATGGCTTGAGGGGGGCTTGGTAAAAACTCTATTATAGGGACTGAAAAGATGGCTTCGACTGCACTTGCTGTTCAATTTCCAACCCCCACTATAGCTCCAGGGGCCCCTTGCTTTCAGGTGGTCTTTGAGGGCACCCACATGCACATATGCATACACCAGGTAGGTACTGATACACGTAACTTTTTCAAATTGATGTATATATATGATTCATATGTATACACACACACACACACACACATATATATTTCTTTATCCTTTCTTCTGTTGTTGCATACCTAGATTGGTTCTAGAACTTTGTGAGCAATGCTGCAATAAGCATTGGTGGGCAAGTGTCTCTATGATGTGTCGACTTGGAGTCCTTCAGGTAAATGTCAGAAGTGAGTGGTATAGCTGGGTCCTACTGGGTCTATTTTTAGCTTTTGAGAAATTGCCATGCTGACTTCCACAGTAGCAGTGAAATTACAATTTCACCAGCAGTGTCTAGATTTATCTTTTAGAGAGCTGATATTACTCTGACACCAGAATCAAATAGACACAACATAATAACCAAAAGATAATCCCTGATGAACATAGATAAATTTTTGTCAATAAAATATTTACAAATTGAATTGAAGGTCACATCAAGAAGATTACTCACCATGATCAAATTGCTTTATCCCAAAGAAGCAGTGGCTGGCCTAGTCTGCATTCCCACCAGCGGGGTACAAGGGTTTCCTCTTCTCAACATCCTCACCAGCACTTGCTATTTCTTTTCTTAACGACTACTATTCTGACAGGGGGTAAGATAAACTTGTCTTGTTTGTTTTGTTTTGTAGTGCTGAGAACTGAATTTAGAGCCTTACACTCCCAGCAAGTGCTTTATCTGTAACTTATATCTCTACTCCTTCTTAAAGAAATGTTTTTACTTTTACTTTGAGAAAGGCTTTTTCAATTCCCAAGGTGAGCTTGAGCTCACTGTGTAGCCCAGGCTGTCCTAGGATTCCCCAAGGGAGCTCATGCTATACAGACTGGTTTCATTATTCCCTACTTAGTTAAAATTTTCCTCTCTGTTTTAGGAAGTTTCAGAAGTTCATTAGATTCTGACTATATATATATATATATATATATATATATATAAGCTAAAAAAGAGAATTGAAGACTGACAGTGGCTAAAATAACAGCTGAAATACAGGGTTTTGAAGAAATCAACATTCGTAAGGAAGGATTTTTAATTTGGAAATAAACGGTTGAACTTTGAGTAATTGTTTTTGGGGGGTTGTTGTTGGTGGTGGTGGTGGTGGTGGTGGTGGTGTGTGTGTGTGTGTGTGTGTGTGTGTGTATGTGTGTGATGTTTTGTTTGTTCATTTTGTTTTTTTAAGCTGATTGAAATTTGAGTTTATTTCAGCCTTTGATTCCAGGATTTGGGAGGCAGGGGCAAGCCTGGCTAAAGTGATTCATCTCAAACAAGATGGTCAGAGCGTTAGCACACAGCAGCCCCTCTAGCCTGCCTCTAGGTTGCTTAGCAACCTCTGACATCATCATCTGCCACCAGGTGTGTGCTAGACATGCTTCAGTTCCCTCCCCCCCCCTCTCTCTCTCTCACCTTCCCTCCCTCCCTCCTTCCCTCCCTCCCTCCCTCTCTCCCTCCCCCTCTCTCTCTCCCTCCCTCCCTCCCTCCCTCCCCCCCTCTCTCTGACTTTCAGTTTCTCTCCTTTCTGGGACACCCCTTCTCTGTCCCACCGCCCCCTCCACCTTTCATAATTAACTTCTCTCCTAATATAAATATGTTGTGGCAGATTTCTTAACAACAACACAGAGTCCTCATGCTTTGCTTATCCAGGCACACAGAATGCCACACGTGTTATCAATGAACCTTCCATCTCACTTGTCAGAGTGAGAGGTGGTTGGCTCTCCCTTCACACCCATGGCAAGGCTAATGAAACAACACCATTGGACATGCTGAGTTGGTGCAGGAGAGGTGATCTGTGTAGGTTGTGAGTTCTTTGAGGGCAGAGGGCAGCAATGTTGTCTTAAATAGCTCTTAGTTCCAGCACCACACCCAGTGTCTGACATATATTAAGGGCTCAATAAATATTTACTGAATGTGTAGAGACTTATCAAGAGGTATCTCAGTGAACAATGGTACTTGAATCAGAGCCACATTCTCAGCAGCTCATAAGAATGGGACCAGAATTAAAGAAATTAGCATCACCTAGAGCTGGTGACACCCTTCATTGTCATGCTTATCTGAAAAATTCCTGTTCTCACCCTTTCAACCCCAGCACACTACCCACTTGGTTTACTGTGACTACACTTAACTGTGAGCTTAAGGAAGGTAGCTCCCTGACTGAAGGCCTTGAAACATTGGGGCCAGGACAAATGGTCAGATTTACCATCAACCTCCCTAACTCTAAAGGGCCACTATATCTTTAACATCCGTTTCTTATTTTAAAAAGATTGTTATTTGTTTTTATTTAAGTGTGTGTGTATGTATGTATGTATGTATGTATGTATGTATGTATGTATGTCCATCTACCTAGATGTATAATCACATGTGTTCAGATGCCACAGAGAGCAGAAGAGGGTACCAGATCTCCTGGAAGTGGAGCTACCAGATGTGGATGCTGGGAACAAAAGCCAGGTCCTCTGCAAGAGCACCACATCCTCTTAATGACCAAGCCATCTCTCCAGTTCCTACAAGGACTACTTTATATTTTAATGATTATCCTAGGCCAGTGAGAGGGCTTAGTTGGCTTCAAAACAAAACAAAACAAAACAAAAAAGGCTTGCCGTGCAAACCTGATAACCTGAGTTCAATCCTGAGAATCTACAATGGAAGGAAAGAACCAACTCCCCAAAATTGTCCTCCACAAATGCACTACGGTAAACACATACCTGCACACACGCACACTAAAAACAATGAAACAATAATAATGATACTACTAATAATAATAATCAATTTTTTTTTATTTTAAGTGTGTGTGTGCGCACATGAGCATGCATGCGTGTGTACGTGTATGTGCATGAATAGGTAGGTAGGTGGGTGTATGTGAGTATAGTTGCTCACAGAGGCCAGAGGAGTTGGATGCTCCTGAAAATGGAGCTGCAGGTGGTTTTGAACCACCCCATTCGGTTACTGGTAATGGAACCCAGGTCCTCTGAAAGAACAGGACATGCTCATAACCACTAAGCTATCTCTCCAGCCCTTAAATTTAAATTTTAAAATTATTATCATGAATATGGGCAGTTCTCTCTATCTGCCTTAATCTCTACATTTTCATCTGCCAACTCTCTGTAGGTAAACCCATACCTACTTACCCATGGTTCTCCACTAGTTAGCTCCAGATCTTTATCACTTAGACGTGCCAAATCCATCCATACTGATAAATGCCTTGCAAGCACTAGTACCTGGACCTGCCACATAGCTTCCTTAAGCTCACCTGGAGTGTGGGCAGCAGCATCCCACAGGCTGAGTTCCCAGACTGAATACAAAGGAGGGGATCGCCTGGACAGCAGCAGTCATCTTTCTGTGCTGCCTGGCTGTAGGTGCGATGTCTGATGAGCACCCTCACCACCACGCTTTCCCTGCTATAACGGACTGTAGTTTCAACCTCCAAGCCAAAATAACCTTTTTCTTCATTAAGTTACCTTTGAAAGGCATTTTGTTAGAGCAACAAGAAAAATAACTATGTACTAATTTTGTAAATAGATTTCTCTTTTTTCCTTTTAGATGAATCAAGTTGGATATCCATCATTTAAAAGTCCTATTGAGGGGCCAGTGAGATGGCTCAGCGGGTAAAGGGGCTTGGTGCCAAGACCGATGGCCTGAGTTCAATCCTCTGGACCCACGTGGTAGAAGGAGAGACCCTTCTCCTCCCAGTTGCTCTCTTGAGTCCACACATGCACCACGACATACACGTCCCCCCAAAATAAATAAATGGAACTTTTGAAAACCCCTACCTTCGCGCCCACCACAGACACAGCTCTACGTGTCGTTAAAGTGCCACATTTTCCAAAAACGTAAAAGCCTTTTGTTTTGCTTTGTTTTGTTTGTTTTTCCGAGATAAGGTTTCTCTGTGTAACAGAGCCCTAGCTGTCCTGGACTCCATTTGTAGATCAGGCCGGCCTTAAACTCACAGAGATCTCCCCTGCCTCTGCCTCTGCCTCTGCCTCTGCCTCTGCCTCTGCCTCTGCC
>OU015745.1:14713907-14731094 GCA_907169655.1 Acomys percivali | reverse complement strand
GGTGTCTGTGTGTCTGCCTGTGTATGAGTTTATGAGTGTATGTGTGTCCATGTGTGTATGAGTTGTATGATGTCTGTGTATGTGAGTGTCTGTGTATATGAGTGTCTGTGTATGCGTGTGTGTATAGTGTAGGGTATGTATGGTGTATATGTGTATATGTATATGTGTGTGCTTGTGTGTGTGTGTGTGTGTGTGTGTGTGTGTGTGTAGAGGCCAGAAGTCAACACTGGGTATCTTCTTCAATAGCTCTCTACTTTTTTTTTTTTTTTTTTTTTTTTGAGATACAGAGCTTAGGTACAGTCTCTCACTGAACCTGGCACTTGACAATTCCCCTAGACTAGCAGTCAAGGGAGCAGCGGCGATCTGCAGGTCTCTGCCTCCCCAGTGCTGGTGTGGTCAATGCTTGCCTGGCTTTTCCAAGGGTTTTAAGTCAGGTCCTCATGATGGCATGGCAAGCACTTTACCAACAAAGCTAGCCCCAGTGGTTATGTATTGACATTGCTGGCGTGATGCCCTAAAAACTGTTGATGGCTAGCCACTGGTGGTAAAATATGAGTGATTTTTTTCTCTCTCTCTTAGTTATTTATATTGTCAAAAGTATATAGCCAAGTCTGTCACCTCAACACTCAGGAGGGTGATTATGATTGTAAGGGGCCTTTCTCAGCGACATAGAAAGACTAGGTCACTCATCGCCCCCAAAGTATCTTTTACAGGTTCAATTCTCAGCACCCACATAGCAGATCACAAACATCTGTACCTCTAGCACATGAGAAACCAGAGTGGCTTCTGCAGGCACAAGGAACACATATGGTATACAGACACACAAGCAGGCAAAACACTCATACACGCTAAATGAAATGATTGCGACGTATCCTTAACAAGCATGTTTCAATTGGCATTTTAAAAAACAGTCCTCTCCACACTCAAAAAAAAAAAAAAAAGAAATCTGAATAGGAGAGCATCTAAAAATGGAGCAGACACAGGATGATTTTGAAGCCATCCATTAAGTCACTGCTGAGATGATCTCTAGGGAATGGGATTACTCCGAGAGCATAGAATCCAGACCCTAAATGGAAAGTGGGGGCGTGGAAGGGAGGGTGGCACAGTTCCCAGGAACAGAAGGTTTGAAAGCCCCTTGCCCCCAGGCAGAGGTGGACTTCGTGTGACTGGTGTCCCTGCTAATGACAGCTAATATGTAGGCAAGTTTGATTAGGAAATTTTATTTAAATTGACTCATTGACCGAATCATTATCAAGTCCTTGGTTGAAAGGAATAGCAACTGACTCAGCTGAGTCAGAGGTTTTGAAAGTAGGCTTATTTCTTAGGGCCCTAGAACTCATGAAAGGGCCATTGAACGCAGCCTCGTGGGAGCTGAGGACAGGAATTGGTAAACTGTCAGTCGGAGGCCACGCTCCATAAATCCCAGAGCTGTGTGGCCTCTCTGTGTTCCTCTGTTCTGAGTATCTGCCCCATTCTTATCTCTGCAGACCAGATCCCTTCATTTATCCACAATTCCTGCTCTCCTGTCGTTCTGGCTGTTTTTCTCAGCCATAAACCGGCTCCAGCCCCTGATGTGGCATGACTGATAGGCTCCTGCCGCTAAGCTGACTCTCACAGAGCTCGTTCACATCCGGTCCGAGGGAACGGCCAGACAGACTCATCTCAGGTGAGGTATGCATTGCTCTTCTGCTCTGCCCTTGAGGACAACCCAGGATCCATTATGTCAGCGCCCTCCCATCTTCAACAAGGGTCCTTGGGGCAAATACCGGAGAAGCGGACTTAGTGCGTGCATCCAAATGTACACACTACTGTTTATTCAGCGCTTTTGCGTGACTCTGTCTTCGTTCGCTTCCTGCGTCTCCTTCCTAACGCACAACAGCCTGCTTTCTCCCAACCGAAACAGAAGCAGCTGCAGAGCTGTGATTAATGAAAAGACTTAGAGATAGGCTTTCTCAGGAATTGACTTAGATTAATTTTCTCTACACTTGATCTTAGCCAAAAGGCCTCAGAGAAGCAATCGGATTAATATTCTCTAACGATATTGTTTTCTCATATAGACAAATTGGTTTTGATGGGGCCTCCTGTATCCCAGACTGGCCTGGTACTTAACACTGTAGGTAAGATCACCTTGAATTACTGATCTTCCTACCTCCCAAGTAGTAGAATTACAGACTGGCCTTACCCTACAAACTGTTTCCTAGTGTGGCTTTCTAAATTCGGAAGATAAAAGGCAAAGATCAAAGATCATTTTCTCAGGGCTATTTTCATTTTTTTAAAAAAAACTTGTAAAATAACAGTAATAGTTATATTCATCTGATGCTTATCTTAGGTTAGACATTACTCTAAGGTTCCACAAGAGCTGCCAGTGTAGCTCAGATGTAGAGCATGTGGAAGGGCCAAGGTATACACACACACACACACACACACACACACACTGACCTCCATGCATGCCCTTACACACACATATATGCATGCATGCAAATAAGCAAATGTTAAAAATTAAAATTTTTAAAGTAAAAACGAGTGCTAGACAAATGACTCAGTGGTTAAGATCGCTTCCTCTTGCAGAGGATCGGGCTTCCATTCCCAGCATCCACATGGTGGCTAACTCAATTCGCCATGACTCCAGTTCCCAAGGATCCTTCAAGGACGCTAAATGCACGTGTTGCACAGACAGAAATGCAGGCAAGACACTTACACATACGAAATAAGCATAAATAATTCTTTTTTATTCACATAAATAAAGAAAAACAACCCCAGTATAGTGGTACATGTCTGTAATCCTAGAACTCAGGAGGCTGAGGCAAGAGCA
Organism: Acomys percivali; assembly: GCA_907169655.1. Lineage (NCBI taxonomy): Eukaryota > Metazoa > Chordata > Mammalia > Rodentia > Muridae > Acomys > Acomys percivali. Next base: position 14,728,282 of record OU015745.1, on the reverse strand, counting down.
TCTTGAATTAGAGGCCAGCCTGAACTACACAGCAAGTGGCTGTCTAAAGAAAGAAACTTCACTACTCCTGTGTCAGCCTACATAAGACCTATGATAAAAAGAGATCCTCGTAAGAAGAAGAATTATAGACTGGCAAGATGGCTCAGTGGGTACAAGCACTTGCTACCAAACATGATGACCTCGGTTTAACTTCAGGACCCACGGAGTAGGAGAGAACCAACTCTCCAAAGATGTCCTCCAACCTTCACATGTACGCTGTGACACATGCAAATATATAAGTAGATAGATAAATAAATGTAATTAAATTTTTAAAAAGAAAGAATAATTGTGACTTTATAGAAGTCATTGATCCATTGTAGGGTTGCATTCCCCTTTACTGTGATAATTATAGTTTTTGTTGCTGGTGGTGGTGGTGATGGTGATTTGGTTTGGGTTGATTGGTTTTTTGTTTTGTTTGTTTTTATTTAAATAATTTATTCAGATTACATCTCTATTGTTATCCCCATCATTTGTGTCTTCCCATTCCCCCATCCTTCCCTCTTTCACCTTCCCCTGTAGGCCTGTGAGAGAAGGGACTCTTCTCCAACCATACGGTCACAGCCCATCAGGTCTCATCCAAGTACCCTGCTTCCTCTTCCTCTGAGTGCCACCAGGCCTCCCCATCAAGGGGAAGTGGTCAAATAGGGAGCACCAGAGTTCATGTCAGAGTCAGTCCCCGCTCTCCACACAACTGTGGAGAATGCAGACAGGGTTTCTCTGTGCATCCCTTGCTGTCCTGGAACTCACTCTGTAGACCACACTGGCCTGGAACTCAGAGATCCATCTACATCTGCCTCCCAAGTGCTGGGATTAAAGGCGTGTGCCATCACCACCTGGTCTAAGTGTAGATTTAATGTAATATTTTTATTAATTCTTTGAGACTATCACATAAGATATTTTGGTCTTTTTTACCCCCCATCCTCTAACTTGTCCCAAATCCACTTCCACGTCCCCACCCTCTCTTTCTTTTTTCTTTCTCTTTAATTATCATTGTTTTATGTATACATACATATGAATATATAAATGCAGCCTGTTGAGTTCACTCAATGTTGTTTGTATTTCTAGGACTTACCACTTGGTATTTGAAAACGAATTTGGGGTCTCATTCTTGAGGTAAACTGATTCTCCCTTTCTCTCTCAGCAGCCATTTATTGCCTATGGCTCTTCGACTCGGGTGAGGCCCCATGATTTCCACCATCCCCATTAGCATGTTAGGGGATGTTGTCATTATTCAGGTCTTGCTTAGGTGACCATATTGTTAAGACTTGATGGATGCAGCTTTCCTGTCACATAGGGAAGGCCTACCTTCATGGCATATGTTCTAGTCTTCTGGATCTTACAGCCTTTCATGCCCTCTTCCTAGATGTCACCTGAGCTTAAGTGCAAGAGTTGAATTGTTGACATCTTAACTGGGGTTTAGCTTCCCATAGTTAGGTGGTCTCTGCATTTTGACCACTTATGGCTTTCTATAATAACCTCCATCTGCTGCCAAAAAGAAGCTGCTTTGATGAGGAATGAGGGTTACACTTATCTGTAGGTGTAAGGGTACATATTTAAAATGCAGTTAGAAAGCATGGTGGTTTGAATAAAAATCGCCCCCATAAGCCCCTAAGGAGTGCCACTATTAGGAGGCGTGGCCTTGTTAGAGAAAGAGTGTCACTGCGGGGGGGGCAGGCTTTGAAGTCTCCTATGCTCAAGCTTTGCCCAGTGTGGCATAGACTTCTTCTGCTCCCTGCAGACTAAGATGTAGAACTCCCAGCTCCTTCTCCAGCACCATGTCTGCCTGGATGCTGCCATGCTTCTCGCCATGATGATAATGGACTCAACCTCTGAAACTGTAAGTCAGCCCCAGTTAAATGTTTTCCTATATAAGAGTCCCCATGGTCATGGTGTCTCTTCACAGCATGAAAACCCTAAGACAGAAAGCATACTGGTTGAGAAAAGTGACAGGAGTAAGTGATCCTCTAAGTTGCATGGCCTCACCAAGCTATGGGGAGTTTTCTAGGTTTACAGTATGAGGCATGAGTGGGCTATAAATCCTTTTAGGTAACTGTTGGTTACTACCAAGACATAAGTGTCACTAGTGCACCTTTGGGAGTATGCTGCCATGCTGGGCATTACTCTAGTTTGTAGACATTGCAACTGATTGCCTTCTCTCTTGGAAGCTAGCACGTTTTCCTGAAGCATAACGTGGGTCTCCATCATCCCAGCACCATCTGTCCCAGTGTTGTGTTACCCAAGTATTCAGCCCATAGCAATCATTTATTATAGCTATATGTCTTTTTTAAGGATCAAGCTTTTGCTTTAAGTGGGGTAATTTCAGAATGAGTAGTATACGAAACATATGTGATCCAGATCTAATAGAGGATTACTTTCTACTCACTTGGCCACTCAAGACACACGTCCCCTCGCCAGCTTTCCTCAATGCTTTGATTCAGGTACCCAATTTCCTTCCATCCTGTAGTTCACTTTACCCCCCCCCCCAGGGCATCATCCTCAAATGAATCTAGCTGGTGGAAGGAAAGAGAAAATGGAGACATTGTATGTTCTCTTTCAGGCTTGACTAGGAAATGCCTCGTGCCACTTCTGCTCGTATTCCGCAGACCAGAACCAGAACCAGAACCAGAACCAGAACCAGAACCAGAACCAGAAGAGAGAAGAACATCCCAGGGATCAGGGAAGTGGGACAACAGAGCCCGGGTGTGGGCTTCCAGTAACAACTCTGTTCTCTAAGGGGGAAAGCACAAGACTTGGCTATTTAACATGAGAAGATAAGGGACCAAGGGGCTTGTGCGATGCACGTGAAGTTAAGAGTGCTAGCCACACTTGCAGAGCCCTGGCTGTGCTTCTCTGGGCAGCTCACAACCACCTGTAACTCTAGTTGCGGAGGAATCTGTCGCCTCTGACCTCAAACGGCACCTGAACTCACATGCACATGCCCACATGAAGACCCACACACACATGCACACAATCCAAAATGATCACAATAAATCTTTCTGTTTAAAGAGGATGAGAACCGAATCTTGAATTGTTGATGTTCAGTAGCAGGGGAGAAATTTTTATAGTATTGTTCAAGAGTCCCTTATAAAGTGTCTTGGATTATATCAATAACCACAATTTCTATATGTCAATTGTTTTTTAAATATTAAGTAAGATGTCTATGACAAAAGCAAAATTAAAAAATAAAGGCTCTGTTTTGTGTTGTTTTTAAGTAGCCAGCATTGCCACTTGCATAGCTGGTAGCATTATTTTAGTACTTTCTAGACATGTCAGACACTGTATTATTACACTGTTAATGTATCTTTTATTCTTCGGATGTAAGTGTCCTCTCAGAGGCTTACTGCCTCCATCTGCTAGCCTAGGCCTAGTCCTGGAAGCCTCAAGCCTGCTCCATACAATATAATCTAGGCCTAGAATGTTTCCAGCCTCCGAGACTTACTGCTGAGTAAGATCACCCTTTCTAGTTCTTTCTGAACTCTGACTAGCTGGTTCAACTCAGCTGTTCTGGCTCAAACTCCTCTCCAAGCTGATTGATTCAAACTGGCGTCTCTTAGTTTTTCACTGAATAGCTCTGCTTGGCCTCAAACAAACTCCAGCAATCTGTTCTAATCTTCTGGCTCCTTCTCAGTCTCCGGCTCATTCTGCTCTCACCTGTGCCTGGTTTGTTCTCTCTTCAACCTCTGTCTATAGAGCTCTCCTGGTAAAAAAACTGTCTGAATTCTACACCTGGATCTAAGCTTTTCTTTACCTGAAACTTGCTCTATACCAGGCTGAACTCAGAAATTTGCCTGCCCCTTTCTCTTAGAATTAAAAGTATGTCTGTATTCCAGCCAGAGTAGCCATATTAAAATCCCTCTATATAATATGATATAATTAGGCTTTTGTCGTTGTGACAAAAAAAAAATCAGCTTGAAGAAGGAAAATTTTACCTTGCCTCATGGTTTCAGGCTAAATGTGAAGATTCTTGAGGTTAGTTATTGGAGGGAACAATAGGGCATACTCCTGAGTGGCCAAGAGTAAGATCGGGGAAAACAAATCAGAAAAAAGGGTTTACTGAAACATTACAACCATTCCTGGATGGAGGCAAGAGAAGAACTCAGACAAAAAGGTTTCAGTCAGGGAAAGCTGGCCTGTAGGGACAACCAGAGCAACTCCTTTAGAACAAATGTCTACAGGAGTTGTAGAGATAGCTCAGTGGTTAAGAGTACTTGCTGCTCTTACAGAGGACAAAGGTTTGATTCCCAGCACCTACAAGATGGTTAAGGACTGTAAACTCCATTTCCAGGGGATCTGATGCCCTCTTCTGGCCTCTGTTGGTACTGCACACATGTAGTACACAGACCTACATGCAGGCAAAACACCCATAAGCATAAAGTCAAAATAAAACAAGATGTGTCTACAGAAGATTTAATGTACAATAAAGCAAGATGTAAAGACAAGCCACAATGATTTTAGATAAAAGCCTGTGTTCTGGAAATCTCAGCAAGCTTAGCTTGTCCACCCATCCTGATCCACCAATTAAAGAAGTAAGCAATGATTAAAAAATAAAAAACTGGGGAGATTTCGTCAGTGTATCCACAGCACTAATAGTACAAATAAAGGAGTCTAGTGTCTTTAGACCCAAAACTGTCTTTAGGATACAGGAAGACAAGGAGGAGAGTCATGCATAATCAAGCAATCCTGATGTAGGTGTAGTCTCCTTGATCTTTGTCTCAGCTCTAGTCCTGAAAGGTGGTCTGAAGATGCCTTGATGGCTCGAGAGGCCAAGCTGGTCCCTAAGAGATGATGATGACGTCTACTCTGAAGTACAGCCTTACCCTCATGGGCAATGGCCTTCACGTGGGGTGAGGATGGGTGCTCTGTCCTACAGAGTTCTGCTGGTCCTAGAATCCAAGACAGTACACAACGGAAGGTTAAGGGAGGCGACTCATCTCTGCGCCTTCAGCTAAAGGGAAAGAGGTAGACAGACAGACAACATAAGGGCAGAAATATGGGCTTTCATCCCACTTTTGGTTATCAAGTAAGGCGCCAACCGGCCTAATAAAAGCAGCTTCTAAGTGCTTCTTCACTTGGGCGTTCTTGTCGTTTTAAGCAGCTCCAGTCATTGTTTATTTTTAGCGTCTGTTTCTTTGCCTGGTCTTCTAAGCCTTAAGTGTCTGTAAATTACTAGGCCGTAGAACCCAAGTGTCCTAGACCACTCGCTGTGGTTATAACAATACTTGACACTAGAACTTCATTAAAGAGAGATCCGATTGGCTCAGTTTTGCAGGCTGACTGGCATCCCAGGTTGAGTGGCCCCCTTGTTCGGCCTTTGCTGAAGCCCTTCCTGCTGCTGCATTATAGCAGGGCAGAGGCATCATGTCATGATGTGGAGGAAGGAACTGCACGGTCAGAGAGGAAGCAAAGAGGCATGAAGGAGACAGGCTGATTCTTTTTTATAACAACTTGCTGTCAAGGTTACAAACAGAAATTGCATTAATCCCTCCTAATCCTTCAGAGCCCCAACCACCTCCCACCTCCGAAGACCCCACCACCTCAGTGCTGCCATGATGGGGATCCCAGCAGATGGCCCTCTGGGGAACATGCTTAAAGCCTGTCCAAGTGATAGCAATATTCAAGACAGACATTGGCTTCCAGACAAGGACACAGGAGATGGTTTCCACTATGAAGGAATGACCTATCCAAGGGCTGTGCATCCCAGGGTCAGCCATGCGAGGCACACATTCCCAGCAGTTGTGTTGACTGGGCTGGGAACAAAACATTCAAGGCTGGAGGCGGAAAAGAATGTGCACCTCCTCCTAGCAGGAACTCAACTGTCATGAAGTTTTAGACTCGGAAATAATGTAAAAATCCCATCCTGGTGTGATAGAAATGATTCCATGGGTAAGAGCAATAATTGGTGAGGACCTGGGATCAGAACCATAGCACCCAGGTAAAAAGTTGGGCATAAACATGCATGCACCTGTAACACCAGAACTGTGAGGGACAGGGCCAAAATGATCACCATAGCTTGGGCTTGGCTCCAGGTTTAGTGAGAGACCCTGTCTCAAGGGACTCTGGTAGAGAATGATAGAGCAGGCCATGGGTCATCCCTCTCCAGCCTCTAAACAGGAGGACCTGAACATACATGTGTACACACACACACACACACACACACACACACACACACACACACCACCGGTCTTCTCTAACTTCAGCAAATAGCAGCATAGGATCAAATCTGACCCACAGGTGACATGGGTTTTTGTTTGATTCGTACTTTGAAGTAAGTGTTAACCTTCAAAATTAAAATTACAAGAGTTTACTTGTGTCATTGTATTGATGAGGCAAGGTCTTGCTGTATAGCCAAGGCTGGCCTTGAGCTCCCAACCCTCTTGCCTCAGGTTCACACATGCTGGGATAGCAGGCATATGTTATCACGGCCAACTATCGTTTTCCTCAGGGTTTTCAACCGAAAGTCAGGATGGAGCAGGCTTCTGTCCTTTCCCTTTGTGGCTGTTTTGTCCTTCTTGGTGTAGAACTATTCACATTTTTAAAAATCAGGTTCTTGATATCTACTGAAAACTGGACAGTCTGTCTGCCCTTGGTGACCAATATGTCCCTGTGGCAGTAACCAGAGCTGTGCAGGGAAGGTGGGGGTGGGGTAAATGCTCTTTGAATACTGCTTTGTGCTTGACTTTTCCCACAGTCCCTGGCTGGCCCATTTCAGTGCGTTCACCTAACCCGCCTGGATTCTGCCTTTGAGTTTCCAGCTGGTGCTGGACCAACCTGTTCATTTTCGCAGATAAGACAGAGATGCCCAGACAGCCAGGGGACTCGCCCATCTGTGCAGGGCTTGGCGCTGATTCTGCACCGTCCTTCCATCACCTCAAACCTTTTCCCTTAAATGGTGAGATTAACTTAGCAAAGGAAGTGAATTTGGAGTATAAAGCATACAGTCCGAGGAAATTATGCAGAGAGCGAGCAGGAAAAGGCAAAGGTGATGGAACTGGGTGCATGATTTAGAGGCTGACTCGGGAGAGTTCAGTGGAAGTTATTAATGAGAGGAAACGGAAGGAAGAGAGGGGTTGCGTGTAATAAGAAAAAAGGAGAAAAGCACATGAGAAGAGCTAAGGTCAGATGAGGAGAAAGAATTAAGCTCTGAAATGTTCTGCTCCTAGGGAGATGGTGGGGACTCCTGAGGGACAAGAATAAACTTTAAAATAAAAATGGACCTGGAGGCGGGGAAATAAGAAATATTTCTTCAGATTTATTTATCTTGGGGGGGAAAAAAAGAAATGAGTAGGGGGGGGGGAAAGAGGGCTGGAGAGATGGCTCGATGATTAGGCTTGCTGCACAGTCCTGAGGACCCAGGTAACCATCCAGGCACCCCACAGTTATCTCTACCTGTAGCTCAGGGTGAGAAAGAAAGATCACTGGCACTTCCTGTTTTCCAGTCTAGCTGAGGAAACACAAGCTCCCAGTTCAGGAAGAGACCCCGACTCAAAGGAGGAAGTGAAGAGCGATACAGAACACCCCATTCCTCCCTCTTCTGGCCTAGGAATGCATGGGCAGCTGCACACACATGTGTGTCCCTCCAGCACACACACACACACACACACACACACACACACACACAAATACACACACACAAATACACATAAATAAATAAGGAAATGATTATCTCCTTTTATAGAGGGCCTGGAGAAATGGCCCAGAAATTAGGGGCTCTTGCTGCTCTCCCAGAGGACCTGAGTTCACTTCCCAGCACCCATATCAGGGAGTTTCACAACTGCATGTATCTCCAGCGACATGAGACCCTCCTCTTCTGACCACTCAGGGCATCTGCACAGGCACATGAGTATACATAAATAAAAATAAAATAAATATTTATATAAAAGAAAGAGAAGAGGAAGCTTCCCAGGGCTGCCTGGAAAGTTACTAATGAAAGGAAATAAAAAATACTGAAAGAATAACCCTCCAGAAGTTAAAATTAAAAAAAAAAAAAAAAAAAAAGGATTCAAGCTGAAATTGAAGCAAACCTACTGCAATTTGGACATAAAATGTTCCCCCAGAAGGCTGATGTATAGTAGCCTGGGTCTCCTCGTATACATGGTGGTGCTATTGGGAAATTCTCGAAATCCCAGGAAGTAGAACCTTGCTGGAGGAAGTAGGTCACTGGGAGTGTGACCTCGGGTCCCTTCCTGCCTCCCTTCTGACCATTACAGGACAAACAATTCCTCTTCTTCTTCTTCTTTTTCTTTCTTCTTTTATTAATTAAACTTATTTTTATTTTTTACATATACATTTATATCATTACGTGCATATACAATAAACTACCCATAGCAAAAAGAACCATGATACAATCAGGAATTATATAAATGCTACATCCTTAGTGTTTCAGCTATTTGTATTGGGCAGCCATGAAGAAAACATCTTTCCTCTCTTGGGGCGTCTAAAATTCTGAATGTAGATCAATCTCCATCACATCTTGTCATATCAACTTAAAACACCTATTGAGACCTAAAAGCATCTTAACCCCTAAGCAACTAAGCTTCATTGTAAAACTAAGCTACACCTGGTCTTCACCTACATCAGAGACTTGAGAGGGAATAAACTTAATTACCTGAGTATGCCAGGAGTTCAGTAGCTCTCCAAATGAGAAGATGACAGAGACAGTTTTCTACCTGAGTAGTCACCCAAAACTCTCTATAATGTTGGAGCATCTTCTTCAGCCTTCTGGCCCAGTATATCTGACAGACATATTTGTGAGGCAGGAACTATTGAGGACTTCCTTACCCTGTCTTGGCAGAGTTCAGCTGTCGACTCTGCCTTCATCCAAGCTTGCCCAGTGGCTTGTTTGCCACATTTGAAGCCCTCTCCATAAGGAGTTTTTTTGATGCTCATCATCATCTTTGAGGTAGGCTGGGTGTTGCCAGGAGTTAATCTGTCCCATTGTCAATGAATCTTTAAAATAATAAAAACTATTTTTAAATGTCATTTTCTGAATGTCTCTGAGGTTTCTGAAGATCTTATCTATCTTACCTTATCTTTCTATAGAATCATATCTATCTTCCGCACCTAAGATATATATTCTTGTGGTAAAAGTTGACTACTAATTGACATGACCATGACTTGATCAACTAACAGTTAGCTTGTATAACTTATTTATCCTAAACAGCCTGCAATAGCATTTTCAAAGTATTGGAAGTAAACCTTGTATTATAATTGAGTTATATGGGTACAATACCTTATATTAGAGTAGAAATATCCTCTTCTTCTCTTAATCCGTGTGTGTGTGTGTGTGTGTGTGTGTGTGTGTGTGTGTGTGTGTGTGTTGGGGTTAGATGACAACTTCCTCGAGTCATTTTTCTCCTTTCATGGGTTCTAGGGATTGCATTCAGATCATCAGGCATGTATGACCAGTACTTTTATACAGTCAACCACCTTTACTGAGCCCTAGCTTTTCTTCTTTTCTTCTTTTCTTCTTCTTCTTCTTCTTTTCCTCCTCCTCTTCCTCTTCTTCCTCTTCTTCTTTTACCTCTTTTCCCACTTTTTCTTTTTTTAAAGTTTTACTTTTACATTTTAACTTATATGGGTGCTTGGGGGCAGGAGGTATGTGCACTTAAGTACATACAGGTACCCTGAAAAGCCAAGGCATTGGCTCGCCCCTGGAGCTGGAGTTAAATCCCCTTGTAAGCCATCCGTTGTAGGTTCTGGTCATCTGAAAGAGCATTGTGCTGTTAACCACTAAGCCACTTCTTCAGCTCCCAACTTTGCTTCTTCCTGCCTTCTTTCCAGGTGATTGATTAAATAACCAGAATTAGCTAATTGGAAGTAATGAAGCGATAATATATAAATTCAGGTTTATTGGAGGCGTTGGGAGGGGCGGGGGTGGGGGCAGGGGCAGGGGCGGGGGCAGGGGCAGGGGCAGGGGCAGGGGGAGCATGTGCTAGGGGTGGAGGGAAGGCCAGGGAGGAGGGCAAAACGGAAAAAGGGGCCATGGAATGAAAACGTCTGGTTTCTATAGTGAGTCTCCAGGAGAGGGGAAGCCCCGCCCCTAGGTAAGGGGCGGGGCATGCCAGCCACGCCCTGCAACAGATAGGGACTAAGGAGTCCTGGGATCAGTGTTCAGTGAATATCCACCATCACGTCCAGCCACCAACAGTCAAGTTTTACAAATGTTTTCCTTTAAATGGAATTTGGAAGAAAAAAGACATGGCATGCACGCCAACGTGGGCTCTCCAGACAGAAATCCAGGACGCAGACTTCAGTAATAATGTGTACCGTCTGCTACATTGCCCTGTGGACCCAGACATCAACTTCAGCCTGGGCAGCAAGTCAGCTGTCCCAGCTGACCCCTAGCAGTTGCTCCTCTTCTTTCCTCGGTGTTTCGACCTGGACTCTGGAAACCAAACTAACAAAAGACAGACTAATAAGAGAATAACAGTTTAATTATGTACCTACTTACTTTTAAGGGTTTCCCAGAGAAAGGAGAGGGAAGGAGGCACCGCGGACGAAGGCTTGCACTTCGTCTTAAGCTAAACAAGGGGAAAGCGGCTCTAAGTCTCTGGTGAAGGAGGCACAGTACTGGGGTGGAGGGGTAGAAGGGCCTGTGCCTGGTAGGGTTGTCTTGTTATACAAATGGAGCTTCTGCAGTGGAGTGGATTGCCTGACCCTTAGTCTCCCAGAAGGCCCTTGTTTCTCTGCTCCTTTCTCCTTCTCCTTCTTCTTTAAATAATGATCAAAATAATCATGGGTTAGAATGCAGGCATAGTCTAAAGGCCAGTCAAAGCAGCCTCACAGACTGGGGATTTGATGGTTAGGACCATGGCATGTCTGTTTAAACTGTCTTTGCTGTGGGACATCAATTAGAGAGAGAGAGAGAGAGAGAGAGAGAGAGAGAGAGAGAGAGAGAGAGAGAGAGATTTCTTTTATCTCTTTTGTTGTGACATTTTTGGCTCTGTAACCATCACAGTCTCTTGTAACCAGTCTAGTTTCTGCTGGCTGAGCAGACCTGAGTTGTCACACATCAGGTGGTGCACCCAAGATACAGAGTGCTCAGGTAACATTTCCTTTGTCTAACTGTGTCTAACTGTGACAGCTGCCGCTGGAGTTTGCCTTAATAAGGAGCTCCGCCCACAAGGGGCCTTTGTTGTCTTTGTTTTTCTTGCCTAGTTTGTGCTGGAAACAGTCCCATCCCAGTACCCAGTCACTCTGATCAGTGGATCTGAAACTCCTGAGGGAGACTGGAGTTTTCTTATTTCTTTTGGTCATAATGGTCTTTGCTTCCTATTTTCCTTCACTTTTATTTAATTAATTTTTAATTATTTTTTAACAGTTTCACAAAGGTATACTTTGCATATTGGTCACTCTCACTTCCCTCCCTCCTCTGTCCACTTTCTCCCTTCCCCGAAAATCTCTCTCTCCCAAATTCATGTCTTTTGCATTTTGTTTTGTGATCCACCCAGGTTAGCCAGCGATATCTGTGTGAGCGTGGGTCTGGAGCTATCCTTTGGAGCCTGAGGGGCTTGGCAGAGGGGAGATAACTAAAGACAATGAATCCATGCTATCTCAGAATCTCTGAATAGCCAATAGTTCAAAGCCCACCCCCACCCTCAACTTTGACTGTTGATAGGGTTGGTCCTGTAGGTCCCAGCAGGTAATCACAAATGGGAGGGAGTTAGTGGTCACAATAGCTGTATTGAGTGAGTCTAAATCACGTCTCACAGCCCTTTATCCTATCTTTTAGATAATCCCCACCCTCTCTGCTAACATGTTCCCTGCACCTTAAGGAGGATGGAATAACCAAGCTTTGCATTTACCACTAAGGTTCCCTGATTAAGTCTGGGAACTGCTTTTGGGTACCAGCACAGGTGTGGGTACTTAGGAGGCACTTTGCTGCTATGTCAGTTTAATGACCCATTTGAACTCAGCTTCCCACGCAGGTAGTGGTGGGGCTCCCATGCCTTTAGTCCCAGCACTCCAGAGGCAGAGGCAGAGGCAGAGGCAGAGGCAGGTGGATCTCTGAGTTCCAGGCCAACCTGGTCTACAGAGTGAGTTCCAGGACAACCAGAGCTATACAGCAGAAACCCTGCCTCAAACAATGACAACAATGAAAACAAACAAACAACTCAGTTTCTCCCATGGGCCTGCTGCCTCCCCAGGCCTTCCTGAACTTTTCCACCTGCAGTAGTCCCGTCTTTCTTTTTATCTGTTCTGCTGTTTCACCTCCCTTAAGGTGGCCCCTCCCCCACCCCTTTCTTCCTTCCCTGTCTTGCACAGGTCTTCCACATTAGGCAAAGCTGGCATCCTCATGCTGAGAATAGGAGGCATTTTTCCTTTGGGGACCTAGATTTTTACTGTTTTTGTTTGTTCGGGGACAGGGTCAGATGTAGCCCAGGATAGCCTCAAACTCACTACATAGCTGAGGGTGACTCTGAAATCCTGGTCTCCCTGCCTCCACTGCCAAGTGCTGGAATTACAAGTATGTGTGCGCCACCACATCCAACCATGGGGCCCTTCTTGCCTTAGGCTGTCTCTGGCAGTGAGTGGGGGGGGGGGATGTGTCTCAGGACCGGGGGAAGCTTCCTTTGCATTCTTTGGGGGGGCCTGATCTGATCCAGGGCTGACAACAGAAAGGCTTATTGGCTTAGAATAAGGCCCTACAACAGATTCACCTTCAGAAATGTGAACTTCTAAATCCAAAAGCAAGCACTTTTCCCAAACAGGCTCTTTCCTTAAAACAAACATTCTGTTGGTATCTGTTAGAAAATACATTTAGAGGAAATAATTAAGGCTGTTTGTAAACAAACTTAATTAAGGTGCTAATGAGATGCCTCAGCGGTTAAGCGCTTGGGCTGCTCTTGCAGAGGATCCAGGTTCGATTCCCATTGCCTGCATGATGGCTCACATTCCCAGGGCCCGCAGCGTTGTCTTCTAGCCTCCCCCCACTATTGCATACATGTGATGTACAAACAGGAGCACACAGAACACACATATACAATTTTTTTAAAAAACCGAATAAGTGAAAAATCATAAAATACTTTTTTTTTTTTTTTTTTTTACAAATATTGATTCAGGCATTATTGAGGAGGTGACCCTGTTTCATCTGCCAAAAACACCATTTGGACCCAACTGCTTTATAGAAATCAGTGAGGTTTTTATTGTACGTTACTTAATGGATAAATTTGGGGAGGTATTGAAATAGGGTTTCTTTGTCCTGGCTGTCCTGGACTCACTTTGTAGACCAGGCTGGCCTCAAACTCACAGAGATCCACCTGCCTCTGCCTCCCCGTGTGCTGGGATTACAGGCGTGCGCCACTGCACCTGGCTTAATGGATAAGTTTTTTGTCATGCAGGCTATGGATTTTTGTTTCAATATGTCTATATTGTCTATATTTTGCATGCCTATATTTATGTAACTTATGTTTTGATTTTCTTTTATCTCTAGATATTTCCAAAATTTCTAAAGAGAGTTTTGAGGGTTGATCCAGACAGGGGAAAAGAAAAGTGTATGTAAATTAAGTATTCTTAAAACTTGAAAAATAGTGATTAACTTCCTACCCACAATATTTTGTTATAGTTATATGTTCTTTGACAAGTTTTAGTAAATAAACACACCTTAATATTCTTCTTTAAGTAAAAAATATATAATACAGATATAAATTCTCTTTCACTTGAATTTACTAGTGAAATGAACTCTTGTTATGTGTATTAGACTTTTTAAACTATTAAATGATAATTCAATCTAAGAACAAAATATTCAATGGCGATGAATTACTTGATGTATGTAACACTTTAAATAAGAAAGTAAAACCTTCAACCTTAGGTCCTTGTTTCTGTAATGTTTAAAACTAATTTTTTATGCTATGTGTTATCTTTACTTTTTACAAAGATTTACTTTATTTATTTATTTATTTATTTATTTATTTATTTATTTTTCAAGACAGAGCTTTCCTGTGTAGGCCTGCCTATTCTGGAACTTGCTCTGTAGACCAAGCCGGCCTTGAACTCAGAGAGCTAATTGCTTCTGCCTCCCAAGTTTTAGGATCAAAGCCCTGTGCCGCCACCACCATCACCACCACCACCACCACCACCACCACCACCACCACCACCACCACCGATTTACTTTAATTATGTGTGACCCTGTGGGGCTATGTGCACATGAATACATTGCCCACAAAGCCCAGAAGAGGGTGTCAGACCCTTGGAGCTAGAGTAGCAGGCAGTTGTGAGAATCCTAGTGTGGGTCCTGGGAACCAAAGGCAGGCCCTCTGGAAGCTGTGTGTTCTCTTAACTGCTAAGCCATAGCAATTCACAAAGAAGTAAGGCTGTGGTTTGGGACCTGAGGTGCC
>OU015745.1:14688390-14713626 GCA_907169655.1 Acomys percivali | reverse complement strand
TTTTTTTTTAAACCTGGCAAGATGAAACTGGACCCTTCTGTGCTCTGCCCGAGAAATAACCATGACGGTGACACTATCTGCCATTGCCAAAGATGCTTAAACTACAAACCAGGAAATCTGTTGGCTTGCCACTCCCGGTCCTGGGTCCACCTTCTGAACATGTTTTATTTCAAATGTCAAGGACTCTGATTAATGACCTCGGGACTGAAAAACTTGATTTACAATTTGTTCTAGCCGCTAACCTTGAGTGTGTGTGTGTGTGTGTGTGTGTGTGTGTGTGTGTGTGTGTGTGTGTAAGAGAGAGTGAGAGAGAGAGAGAGAGCATAGAACTATGCCCTGTCCTGAGTGCTGGCACCATGAAATACCCAGCACGGGAAGGCACCCTGCACCCACTTGGGAGATCATCTGCCGAATGAGACACTGCTGTTTAGGTGTCCAGCTGCCAGACTGATTGGACACAAGGAGCAAGGAGCTTACATTTGACTCTCCTACCTACTCATCTTCATCCTGACCTTCATTTTTTGCCCCTTTGAAGATCTCACATCACATAACAGTTAACCTGAAGCTCTCTCCCTTTCTCTTTGCAAATACCACCTCAGTTCTTTTTGTCTGTTGGTTTTAATTTTTTATTGGACTCACTCACTCACGTGTATATGTGTGTAATGTGAGTGGATGCATGAATACCACAGAGTACATGTGGAAGTCAGAGAACAACTCTCAGGAACTGGTTCTCTCTTCACCAAGTGGGTCCAAGAACCCAACTCAGATCGTCGGTCTCAGCAGCACAGACTTTTGCCTAATGAGTCATCTTTCTGATTGTTATCGTTGTTGTTTAGTTGGTTGTTTAGTTGGTTTTAAGATAATGGTCCATGTAGCCCATCAACTGTAGCTGAGGATGACCTTGAACTTTTGACCCTCCTACTTGCATCCATAATCCAGGTTCTGGGACCACATGCTTAGCTGCCACTCAAGCTTCAATGTAGCTCTTAGCATATGAAACTTTTTGGAAGGAAGAGAGAATGTTTCAAGGGAATGGGATGTAAGGTATTGGTGAAGGGTTCCAGAATATGCTATCCTAAAATATGCCTCCTTAGGATAAGGATTCATTTGTGCTAAAACGAATTAAGAACCCAAAAGTGATCAAAGGAACATGTCACCCTATAGCTGACCCTGCACACGACCACCTTCTTGGCCTCTTTGCCATGTTGTGGTACAGCTAGCACCACATCAAAACATTGATACCATGCTGCTTGACCACTTCTGGCACCAGAATCACAAGACAAATAAAGTAGCCTTGGGTATCTGTTATGTCAATAGAAAAGTGACCAAGAGCTGGGTATGATGGCATATGCCTGTAATCCCAGCACTTTTGGAGGTAGAGGCAGAAATATCAAGTTCAAGGCCATCCTGAGCTACATGAGACTCTGCTTATTAAAAAAAAAAAAACAAAACTAACAAAAAAGAAAATAGACTAAGATAATGTATAATTCTTAATCATCTGGCCACTCACTACCTCTTTGAATGTCTTTTTTCTTTTTATCAAGTCTTGTAAGTACATTATTAAAATATCATTATTTAAATATCCAGCCCCAAAGAGATCTCACTTGATTCATTAAATGGCCCCACTACATCAGGCTGAGGTGGCAAAGGACCATCCTCTGTAAGCGGCTCCAAGTACTTCCTGCCAGTAACCAGTTCACCCAGGCCCTGGACCGGCAAATAGCTACCCAGTTGCTTAAGCTTGTCCACAGTACAGGCCAGAGACAAAGAAAGAGAAGAAGCTAAGGCTACTGGTGCGGGCTGAGAAGAAAGCTGCTGGGAAAGGGGACGTCCCAGCTGAGAGACCAACTGTTCTTCAAGCAGGGGTCAGTATAGTCACCACCTTGGTGGAGAACAAGAAGGCTCAGCTGTTGGTGACTGCCCATTATGTAGACCCCACAGAGCTGGTGGTGATTGCGACGACGTAGACCCCATTGAGCTGGTGGTCTTCCTACCTGCCCTGTATTGAAAGATGGGGGTCCCCTACTGCATCATCATGTGAAAGGCGAGGCTGGGGCGGCTGGTCCACAGGAAGACTTGCACTACTGTTGCTTTCACACAGGTTAACTCGGAAGACAAGAGTGCTCTGGCTAAGCTGGTAGACACTATTAGGACCATTTACAATGACACCACTGTGGAGGCAACATCCTGGATCCTAAATCTATGGCTGGCATTGCCAACCTGGAAAAAGCAAAGGCTAAAGAACTCGCCACTAAACTGGGTTAAACGTACACTGTTAAGTTTTCTGTACATAAATATAGTTATAAATTTTTTTAAAAAATCAGGCTATGGGTGAGCCTGTAGAGCATTTTATCTCGCTGTAGGTAGGGGTACCCCTGGGATGGTGGTCCTGGTTCTGAAAGAAAGCAGGCTGAGTAAGCCATAAGGAGCAAGCCAGTAAGCAGCACCCCTGCACAGCCTCTGCACCAGCTTCTAGATCTACAGTCCTGCCCTGCTTAAGTTCCTGTCCTGACTTCCTGATGAATTGTATTATGGATGTAAAAGCCAAATAAATCTTTTCCTCTCCAAATTGCTTTTGGTCGTGGTGTTTGTCACAACAATATTAACCCTAACTAAGAGAGTAAAAGGAAATTTTTATCATCCTCTCTGCATAACCCAAACACAAAACTGAGGCGTGTCATGAGCAGGTAATGTGTTCAGCCTAAAGCAGCACTCTTCTAGAAATAAAACGTAGGCCGACTGTGACCAAGGTTCTTTTTCCTGAGAAGATCTGGGCCCAGAAAGTCCAGCATAGCAATTAGACTATATATCCTGAGTTACTGTGTAAGCCCGCTGTCTAGAAGCACAGCAGAAAAAAAAATCAGAATGATATTTGAGATTCAGGCCTGTGCCAAAAGAACACAGAGAGGGTCCTGTAGATGGTGGCAAGTTTTAAGAGAAACAATGGGACAGGTGTGCAGCTAGCACGTGAAGGTCAGAAGACGGGGTGATTGTCTTGGCACTAGGCTGGGTTACTTTGGAACAAATGCTTTGGTTCTCTAAGCTTTTATTTCCTCAATGGCAAAGAGACCTGGACTGATTCCCACAGTATTGTCCTCAGACCCCAACACCGGGGAATTGATGGGAAATGCAAACTCTGAACCCCCTGCCGGTCTTCCTGAGTATGAGGTGGGGGTCTTCCATCTTTTCTTTTCCATTTATTTATTTACTTGGGTGGGAAAAGGGAAGGAGGAAGTTGCCTGTGTAGACATCAGACAACGACTTACAGGACCTAGTTCACTCCTTCCACCAAGTGGGTGGGTTCTGGGGACTGAACTCAGGTGGCCAGGCTTGGCAGCAAGTGCTGGTCAACCTGCCAGTCCCATCTGTGGGTTCTCACACATTTTGCTTTAGTGCCCAGATCCTAATTTGCTGAAGCCCAGTAAAGCTGGGAATGCTGAGGAAGCACTGGGTGGTCTCCAAATAGTTTAACTCTCAGCTACTGACGAGGAAAAGGCAGATGAGTGGCCCTAGTCTTTGTCATTGAAAAAGGAAAGTTGGAAAGACATAGAACAGAGCAAGACATGTCTATTTGTTTTGAATGGAGCCAGTGTTTGGTAGCTGCCATTCATTTTTGAGCTGTGAGAAACCCCACGGACACATTCAAGGAAGTGGCTTGAGGCAGTTAAAGCCGGCATGGTCATGGATCTTAAATGACCCCAAAGGCCCAGAAGCTAAAGGCTTGTTCACCAGCCTGAGGTGTTATTGGGAAGGAACAGACGGTTAGGAGGTGATGTTAATAAGGAAGAAGTTAGGTAGGCAGGTGGGCTGCTGAAGGGGATGCTGGGACTCTGGCCCCTACTTGTGTCCTCTGGTTTTGCTTCTGGGCTATCAGAAGGTGAGTGGTCTCCTTTCCCACACGTTTCCTCCACCATGAGGTTCTGGCTCACCACAGGCAACAAAGCCATACATACGCCCATGGACTGGAGCCTTAGAAACTGGGGCCAGGATACGTCTTTCCTCCCTATAACCTGATTTATTAGTTATTTAATCCCAGTGGTAGAAAGCTCACTAAACCAGTGACCACATATGTGATGGCAGTAAACTCTATTCGAGAGTTCATATTCCTTAGGACTGCTTCAAGGTACAGATGCCAACAGAAGGAAAAGTCCCAAAGGAAGTTGAGGTGGGAGGCTTGCCTTGAGTCCAAGGTCATATTAGACTTACATACATAGTGAGTTCCAGGCCAGGCTGGGCAAAGCACAAGGAAGGACAAGAAGGAAGAAAGATAGATGCTCATCTTTCAGTGTACCACTTACGTCTTGATTAACCACTTTGTAATTAGTTCATATTGCTGTTGTTTATGTTTCTAAAAGCAAAAACAAAAAACTCTTGAAGGGTCAGTGCAAATTGCAAAGACATCATAGAGTTCAAAGGATAAGTTTTGACACCACAAAGAAAGAAAACATAGAATACAAGAAGCAATAAATTTTTTTATTTTTTTTTTTTGTATCTTCGAATGAAAATTTATTTATTTATTTATTTACTTTTTTTTAATTAATTAATTTATTTATTAATTTATTCATATTACATCTCAATTGTTAGCCCATCCCTTGTATCCTCCCTTTCATTCCTCCCTCCCCTTTCCCCTTCTACTCCCTTCCCCTATGTCTGTGACTGAGGGGGACCTCCGCCCCCTGTATATGCTCCTAGGGTATCAAGTCTCTTCTTGGTGACTTATATCCTTCCTCTGAGTGCCACCAGGCCTCCCCATCCAAGGGACATGGTCCGATATGGGGCACCAGAGTTTGTGTGAAAGTCAGATCCCCTTCTCCACTTAACGGTGGAGAATGTCCTGTCCATCGGCTAGACTGGTTAGGGGTTCGAAGTTTACTGCTATATTTTCCTTGGCTGGTGCCATAGTTTGAGGAGGACTAGAGGGCCCAGACCCGCCTGTAGTTTTCCAGGACCCTCTGGATCCTTCTATTTCCTCATTCTTCCAGGCTTCTCACACCTAAAGTCTCAATAGGATTTTCTCCCCTCTGACCCACTTTCTTGGTAGGTAAAGTTTATCATGGGGGCGTACCCCTTGGCCTAGTGTCTCGATATAAGTGAGTATATACCATTTGACTCTTTTTGCAATAAATTTTTTTAAATAGCCAACTTTAAAAATCGAAATCTTTCCCAGGCATAGCTGATGATAAAGAAGATTGCAAAATGGAGGGTTATGCTGTCTTTCCAGATCCTTCCTTCCCCCTTTGGTCCTTCCCCTTTCATGTCCAGGTGCCTACTCTTCTCTTGTTGGTCAGCCATGAGTGCTTGTTAACTCATTCACTCTTTACATATGAAGATTAAAAAAAAAAAAAAAAAAAAAAAAAAAAAAAAACAATGTACCGACTTCATAGCAAATGTATAAAAAGAGATCCTGACATGTGCAAGAGTAGTGTCTAATAAGTAGGGACATATTTGGAAGAGACTGAAGAGCCAGAGATGGTGCAGAGAGCTCTGAAGGCAGGTTTGACTTGGGGAGAAAACCATCCAGCAGCAGCCAGTGAAATAAACAGTTGGCTACCTCAGCCTCTTTGCTAGAGAACGTTCTCCCCCCAGGATGGACAAGCTGCTGCCTGGATGGGCAAGACAGCCCTTACCCGCTTTCAAGAAGTCTGAACACATCTGGAAATAGGAACTTCCTCCGTGACAACAGGTCACCTCTTGCTTCCTTCTGGCTTCTCAGCTCCATCTTTTCATGTCTGAACACAGATACCCTCCTCGCCCATCCTGACAGTGCCATCCATCTCTGTCCAGGGGCCGGGGCTGCCCCTGTGGGTCATGCAAGCCAGCCAAGTGACAACCTCTAAGAGGAACTGATGGAGTCACAATCCATCCCCCGTCTCCCTCTCAAGTCCCACGCTACAGGAAGGTCCCGTTGCCACTCAGTGAGACACCCAAAGAGATGTGCTAGCTGCAACCCTCCAGGAGCTCTGTTGCCATTTGGGGCACATGCCTGATACTATGGTGGTTCCATGAAAAGTCCTCCTACCAGTGTCTAAATGGGTGTCTGCCTCTTCCTCCCTCCTAGACTGACACATGTCTCTGCATTTTGCAGTGGGAGTCCAAGTGTGAAGTTGTACGGTGATTTCCTCTAATCCGAACATGACTCCTGGAGGGATGAGGACAGGCCACCCGTCTCAGGAAGGAAACAACATGGAAGCCCATAAATCTCGCAAAGTTCCAAGGTTTACAAGGCCTCTCACCAAGGTAGTAGATGCTCTGGTTGGCAGAGCAGCCTTCAAGCCACATAAGGAGCCTATGATATGCAGCTTTGATGATCTCTTACACCTCCTGATATGGAGGTTTGGTGGTGGCTGCTTTTTAGCTCTTTCATGTTCCTCTAAGTAATCTTGGTAAACTTACTAGTTCACCAATCTAGACTTGGGCAGAATCTCTTTGGTCTCTTCAGTGCCTTATCTACCCACAGCTCTAGGAAAAGTCACATGACTGCAGCATACTCACAAGTATAGAGGTGTGTCCACAAGTATTGTGGGTGTAGGCAGCATATATGGGTGCACACCCACGCGTGGAAGCAGCTGGCAGGCAGCTCTTTAGCAAGCAAGACCAGAGCATCCCCACCCTTCTAGTATGTTCTAGGTGTATGAGGTGGCCTTGCCCATACCCACATCGGTTTCTACCTGTTGTACTTGTCATTTTAATTATGAAAATCAACTCAATGTTGAATAAACTTAGGAAATGGTACAGAAAGAGAGAGGGTTGTGGTTCATAGAAAACTTAGGCTAACACCTTACAAAAGTGTCGTGAGACAGGGCACTAGAGGGACTTGCTAATTTGGTTGTTAGATGCTGACAAACACTTAGCATATACAAGACCCCCAGTGATTTGTTATTACTAAGAAAAGGGAAGGGAAAGAGGGTGTGTGTGTGTGTGTGTGTGTCCATGTGTGTGAATTCTGCACCAAAACTGCTATTTTTTAAGTCACTGATTTGGTTTAAGAAAACTGAAGTTAGAATTCATAGACCATAGGAATTGTGGGTCTACTTTGTAAGAAGATATATCAACTGTGGACACATGATTTTATATATATATATATATATATATATAATATATATATTGATTTTGAGACAAGGTCTTATGCAACCCAGACTGGCCTCAAGCCAGTGAGGCTCAGCTATGTAGCTGAGCAGGAGCTGAGCTTCTAATCCTCCTGCCTCCACTTCCCAAGTGCTGGGATTATAGGTATGCATCGCCATGCCATGTTTAAGATACTTAGATTTAAACGCTTTTATCCTACATAAAAATTTTATGTAAATGTTTTAACAAAAATATATTTAAGATATATTTACATTATTTTCGTGCTTTTTTTCTTTTTTTGTTTTTTGTTTTCAGGCAGGATCTCACTATACAGCACTGAAGGGCCTCAAACTCACAGTAGCTTGCCTATCTCACCTTCGGAGGGCTGAGGTCACAAGCGTGCACCACCATGCTTGGTAGAGCTGAGGTCACAAGCGTGCATGACCACACCTGGCTCTTAGTAACTTTTTTTCACTTAAATGTCAACCAATACCTCATCTAAGTCATGCCCTGAGGAAGAACTTCTGCTGTGCCTTAGTGCCTGATGGGATTTAGGGTGGCGGATTCTCGTTCCCTGTGATGCTTTCCCAGCACTTCACACACCCTGTGTTTAGCTTTGGTGACAGTATTTCTGTTTCCAAACAATGCGATAATGAATTTCTCAAGCAGAGTCTTTTCCAATAGTGGCTGTATGATCAGATCTACACCAATTCAAAAATATTTTGGATAACTCTTTTAAATCCAATTTGACTTTATGAAATGCACTCAGAAGATTAGCACAATGTACACATTCTGCTTGGCTACCATCAAATCAATATTTGGCACTAGTGCTTAGAATTTTCTAAAAATTGATTTTTAAGCCCAAATTGAATGTCTTTGTGACTTTTTGTTGTTGTTGTTTTGGTAAAATACCTACCTCCAACAAAAGCAACTTAAGGGAGAAAAAACTTCTTATGGCTTACAGTGGCAGCCCACCATGGCATGGAAGACATGACTGCTGGCAGAGAAGGCATGGCAGCAGAAGCAGGAAGCTGTCTGGTCACATTGCACCCACAACCAGGAAGCAGGAAGTGGGACTATAAAGTGTCAAGACTTGTACCTCCTGACCTACTTCTTTCAGTGAGGTTCCACCTCCCAAAGGGTACGCAACATCCCCAAATTGCTTACAGACCAAGTGTTCAAACACATAAGCCAATGGAGAACATTTCACACTCAAACCACAAGACCAAGGAAGAAGCATACTCACTTCTTTATTCACACCTCTGATGGAGGACCCAAGGTCAGTTCCCAGTGTAACTCCAGCTCCGGAGGATTCAACAGCATTTCCTGATCTCCATAGGCCTTTGCACACGTGTGGAATATACTCACACTGACACAGACACATAGATAAAAATGTTTAATTAAGAAAGATTTTAAAATAGCTATAGGGAGATACCTCAGTGGGTGGAGTGCTTTCTGTACAAGCCTGACTTCGGATCCCCAGCACCATACAAACATTGAGTGTGGGAGTATACACCTGTATCCCCATCAATGAGGGTGAAAAAGACAGGCTAACCATAGAGGCTCGCTGGGCAGCCAGTGAGTCAAAACAGTGAACTCCAGGTTCTGTAAGAGAGCCTACAATGTTTTAAAAAATAAAACATAACATGAAAAATGGTTAAGAGAGGAACCCAAGGTCAACCTCTAGCCTCTACACATCCATGTACAGGCAAGCCCACCTACACACACACACATGTATACACTACACCCAACCTCCCCAACACACATGCACAGAGTAACAATGGATAAGAACACTGATATCAGGAAGAATGATTTGGGATCAGATTAATTATTTGCTAAAGGAAGAAGAAGGAATGTTGTAAAAATCATTGCTCAACCATTTGAAATTTAAGACCCATGTAATTTGAGAGCTGAGGAAAAACTCACAAGTCACCAGGCTGTGCTTTTATCCCCATGGCAGAAATTCATGTTAAAATGGGTCCCGCTCTGTATATTACCACCCAAAACGAAATGCTTCCCACCCTAGGAAGGCATGAGCATGTGTTTTTAAAGCATTCTACCTGCTAAGTCAGCCCCCTGCCAGGCGCTGAGCTACAACCTCAGCACTTGGTTTGTTAGGACAAGGTCTTGATATGTAGCACAAAGTGGCCTAAAATTTGCAATCCTCTTGCCTCTGTCTCTTGAGTGCTGAGATTAGGGGCGTGAGCTATACACACTGTTCGATAATTTTTTATTTCAAGGTAATTTGACTTTTTAAAGATTACCAAAGTCCAAGTTACCATCCCCCTACCCCAAATAGTGTCCTACTTAGCAGTAGCAAAGAATCAAACCAGAAGACCAACCCTGAAGCTCTAACAGTAGCTACTCTACAGATCCTCATGAATCCAGACGGTCACATGACTCTCCTTGGTCCAGGACCCCATGGGGATGATGCCTCCTTGTCTCCTCAGGCATATGATGCTTCTTCTGTTTAGCTTTCACGATCCTGGTGTTGTTAATGAATACTGGCAGGTATTTTTAGAGTGTCCCTTGGGTTGGTAGGTCTGATGTTCTTCATAATTGGTTTCAGGTTACATTTTGGACAAGAAAATCCAAGAAGTGAAGCTGGGGAGATAGCTCAGTGGATAAAGTGCTTGCTGCGCAGGCATAAAGACCTGAATTCAAACTCCAGCATCTGTGTGTAGAAAGCTAGGCATGTGCAGGCCAGTCCAGGCAAACTGGTGCGCTTCAGTTCCAGCTAGAGATTCTGTCTGGTAGATATATGGTAGAGAGATAGAGAACACTACCTTCTACTTCCATCCTCTGCAAACAGTTACACACACACATGCACACACACACATGCACACACACACACACACACACGCACACACATACATGTACACATTCACACAGACATACATGCATGCAGACACTCACGCATACGTACAAGCATGCACACATACACCCCCCACATATTCATCAATACACACATAGACACACACACATGCACACATACACACACACCACATATTCACAAACACACACACAGACATGCGTACAAACATACCCTACATATTCACAAACACAGACACACCCCACATATTCACAAACACAGAACACACACATATACACAGAGAAATGAGGTATAGTCTTCAGCCATGGCAAGGGCACTGGCAGTGATCTTGATGCCATGTCATGGTGACCCCTTTGTAATCACCAAGCATCCTGAGGAGAGATTTCTCAACTCAGCAAATGCTACCATTTATATCACCCTTTGCCCACTAGTTTTTGTGTCCCCTGATTTTTTTTTTTTTTTTTTTGCTGCAACCATCATTACTGTTGCCTTTGTCAAACATCAATGTTCTGTTCCAGTTTTTTCCACATTAGTCACAATTAACAACAAAGGACTGTCCTTTCCCCTGCTGCTTTATTTAGTCTGCTATTTTTCTCATCATGGACTTGTGATTAAGAGATACCACTCATCAAAATTATTATTATTTTCATACTCAAATTTGCCCATTGCTTCATGACTGAAAAAAAAATTAACAATGTAGTAAAACTGTAAATTCAATTAAGTATGCAGCAATAACTATGAAATGTGAAGGCAGACATTATAATTTAAGTGCAGTTTAGGGAACCAAAAACAGTATGCCTGTTTTGGTAACAAGAGTCCCTCTTAGTTTGAGGAGGACCCCAGGACCCAGATCTGCCTGTCATAAAGTTCTTCTTGTAGGTTTCCAGGACCCTGTGGATCCTACTATTTCCCCATTCTTCCATGCTACTCTCGCCTAAAGTCTCAATAGGATGACCTCTCCTCTGACCCACTTTCTAGGTAAGTAAAGTTTTTCATGGGATGTATCCCTTGGACTAGTGTTTTGATATAAGTGAGTATATACCATTTGTCTCTTTTTGCTTCTGGGTGAACTCACTCATTATGATCATTTCTAGATCAATCCATTTGTCCACAAATTTCGGGAATTCCTTGTTTTTAATAGCTGAGTAGTATTCCATAGTGTAAATGTACCACATTTTCTTAGTCCATTCTTCTACTGAGGGACACTTAGGCTGTTTCCATGTTCTGGCTATTATGAATAAGGCTGCTATGAACATGGTTGAGCATATGTCCCTGTTGTGTGGTAGGGCATTTTCTGGGTATATTCCAAGGAGTGGAATAGCTGGGTCTTGAGGAAGCCCTATTCCCATTTTTCTGAGAAAGCGCCAGATAGCTTTCCAAAGTGGCTGTACTAGTTTGCATTCCCACCAGCAATGAAGGAGTGTTCCTCTCTCTCTACATCCTCACCAACATGTGGTACCAGCCAAGGGGAATATAGGCAGTAAACTTCGAACCCCTACCAAGACCTAGCAGATGAACAGGATATTCTCCACCGTTGAGTGGAGAATGAGATCTGACTCTCACATGAACTCTGGTGCCCCTTTTCTGCCCACGTCCCCTGAATGGGGAAGCCTGGCTGCACTCAGAGGAAGGATAGCAAGTTACCAAGAAGAGACTCGATATCCTAAGAGCATATATAGGGGGAAGAGGTCTCCCTCAATCACAGACATAGGGGAGGGGAGAAGGGGGGAAGTGGGAGGGAGGGAGGAATGGGAGGAAACAGGGGAAGGGCTAACAATTGAGATGTAATATGAATAAATTAATTTTTAAAATTAAAAAAAGAAAAAAAACAACAACAAAACAAAACAACAACAACAAAAAAAGAGTCCCTCTGACTACAAGCCTCTCGGAACTCCCTCTTGCCACCAGAGGCAGCACACTGTCCTTAACATGGTTGGCCCGCACCTCACCCGACTCTCTAACTGCCTTGGCCTGACAGTGTAGTGATCTTAAACATTGTCTCACCATGTCACCATCAGCAGTAAACTGAGACATCACTTCTTCTAGATGCTTCCGCGGCTTTCCCCACCAGGCTCCTTAGCTTAACGTCCCATGCTGTACATTGCAAGAGCCTGTGTACAAGACTACGCAGGTCTTTTCAACAGTGATCTCACCCACTTTTCTAACTGCTGTGTCCCAGACCCTTGCCCACAGCCTCGCATGTGGGGAGGCTGGGGGTATGCACTGGAAGAATAAATAAATAGCGCGTGATTGATGGGTGGCTGGCTGGAACCCTCTGAACATGCATCCTGTTATTGCCTCCCTCTCCACGGTCGGTGATGAACGACAGTGTCTCTACGCTTTTCCACAATGCAAGTGACCAGACCCCAGGAGGGAAGAGAAACAGGAAAGCCTGTGGCGTAAGGGTTGGTTTTATTTCATAGTTCTTTTAAATACTGTGGGAGGAGTTTGAAGCATAAAAAGGGGAGCATGATAGCTTTATGCACAGAATTCACCTACCACCATGTCTGCCCATTTAAAGTGTAAAGAACAACGGCCTTTCGTTTATTCCGACTTGAGAAATGTTCACCACAAACACTTCCTGAACTTTTCATTGCCACAGGAAGCTAGTCCACCCCCTTTAGTTATTGTCCCCAGCAATCTCCTCATATATGTTCCTTCTAAGTAACAACTGATCTGTTCTATGATGCTATATGATTATTTATTCTGGACCTTTTTGAATACAGGAAGTCATCTAACATGGTCATTCATGTCCCATCTTCGACCAGCATGTTCTCAGGAGTCACCCATATTATAGCACACATCAACACTCTGTTTTTATTTATGTCCGAGTAATATTCTAGTGAGTCGGTACATCATATTTTGCTAATCCATGTACCACTCACAAGCAATGGTGTTCTTAATATCCACATATGAAGTTTTGTGTAGCCATCATGTTTTCATTTATCCTGTGTATAAGCCCAGCAGTGGGACTGTTGGGGCATACAATCACTCTGCCTGACTCTCTGCAGAACTGCAAATGTGTGTGTTTCCTCCAGTGGCATGTGAGTACCTGATATCTCTGCATATTTGCTAATACTACTGTCCTGGCCCTTTAATTACTACATCCTACTCAGTATAAACTTGTAGTATGGTTTTAATTTTCACTTCCTGATGACTAATGGCATTGAACATCTCCTAATATACTGAATTATGTACTGGTAATGTCTATTTGACTTTTTTTTGCTTTTTCCTCCTTTTATTAAACATGTAGATGTTTTTCTTTCATAATATACCCTGATTATGGTGTCCCCTCTCTCTACTCCTCCCAGTGTCCTCCCCACCTCACCTCCCATCCAGATCCACTCCCTTTCTGTCTCTCATTAGAAAACAAACAGGTTTCTAAGGGATCATAATAAAATATAATATGATAAAACAAAAACTATCGTATAGGAGTTGAACAAGAGAAACAAACAGAAGGAAAAGAACCAACGGGAAGCCATAAGATTCAGAGACCTATTCATTTGCACACACAAGAATCCTATAAAAACACTAAACTGGAAGCCATAATATAAACACAGGGGACCTATGGCAGATCCCCGCCTGCTGCTTCAGTCACTGACAGTTCATACAAGCTTTGATCCTGTTGATTTAGAGAGCCTTGTTTTCTTAGTGTCCTCTGTCTTAGCTGGATCTTACACTCTTCTTCCCCTTCTACACGAGCGTTTTGGCACCACTATTCTAGCATATCTTGCAGGAAGGACACCATTGCAAATAAAGAGTTTGCAGCTGGCTTGGTGTTTACATTTCTCTTCTGATAGTGTGTAGAGTACCTTCCTGTATCAAAGGTGCTAGCACACAGAGGTGAAGGCTTTATGTAGGCACCAACTCTACTTCTCCGTGTTTAATGAGTTGTGTAGATGCTGTCTTTGATAATAAAGCCTCACGGTCAGTTTATGGAGAATACCCTATAGTCTTGGCAACAGCCTGGGTTGCTTAGGGATGCCTATGGGACCCCTTTTGCCACAACTCAAGTAGATCTAACACAATCTTGGTACCAGAAGATTCACTTGATGACAAGAGATGGCCAACTGGGACTCTGTCTCCTCCACTAGTTGGCAATTTCATGTAGATTGCCTTTATATGTGTAACTATTTTAGGAAGCTTCTCCTGTATTGTGTTTTCATACTACCCCTCAAATGGCCCTTAGTTTTAGCTGTCTTTCCGAGCATTCCCTCCCTCATCCCCACTTTTCCCTCCCCTTCTCCACTAGACCTTCCCATTCCAAACCTCTATCAATCTACTATCTATTCGCTTTATTTTTCTAACAAGATCTGTTTCCTCTACTCCATTTCTCTATGCCTAGCCTCTGTGGATTTCCGGATTGTAGCTTATCATTGATTTAACAGCTAATGTACACATAAGTGAATGCATATGGTATTTGTCTTTTGGCATCTAGAATCCTCATTCAGGATGATTTTCCCCATGTTTCATCCATTTACCTGGGAATTTCATGATGTCATTTTTAACAGCTGAATAATATTCCATTGTATAAATGTACTATATTTTATTTATCCATTCTTCTGTTGAGAGCCATCTAGGGTTTTCCCCCTCAATTTCTAGATGTGAATAAAGTAGCAATGGACATGACTGAACAAATGTCTCTGTGGCAGGATGAAACATCTTTTATATGCCTAAGAATAGCAGAGCTAGATCTTGAGATAGACCAATTCCCAATTTCCTGAGGAAACACCACAGTGCTTTTCATACATGTTTTATACAAATTTGCATTCCTGCCAGCAAGAGATAGGTGTCCCCTTATTCCACATTCTTGCCAGCATAAGCTGTCACTTGTTTTATTGATCTTAGCCATTCTGATGGGTGTACAATGAAATCTCAAAGTAGCTTTTGTTTGAATTCCCCAGATGACTAAGGATGTTGAACATCTCTTTAAGTGTGGCTCAGCCATTTGCATTTCTTCTTTGAGAATTCTCTTCTGAGACCTGTACACCATTTTTAAGTTATTTGAGTTATTTGGCTGCTTGATATCTATTTTCCTGAGTTCTTTTTATATTTTGAATATTAGCCCTCTATAAGATGTATAGCTGGTAAAAAAAATTTTTTTTTCCATTCTAAAGGTTTTATCCAAATGATGATGCCCTTTGCCATGGAGACACTTCTCAGTTTATGAGGTCCCATTTATTAATCACTGATCTAAGTGCCTGTGCTGTGTCCTATACAGAGAGTCTTCTCTGCCGATCAATTCCACACTATTCCTCCCTCACTTCCTCTTCTCTCAGGTTCAGTGTTTCTGATTTTATGCTGAGGTCCCCCATCCACTTGTAGTTGAATTTTGTGCAGGGTTATGAGTATGTATCTATTTGCATCCTCCTACATACAGCCATCCAGTTGGACCAGCACTATTTGTTGAAGATGCTGTCTTTTTTTAAGTGTGTGTTCCTGGCTTATTTTTCAAAATGCAAGTGTCCATAGGTGCGTGGATTTAATTCTTCTTTGAAAGTCTGGTAGAACTCTGCACTAAAGCCGTTTGGCCCCAAGCTTTGATCGGTTGGTAGACTGTTAATAACTGCTCCTATTTTACTAGGGGTTATAGGTCTGTTTAAATTGCTTATCTGAATTTTATTTAAGCTTTATGTATTGAGAAAATTATGAAGCTGGGCATGGTGACACATACCTGTGATCCCAGCATTCAGGGAGGTAGAAGCAGGCAGATGACTGTGAGTTTGAAGTCAGCTGTGTCTACAAAGCAAGTCCAGGACAACCAAAGCTACACAGAGAAACTCTGTCTTGAAAAACCAAAGTTTAGGGGAGGGAGAGGGGGGAGAGAGAGAAGAGGGAGGAGAAAGAGACAGAGAGAGGGAGAGAGAGATAAAGAGAGAGAATTATTTCTTGCAGTCCTTTTGGTTGTTATTTCTTTTTGTCCTAAAGCTGTCAAGTGTGCTGATAAGTTACTAATACGAGATTTCTCCAACTTTTAAATGTAGTAATTCAGTAATATGAACTTGCCTCTTAGAACCACTTCGTTATGTCCCATAAGTTTGGGTATGTTGTGTATGCATTTTCTTTTTCTCTCTCTTTTTTTTTAAATTTATTTTGTTGTTGTTGTTGTTTATTTGAGAAAGGGTTTCTCTGTGTATCCCTGGCTGTAATAAAACTCACTCTGTAGACCAGGTTGCCCTTGAACTCAGAGATCTGCCTGTTTCTACCCACTGCTAGCATTAAAGGCATGTACCACAACACACTGCTGTGTATTAATTTGTAGAAAGTCTATATTTTTTTCTTAATTCATGTCTTGACCCAGTTTTCAGTAGTGAGTTGTTCAGTTTCTATGAGTTTGGACACTTTCTGTTGTTTCCATTTTCAGTATCCTACTTTACTCATGGTGGTCTGATAGGGTGCAGGGTTATTTCATTTGTCTTATATCCGTTGCGACTTGATTTTCAACTAAGCATGTCATCAATTTTGGAGAGAGTTCTAGGAGGTGCCAAGAAGAAGGTATATTATTTTGTGTTTTGGTGAAGTGATCTGTAAATATCTTTTAGGTCCACTTGGTTTATAAGGTGACTTAGCTCATCATTTCTCTATTTAGTTTTTGATTGGATGACCCGTCTGCGGTGAGAGGAGGGTATTGAACTGTTTGAGGGCCAACATGTGACTTAAGTTGTGGTAGTGTTCCCTTCACAAACTTTGGTGCCCTTGTGTTAATAACTGCAATGTCATCTTGGTGGATTTTGCCTTTGATGGATGTACGTCTCTTCTGATTAGTTTTGGTTGGAGGGCTATTTTGTCAGATATTAAAATGGCTACACCAGCTTACTTCTTAGGTTCTTAGGTTCATATGCTTGGAATATCATTTTCCACCCTTTTACCCTGAACCTATGTCTACCCTCGATGTTAATGTGTATTTCTTAGATGCAGCAGAAAATTAGATCCCATTTTCACATCCTTTCTGTTAGTCTGGTCCTATTATTGGAGAAATGAGATCATTGATATTGAGAGATACTAGTGAACAGTGTTGATTCCTGTTATGTTGTTGTTAGTGGTGGTGGTGGTGATGGTGGTGGTGGTGTGTGTGTTTGTGTGTGTGTGTGTGTGTGTGTATGTGTGTATGTGTGTGTGAGAGAGAGAGAGAGAGAGAGAGAGAGAGAGAGAGACAGACAGACAGACAGACAGACAGAGAGACAGAGAGACAGAGAGACAGAGAGACAGAGACAGAGCACTTCCCTCCTTTGATTTGTTGTCTGGGATTATTTATTCCTTGTGTTTTCTTGGGTGTAGTTAACAGCTTCAGCTTGGCATTTTTCTTCTAGCACCTTCTGTAGCGTTGGGGTTATAGATAGATATTGTTTAAATTTGGTTTTATTGTGGAATGTCTCATTTTCTACATCTATTATGGTATAAAGTTTTGCTGGATATAGTAGTCTGGGCTGGCATCTGTGGCCTCAGAGTCTGCAGCACATCTGTCCAGACTCTTCTGGCTTTTAGAGTCTACAATGAGAAGTCAGATGTAATTCTGAAGACTGCCTTTATGTGTTATATATGGCTTTCTCTTTTTACAGTGCAGCTTTTAATATTCTGCCTTTGTTATGTACATTTAGTGTTTTGATTTTATGTGCTAAGAGGACTTTCTTTTCTGGTCCAGGCTACTTGGTGTTCTATATCCTTCTTCATAGGCATCTCCTTATTTAGGTTAGGGAAGTTTTCGTCTATGATTTTTGTTAAAATATTTTATTGTCTCTCTGGTATAGCATTAACCACTCACTCCTGCCACATAGTGAAGTGGGCTGATGGGAAACTGTTCCACGCCGCCCATAAGACTTGGTGGCTGAGACCAGAGAGATGGCTCAGAGGGTAAAGGCACCTGCTGCCAAGTCTTAAGTGTGATTATCTTATGACACATGGAGAGAGCCAACTCCTGCAAGTTGTGCTCTGACTTCCTGTGCACCTGCCCAGGTGATGCGCCCACTCCCATCGCACACACATGCAGAAATGCAATAAAGTTTTAAAAAATGAAACAATGACAGTAATTAAAAGGCTCAGAGGAAGTAAGCTTTCCCTTCTGGCACCTGGTAATTGTTACATAAGGACTCAACCCCGCCCTTTCCAGCTTTGGACCAGAGGTGCTGTATGCCACTCTCCTATCTATTGCTCAAGATTACCCACGTTGCCTCACCGAAGTGTAAGTGTTCTTGAAGGGCAGGGTGAGGAGTATTTGCTGATCATTATCATCTGTCAAAAAGAAAAGCAGGAAAATATAGGACAAATAGAAATTTGAAAATGACTTGGTAAATAAGTCCAGATAAACGCACAGTTATACACACAAGTCATGACATTCATAAATAAAAACACAACTGATGCCAAGGTAAAGTCTACAAAATCTGGTTATATAATGGTCAGGAGAGATACACCTAAATGTTAGAGCAAATAAACTTTGGAAATTAAACGAATAAAAGAAAAGGATGCAACAGACAGGGCAAATAAACCCAGAAGAAAGTTGATTTGCTATAATTTTAAGCATACAGAGGGATGATACTATTCAAAATATCATGGCTGTGACTAAATACCTGAGATAAGGAGGGAAAGATTTGTCTTGGTTCCTAGTTCTAAATGCTTCGGTCTGTGGCTGGCTGGCTCCATCGCTGTGGTACTGTACAGAATAGAACATCTAGGACACAGGAGGGTGTGGCAGAGGTCAGGCAGCAGAGAGACAGAAGAATGCACCAAGGTCCCCAAACACCCATAGTGACACTGCTCCTCCACCAAGTGAGTACATCCTCCAATGAAGCCCCACCTCATAACAGCCATTTCAGGAATGAACACGTCACTGGGCCAGTCCTAAAAGGATCTGATAGCATCAGCCTCTCAATGGTCCAATCACCTCTCAGAAGTCACGCAAATTAGACACCAAACGACAACAAGGACATTCATAATACTTTAAAAAGAAATTGAAACCACAAAGAAGTTATACAAGTTTTAAACATATATAATTAATGTGTAGGGCCAAGTTGCATATAAAGTAAAAATGGGTAAGTGTAAAGAGGATGTGGGTCACTAAGTTTATCATATTTACTTTCTGGCTATTTATATATATAAAAAAAAAGTTGTTGATCTCCACACATAAACATGAACTATTCCAGAAAACTTCAGAATACCACTACTAGCTTTTGAAGCATAGTGCAATTAAATATGAGGCTGTTAAAATATAAGTAATACTACATTCTTGGAAACTTAAAAGAAAATCATACTTTAAGTAATTAATGAGCAGCAGAAGAAATAATAATGATAAAGTTAAAATATTGTATTATAAATAAGAGCAAAGGTATTGTATATAGGATTTGAGGGACTGTCAAAGATGGCAACTGAGGAAATATATTTAAATCCGTGAGTTTAGACATTTAGTGGAGGAAGACAGTTGGTCACGGTGGAAAGAAGAGAGATTCCTGTGTTAGTCGATGTTCTATTTATTGCTGGGAATGGACTCCATGACCACAGCAGCTCTTATAAAGGAAAGCATTTAATTTGGCAGGCTTGCAGTTCAGAGGTTTAGTCCATTATTATCGTAGGAGGAAGCATGGCAGCATGCAGGCAGACATGGTGCTGGGAAAATAGCTGAGAGTTCTACATCTGAATCTGCAGGCAACAGGAAAAGGGAGGGACAATGGGCCTGGCTTGTGCTTTTGAAGCCCCACAGTCCACTCCCAGTGACACACTTTCTCCTACAAGGCCACACCTCCTATAGTGCCACTCCATGATGCCCAAGGACTCAGATGTATGAGCTTACGGAGGCCAGTTCTGTTTAAACCAGCACAGTCCCTATCAAACAAAGAGAACTCCATTAACTATCACTGCGTAGTGACAATGAGATAGAAACACTATAAGAAAATAGTACCTGCCCACCAATTTCCAGTGACCCATGTGAAACCACAAAGAGGCAGTCTTGGGAAAGGCTCATGGGAGGTTTTGTCTCTATAGGCTGAGAAGGATGTGAAGAAGGTAAGGACATACACAGGGCCTTCTGTGATTATCCATCACAGTCTCTGCCATGACAGACTGTGGCAGACAAAGCCAGCGCGTTGTAAATTCCACATCTGCTCTTCCTTCAGATGGCTAAAACTCAAACCATGAGGGAGGGAGAACATTCTTCATGGGAGCAGAACGTTGGCGTAGACTTCTTCCTTAGTTTGCCAACAATCCATGTGCTCTTTTAACCACTTTTAAAGATAGCAACCACGATAACCATGCTTCCGGTTCACAAGCTGAACGAGATCGCCTAGAACGGAAATGACCGCGTGCTTGTCTTCCTTCCTCAAAGGATGAATAGGTGAGATCCACATTTGGATGAGAGCCTTTTGTCTTTTACCTTTGATAATCTGTGACTTAAATACAAAGTTAACACCCGGGGGGGTGGGGAGGGGAGCAATGCCCATAAGCTCATGCGCACTTGAACACGGTCCTAGCAAATAAAAAACTATGCATAACTGCTACCGTCCTTCTTTCTGCTTAGGCCCACACAGACAAAGCTGATGATCCTGATTCCCTTTCCCGCTGTTTACCCAGTGCTCTCTGCGCCCAGGAAACAAACACCGGAGCTTTCTTGAAGACTAGTTGAGACCTGAGTACCTCCAGGACCACCAACTCTTGGAATCACGTGACATTGGGTTATTATAGCTTTCTATCGTGCGTGTGTGTGCGCATGCGTGTGCGTGTGTGTGTGTGTGCCGTGTGTTGCTGGGAACCATGGCCAGCGCCTTGTACATGCTAAGTAAGTTCTCACTGAGATACATCCTCACCTGCTGGTTTTTGGTTGGTTAGTTGGTTGGTTGGTTGGTTTTTTGAGACAGGCCTAAATATTTCG
Source organism: Acomys percivali (assembly GCA_907169655.1). Lineage (NCBI taxonomy): Eukaryota > Metazoa > Chordata > Mammalia > Rodentia > Muridae > Acomys > Acomys percivali. The sequence goes on along the minus strand of OU015745.1, from coordinate 14,692,873 downwards.
CTTAGGCTATTTTTGAACTTGCTATGAAGCCCAGGCTAGCCTCAAATTCATGATCCTCTGTTACCTGTTGGCTCATTGAGCTCAACCTTTTTTTCTTTCTGACACTAGGGATTGAACCCAGAGCCCCTCACATTTCCCTGTAAAGAAGCATGAAGCGATGACCCTGAAGCTTCATACTTTTACTTTTCTTCTTCCTTTTCGTCCATATGTAACTTCTAGTTTTTTCCTTCTCATGGGCACATAAAGAGGTCCCTTCAGAGACTCTGCTCATGTCTGGAAACACCACCTCCTACTCCCACACCATAGTAGAAAACTCATTTTGCCTTAAGAATGAAAACCAATCACACTAGCTAATGTTGTGAGCCACATGCTTTGTTTTGTTTTTCTCCTTTCCCATCCCCAACAGGTTCAGGGACATGAGAAGTTCAAAGTGGTCAGGCTGTAGTCACAGTGTGAGGGCACAGTGGTCATTTTTCTGCTAGAGCTAACCTCTTCTGTGGGAAATAAGGCCTCTAAATCAACAAAGTCCAGGTCGAGAGGACTCGAAAGCTGAGTTTTGCTAAGCGACTGTTAGTAATAAGAAGAAATGACCCCATTTCCTTCCTCTCATTCTTTAACCCAAGGTGGAAAAGCATCATAGGCAGCTGCTTGGTCTGAGCACAGCTCATGTCCTGGAAGACATGCCTTGTCCCTGAAAGTGTTGCCGTTCAGATGACCACACAGATGACCAAACCATTGCCCCTTCAGGACAACCTCAGAGGGATGGGACATGACAAGTGCAGTTAATTCAGAGGTTATGAGCCTATTGCTGTTGTTTATTTGGTATAAATTCAGTTTCTAGTCAGGGGGAATACACCAGGAATATTAGAAGATACATGAGGTACTTTCTCTATAGAAATTTATTTTTGTCTGTCTATCTGTCTGTCTGTCTGTCTGTCTGTTGGTTTTTTCAGGTCATTACAGACAGTAAAAGCAAATTTATATTCAGGTCAGCTCACTGGCAGAATTTCCCATGAGCACTGTCACTTACTTGCCTTCTGGATCTGCTTTGAGATGGTGCTGGCATATACTGAAAACCAACTAGAATCAGCCCTCCATTTTTCCTTTTTTTGGGGAGCAAGCCTAAAGAACTTCTCATGAAGCCAAAGACATGGGTTCATAAAAGAGGCAGCTTCTTAGGGATAAGCCCCAGATGAGCCAAGTGTTGTAGCACACACCTCCTATCTTAGCACCTGGAAAGTGGAGGCAGGAGGATCAGGAGTTGAAGGTCAGCCTTGGCTACAGGGGCTAGCCCAGAGTATGTGAGACTTTAAAAAAAAAAATTATAGGAATCTGATCCAGCTGCTCATATTTATGCCTTTGAGTTCTGCTTAAATCCAATCTGGCATCTAAAACTTCAATTCACGATGGAGCACAACCATGAATGCCTACAAAAGAGCTTGGTGAGTCAAACACCAAATTTACAGTGGGCAGCTTGGATAATAACTTGGCAGTTCAAGGCAAACATTCAGTCTTTCTTTGTTGTTTGTTTGTTATGATTTGATTTTTTTTTTTTTTAAGGACAGGGTTCCCTGTGTATCCCTGGCTGTTCTGTAACTCTCTCTCTAGACCAAGCTGGCCTTGAGCTCAGAGATCGGCCTGCCTCTGCCTCCTGAAGTCTGGGACTGAAGGCCTGGGCCACAATACCTAGCTTTCAGTCTCTCTTGAGTCTAACAAACTAGAAACTGTTTTTTAAATAGGAGAATGGTTATCTTCAATAGATGTCATAGCTCTGCTTCAAAATCCTCCAGGTATGATTTGTGACTCAGCTGTAAATTCCTCATAAGAGCTCTGTGCAGCACCCCTGTGATACTCATTTAAAATGTCCCCCTGAAACCCGGTGTGGTGGTGCAAACCTTTAATTACTTGGGAGGCAAAGGCAGGAGTTCAAGGCCAGCCCGGTCAACACAGTGAGTTTCAAGGATAGCCAGGGCTATATAAAGAGATCCTGACTCAAAACTCCAAAATAAATGAATGAATAAATAAATATAATATCTTCTAGAGAGGCCAGGAAACTAGCTTGTTTTGGGTGTGTTACAGAACTTTCTCTGCTGTTAGCTTGTGTTTATAAATTGGAAGTCCACGAAATGCTGTGAATCCTGCTTTAGGTAGTAGGAGGGGTGTAGTGCTGTGACTTACTCTTCACCTTCAAACATGTATCTCGTGATTTATCTCTGCTTGTTAGTTTCATGTGACAAGTCTTTCAGTGTAGCCCAGGCTGCTCTCAATCTCCCAATCCTCCTAGTGCTAGAATTATAGGATACCACTAGACAAGCCTCAAAAGGGACATCTTGACATGGCCAAGAATAGCGAAGGAGGCCGCTGAGGCAGAAGGCCCTCAGGTGTCTGTGAAACTCACTTCTCATCCCTGATCTATTTGCTGCTGCTTTTTTAGTTCTTTCTCATCTATCCTTACGATGTCTGTGGTCACACTAGTCTCTTAAATCTACCAAGAACTCTGCATCACCTTTGGTTTATCAGTTGCACATCTTTCTGGTTCTCACTTTGTCATTTAGAAATTCTATTTAGGAAGCCTATGACTGAATATGAATATCCCAACTCTGCATTTCAGAGCTGAGGAAGTCATCATATCATGGGCTCAGATATCCACCAGGACACTATAAGCTGAACTCAAGCCAAAGGCCTTGTGTTTCCTAAGCTCTTAAGGCTCTGTCCGGACAGGTGCAATCCTATCATTTTGGTGCCAATATTAATGTCACTATAGAAATATTATGCCGCAATCCCCACATCCAGTTATTTCTCTCCCCACAATGCACACTCACTCTGGGGAGTGGCTCATGGTCCCTGTAGAAGTGTGCAGGAGAAAGCTTTCTCCTTTGCATTGATGACAGTGTAGCAGCATCCCCTTCATAAGAAATAAGTTGAGGGTTCACAGTTGTCTATTGGGGATTCAAGTCAGTATTTTCTACTTTGGACTTAGGGCTGTGTGTGTGTGTGTGTGCGCGCGCGCGCGCGCGCACGTGCTTGCACGTGTGTACATATGCTTGTGTGTGTGTATTAGTGGTGTGCTTGTGTGTACACAAACCAAATCAGAATTTGTTGACTACCTATTTATTTCAATCTCAAAAAAGTCTATCAGAATCTACTAGCCAATATGAAACATCACATCATTTTGATGCTCAACTAGTTCCATTACCCACCATGGAAAACCTTTGTCTCTGGGAGTTAAGATAGCTGGGCAATGTCACTCCAGTAATTTCATCTTTCAGTGAATCGAAGAAGCCTAGTTTAATGGCAGCACTAATGGCCACTATAGAAGAGATGATAGTTTAGATAACACATTCCTTAAAGCATTGATGGAGGGAGTACCTTCTCTGTTCTCCCAGGTAATAACTAGTCGGTGGCTGAGCAGGTCTTGCATAATGAAGTCACTCCAGCATTCTAATGCCTTATCTTTTGGGTGTCTTCTATTTATAGCAATGTAAGATACATTTGCGAAAGAGGTGATCTTCAGGTATTACTTGATGGAAAAGAGTTTCATGTTTGAAGTGTTTATGTGGAGCCTTGAGAAGCATAAGACAAAACTTAAAGATAGAAATGGGAGTGATTAAAAAGGGTTGTGAGGATTAATTTTACGTGTCAACCTGCATAACCAAGGTTGTGATCAGAAGGCTGGTAAAACATTATTTCTGAATATACCGGTGAGGTTATTTTAACAAAACATTAGTAGACTGAATAAAGAAGCCCTAATCCCCACCAGTGAGGGCACCTCACAATACCATGAGGGGCTATGTAAACCAACAAAGTGAAGGATACATTACATTTCTTCTTGAGCTCAGACATCCTTCACTCTCAGGCCTCGAAACTCCAGCTCCTTGGCCTATAGACACTGAAGCTTACAAAAACGGCTCCTGCATCCATGCGCTGAGTCATATCACAGAAGTTCAGCGGAAGAAGAGACATAGCAATAATCCACATTGGAAAAGTACTGCTTCTAGAAGATGCTTGCAGAGATGAAGAGGAACCTGAGTATAGAGGAATGGCTGTTCTGGCAAGAGATCACATCCAAAGACCTGTGTGATCATCCAGCTGGAATACAAAGATACCTTCAGTCCAGGAGACAGAGGCAGACAGATCCGAGTTCAAGGCCAGCCTGGTGTAGAACAAGTACCAGGGAAAGAAAAGCTTCGGTCCAGGTGTGATGGTGCATGCCTTCAATCCCAAACGAAGGTAAAGATAGTTTGTAGAAGGAAGCACCCGTGTTTGAAAGCGATATCTAATTTAGAGGCAGAAAATGGGATGAATCAGAGAAGATTTGCCAAAATAAGTTACCCCAACTTTCATGAAAAGAGAGAAGAGAGGGTAGCTACTTAAAAGGCAGTTTTTCAGAAAGCAGAGGCAGTTTTTACCAGGATAGTAATAAGAGAGATGGGTGGGAGAGAGAGAGAGAGAGAGAGAGAGAGAGAGAGAGAGAGAGAGAGAG
>OU015745.1:14657948-14688380 GCA_907169655.1 Acomys percivali | reverse complement strand
AGAGAGAGAGAGAGAGAGAGAGAGAGAGAGAGAGAGAGAGAGAGAGAAAACTAAGGTGAAGACAGAACAAGCTAGAAAATGAGAGGTCAGGAGATTAGAAGTGATTGCTGAGTTAGTTTGAAGCCAAGCAGAGCAATTCTAGTCTGAGAGAGAAGAAGCCAGATTGAATAAGTCAGCTGGGAAAAGAGTTTGAGCCAGAACAACTGAGTTGAACCAGCCAGCCCAGAGCTCAGAAAGAACAAGTAACGGTGAGTTAATTAAGCAGTAAGTCCCAGAGGCTGAAAACATTCTAGCCCTAGGTTAGATTGTACAGAGGCTAAAAGCTTCCAGGACTAGGCCTAGGTTAGCAGATGGAGGCAGTGAGCCTCCCAGACAGCAATTGAAACAGGTGAATCTAAGTTCTTTTTACACCTGGGTAGAGCAGACAGCTAGGGAGAAAGCACTGGGCCAAAACTTATCTTGAAGTTCACCCACTTGGAGGTTGGCAATATGGCAGCATCATAAGGAGCTGGAGAAGACGAGGAAGTTGTGGGAAAGCAGAAGGAAGGCAATGAGGAATGGATAGAAAAGATGCGACACAAGTCCTGAGACGTTCTGAAATTACAGCTGCCAGAGAGCGGGTTGACAGAACGCTGATAACCATGTGAAATGACTGTGTAATGTGACAGCCTGGATGAGGTGAACCGCGCATTCCTAGAATTCTTTCCCCCTGAAGCTTTGCAGTGAGGGTGAGCTGTGAGTCTTGTGTGGTCTGGAAGGTAAGGATGAGGTAGCTAAAACAAATAAATAAATAAACAAAATAAAAAAAATAGAAAGAAAAAAGAGAATGAGGTAGCTGTCTCACTCTCCTTACTTGTGTGGGGCACTGAGGCCTCTGTGGCAGGATTGTCCCTCAGCCCCTGCATCATCCACACTAGGTGTATGTGTGTTTAGTTCTATAACAGGAAGACTCAGCTTCTTTGGGACATCCAGGTTATCAAGATGGACATGGACTGTACTAGCTCTAGTTCACGTTTTTTTGATTCTAGCTTGTTCTTAATTTCATGTACTTTCCACCCATCATCCCTTCCTAATTGACTGCCCTACATACCATGCATTTCCTTTACAACAGCAGTCAAAGCTTGAAATCAAGCTGGACACACACACACACACACACACTTACACAGATTCACACACACTCACACACACACTTACACAGATTCACACACACTCACACACACACTTACACAGATTCACGCACAGCCACACATACACACAGTTACACATACGCACACACTCACACATACACACATACGCACTCACTCACACTCACACATACACACTCACTCACACTCCTCACACAGTATAGGTCACTAATTGTCAATAGTTTAAAATCCATGTTTAAACTGACGTCGTCTTCCTTTCTTAAAGCAGCATGCCTAGCGGGGTGTGGTGTCTCCTATCTGTAATCCCAGTTATTGAAAGGATGAGGCAAGAGGATTGCCACAGGTGTGAGAGCAATTTAGGCTACAGCGTGAGGCCTTGCCTCAAAAAAAAGAAAGACAGTACAGGGATGGAGAGGCAAAGGAAAAAATTGAGGAACTTCTGGTTTGGTGTAGGCATGAAGATTGTGTTTATTATCGTGGTTTGTGTTGTTTGAAATATTACTATTGTCATCTTTTAAGCACAGCATCACATTACAATATTGGGTGTAAGTGTTTAAACACATTCACCTCTACACAGTTTAAAAATTTTTTTCCATATACATTCATGGTGTCTTCATGAGGACACTTTCACACACGTCTACCCTGTATGTTGAGACCTTTCACCCCCACGCCTGCCTCCTCTTCTGTTTCTTCTCCCTCCCTCCGCTCATGAGTCCTCAGTGTTCTTCTAGACAGCTTTGCTTCAGTGTTCACGTCATACATACATACCCAGCTTGACATGCCACAGATCTGCAATGATTTCTCCAACAGTTTGCCCCTCCCATCTCTGTTTTGGAGGATGGAGATTGGGAAGGCCCACTTCTCTCCCGGTTTGTGTGTGGAAAGTCAAAAGAGATCGTAATTCACTTCCTAACACACAGAACAAACTAGATAGCCTACATAATTATACCCTTAAAAATAAAATAACCCCCAAGAGAAACAAGAGCACAGTGAAACACAGTCAACCGAGCTGCAGAAAGGGTTAGTCCTTCTGAGGGGAGATCTGCACTGGGCTATCGAGGGACTCAGATGCGGGGGAGGAGGAACCCCTACATGTGGCTAGCCCCACCGGAACACAGTGTGTGTGCGGACCTGACATGCTCAATTCCAGATGTGCATTGCGGTCTGAGTGAGAAACGTAACGTCCCGCACAGGTCCATGTGTTTGAATACTTGGTCCCCAACAGGTGGCGCTACTGTGGGAAGCTTATGAAACATTTAAGAAGTTGGGCCTTAATAGAAAACATATGCCATTAGGGGTGGGCTTTGACTTTTTTAAAATATTATTTTTAATCAATTCTTTGAGAATTTTATACACGTGTCTTAGTTAGGGATACTATTGCTGTGATGGAACACCATGACAGAGCCAAGCTGGGAGCTGGGCATGGTGGCACACGCCTTTAATCCCAGTGCTCAGGAGGTGGAGGCAGGCAGATCTCTGTGAGTTCGAGGCCAGCCTGGTCTACAAAGGGAGTCCAGGATGGCCAAGATAACATAATGAAACCCTGTCTCAAAAAACAAAAAACAAAAACAAAAAAAGAACTAAGCTGGGGAAGAAAGAGTTTATTTGGCCTGTGCTTCTTCATCACTGTTCGCTGTTAAAGGAAGTCAGGACCGGAACTTAAACAAGGCAAGAACCTGGAGAAAGGAGCTGATGCAGAGGCCATGTTGGACTGCTGCTTACTGCCTTGCTTAGCCTGCTTTCTTAGATTGTAGGACCACCAACACTGAGATGGCCCCACCCACAATGAGCTGGGTTCTCACACATAAATCACTAAATAAGAAAATGCCCTATAATAGAGCTTCCTCAAGACCCAACTATCCCACTCCTTGGAATATACCCAGAAGATGCACTACCACACAACAGGGACATATGCTCAACCATGTTCATAGCTGCTTTATACATAATAGCCAGAACACGGAAACAGCCTAAGTGTCCCTCAGTAGAAGAATGGACTAAGAAAATGTGGTACATTTACACTATGGAATACTACTCAACTATTAAAAACAAGGAATTCCCGAAATTTGTGGACAAATGGATTGATCTAGAAATGATCATAATGAGTGAGTTCACCCAGAAGCAAAAAGAAACAAACGGTATATACTCACTTATATCAAAACACTAGTCCAAGGGATACGTACCATGAAAAATTTTACTTACCAGGAAAGTGGGTCAGAGGAGAGGTCATCCTATTGAGACTTTAGGCGAGAGTAGCATGGAAGAATGGGGAAATAGTAGGACCCACAGGGTTCTGGAAACCTACAAGAAGAACTTTATGACAGGCAGATCTGGGTCCTGGGGTCCTCCTCAAACTAAGGCACCAGCCAAGGAGAATATAGGCAGTAAACTTCGAACCCCTATCAAGACCTAGCCGACGAACATGATATTCTCCACTGTTGAGTAGAGAGTGAGATCTGACTCTCACACGAACTCTGGTGCCCCTTTTCTGACAATGTCCCCTGGATGGGGAGGCCTGACGGCACTCAGAGGAGGGATAGCAAGTTACCAAGAAGAGACTTGATATCCTAAGAACATATATAGGGAGAGGAGGTCTCCCTCAATCACAGACATAGGGAAGGGGAGAAGGGGGGAAGTGGGAAGGAGGGAAGAATGAGAGGAAACAGGGGAAGGGCTAACAATCGAGATGTAATACGAATAAATTAATAAAATAAAATAAAATAAAAAAGAAAAGAAAATGCCCTACAGCAGTAGTTCTCAGCCTTTCTAATGCTGTGACCCTTTAATTGAGTTCTTCATGCTGTAGTGACCTTTAATAAATACATTTATTTTTGTTGCTACCTCATAACTGTAAACTTGTTACTGTTATAAATTGTAATGTAAATATCTGATATGCAGGATATCTGATATGTGACCCCTGTAAAAGGGTTGTTTGGCCCCTAAAGGGGTTGTGACCCATAGGTTAAGAACAGCTTCTCTACAGACTTGCCTACAGCCCACTCTAATGGAGGCATTTTCTCAGTTGAGCCCCCCTACTCTTCAATGACTCTAGCTTGTGTCTACTTGACATAAAATTAGCCAGCACCACAAGCATACAATGTGTTGTGATCATATTCACTCCCAGTACTCCTCCTAACTCTTTTCAGAGCTATCCTTTTATCCCCTCCCAGCTAAATGTCTTCCTTTTCTCCTCCTTCTTCCTCTTTTTCATCCTCCTCTTCCTCTTCTCTAACCTACTGAGTCCAATAATTTGTGCTACCTACATATTCAAGGGTGTGGGGCTATCCATGGATGAATGGTCAAGCTAAGCTTCCAGGAGCCATATCCTAAAAGAAAATTGATTCTCCCCAAGAAATCACCAACTGTCATTAATAGCTCCTCCACTGGGGGTAAAAACTCATGAGGCCCTTCCTACTTAGTTCTAGAATGTTACGTGGATTGATCTTATGCAAACAAGTACAACTACTATAAGTTCATGAGTGTATCTGTCCTGTCATTTCCAGAAGACTCTGGCCTTCCCCAACTTCTCCCACTTGCAGTTTTTCTACCCTTTCTTCTGAGATGGTCCCTGAGCTTTGTGGATATATATATATATATATTTCTCAGCTGAGCACTCCACAGCCACATCTCTGTAGCAAACATCTGTATTACTCACTATCCCCATACACAAAAAAATTTTTTGGACAAGGGCTAAGAATTGCACTAGTCTGTGAGTATAGAGACAGGAATTTAGAGGACAGTTTGATATCATATCCTTGGGTCCTATGAGTTCCCCAACTATGGGTTATTGCCTGATTTACAGAAACAGGCTATAGAGGAATTTTAATTCAGAACATGGCTGCTCTGGCAAGAGATCACATCCAAAGACCTTCTAGATCTGTGTGATCTGGCTGGAATACAGACAGGCCTTTAATCCCAGGAGACAGAGGCAAGCAGATCTCTGAGTTCCAGGCTAGTGCCGAGCAAGTCCCAAGTAGAGAAAAACTTGGGTCCAGGCATGGTGGTACACGCCTTTAATTCCAGCACTCAGGAGACAGAGGCATGCAGATCTCTGAGTTCTAATTAGTTCTGTTCAGGCAGTTCAGTTGAGGCAATACAGTGGAGTTGAGTTCATGGCAGTTCAGTTTGTGGAATTCAGAGGCAGTTTTCACTGGGAGAGTTTTACAGAGGGAGGTTGAAGAGAAAAGAAGCTAGACACAGGTGAAGACAGAAGAAGCCAGAGAATGAGAAGGAGCCAGATGAAGAACATATCGCCAAAGTCAGTATGAGGCCAAATGGAACTACTCAGTCAGAGGCTGAGAGAGAAGTCAAATTGAATCAGTCAGCTAGCAGAGGAGTTGAGTTGAATCAGTCGGAGTTTAGAAAGAACTAGAAAGGGTCAGCTTACTCAGCAATACGCCTCAGAGGCTGAAAACATTCTAGGCCTAGTTTAGACTGTAAGGAGGCTAGAAGTTTCCAGGACTAGGCCTAGGTTATCAGATGGAGGCAGTAGGCCTCTGAGACGACAATTAGAACAGGAGAATAAAAGTTACTTTTACACCAGGCACGTGTTTCCTTCTGAGGAACAGACCTTACATCCAATCAGAAAGTAGTTGGTTACCCCTATAACATCTGTGCCATTATTGCACCAATGGCCATATCTTGCTTGAAAGGTTCATGGCTGAGTAAGAGAGTTGATGACTCCCTTCTCCCCAGCAACCTACTTAGCATCTTTTGGTACTCTGAACGCTAGCCAGCTGGGAGGAAACTCTCTGGTAAGTACCAACTTTATTTCCCTATGTCTTGTAAGCAAACTGTGTACTGTCTTCAGCAATAGGGTTGAATCATCAAGTTCTTGTGTGCAAACAGGAACAATGACAATAGTCTCTTTTAGATGTCTCTATGATACCCTTGACCAAAAACTTGAAAGGAAGTACCCTGGACTTGGCACTGTCATTTGTTTTCTTAATCGTCGGCATTCAGACAGTTCCATAGTATATCTATTGTTTGTATTCTTTGGTGTTTAGGTTGTTTTATTCTTTAAAAAAAAAAATTAAAAAAAAAATACACACGCACACACACACACACACACACACACACACACACACACTAGGCACCACTTCTCTATCAGATGTACAGCTAGCAAAGATGAGTTTTCCTGGTTTGTGTGTACTACCTCTTTACTTGATTTATGCTCATTTCCAGTTTTTTAAATTCACGAGGTTCTACTTGTTGATTGTTAGTTGTATTTCCTGGATGACCTGGGTCTTATTTAGAAAGTCTCTATCTGCCAATTCCTTCTTCTAGAAGCTTCAGAGTTTCCTGTCAAATACTGAGATCTTTGACCTATTTGCCATGGTTTTGCGTGTAGGATGAGAGAAAAGAATGGAGTTTCACACTTCTACTTGTACCAGCACTATTTGTTAAAGATACTGCCTTTCCTCTAGTATGTAATTTTTGTAAAAAACAAAAGAACAAAACAAACAAAAACAAGTGCCTGTTGGTATATGGACTTATATCTGTGTCTCTGTGTCATCAGTTCTAATTCTGATCAATGTGTCTGTTTTTATTCCAGTAACATGGCTGGTTTTTTTTTTTTTTTAAACCACTATGGCTCTGTAGTATCTGTAGTATAAGTTGAAATCAGATGTCTTACTGGAAAAAGTATGTGTCTGACTCATTGGATGTGCACCGCTGTTCTCTCTCTCTCTCTCTCTCTCTCTCTCTCTCTCTCTCTCTCTCTCTCTTTCTCTCTCTCTCTCCCTCCCTCCCTCCCTCCCTCCTCCCTCTCTCTCTTTCTCCCTCCTATGTGCAGAACAAAATGATCTCTGTACTTTTCGATCAGCAGCCCAGCTTCATGGTCCTGTTGCCTGCCTTTTCCACCATGATGGACTGCATTCCTCCTGAACTGTAAGCCAAAAGAAGCCTCCCTCTGCCCCAAGTTGCTTTTGGCATTTTATTACAGCAACTAAAAAGTAAGTAATACAATTGTAGGCATAGAACAAAGCAGCTCACTTGGACAAGGTATTCACCAACTACTAGAGCAAAGGGCAGGGAAGAAAAACTATTGGATGCACTGGCTTTCAGCTAATGTCTCTAGAGAGACAAGAGAACTGAGAGGCAACGTCTCACTGAATGTCTCCACTTAAGAAGACTGGTAGGGATGGTTGGGGGAAAGAAGAGAAGAGAAATGCTTCTCTAAGACGGGAAGATGAGGAAGGCTTCAGGCAGGGCTGAAAGCTCACAACAGCACTAAGATAATCTTTGTTTATAGGAAAAGTCATGATCTCACCTTCAAAATAATTGAAGGTGTTGACAATAAACTGAGTGCAGCTAACATTGTGTTGAAGCTGAAGCCCAGCTCTATTTCAGGTCATGGTCACTCAGCTCCAAGTCTAGTGGCCTGATAGAAGAGGGTGTCAGGTTCTTTGTGGGAAGAGGGGACTATTTAGTTAATTATCTACTCTACTTTCATATAAAATATCCCCCAGAGAGTCTAGAAAAATATCTGCACATATATACAAAAATGAGAAAATGGGACTCAGAAGTCAAGAAAGGAAATCATCCATACACATTGACTAATGACAAAAATGCAAAAGGAGGGGCTGGTGAGATGGTTCGGTGGTTAGGAGTATAGGATGGTTTTCCAGAAGATTGGACTTCAGTTCCCAGTATATACATGGTGGTTTACAACCATCCCTAACTAGAGTCCCAGGGAATCTGGCATTTTTTTGGTACATCTATGCAGTGGGTTTGTTTTTAGATTTATCTTTATGTCTATGAGTGTTTTTGCCTGCATGTCTGTAAGTGCATCATGTGCATACATAATGTCCACGGGTGTCAAAGGATGGTGTTGAGTCTCCTGTAACTGGAGTTATAGACAGTTATGAGCTTGTCATGTGGTTCTGGGAATTGAACCTGGGTCCCCTCTAAGAGTAGTGACTACTCTTAACCTTCAAGCCATTTTTCTAGCCCCTATACAGAGGAATATAAAAAATCAAATAATAAAGTTTCAGGTAAATAGATAGGTCTGGAAAGTACAATATTAAATGAAATGACTCAAACTCAGAAAGACAAAACAGCATGTTTTCATATGTGAATCCTAGGCTGTAAAGTATGCAAATTATTGTAAATCTGGGTGAACTCTAAAACAACAACAACAACAACAACACATAAACGGGAGATCAAGAGACAGTTGAAAATATATCATGTGAAAGGATGGGGGGGGACACACATGGACATGATGGATAAAAGACAGAAAGGGGGGAGGATACAGGGAAGATGGGGTAGTTGGGGCTAGGGAAGTGAGGAAGAAGGAGAAACACTAAAATATACTTGTTTGGGAGAGAAAATGGAGACAGGAGACGAACAGCATGTTCAAATTGCCAAGAAACGGCCTGGAGAGATGGCTCAGCAGTTGCAAATACTGACTGCCGTTCCAGAAGACCTGGGTTCAATTCCCAATACCAATATGGTAGCTCACAGGTGTCTGTAACTCCAGAGCCAGTGGATCCAATGACATCTTCTGGCCTCAGTAGGTACTGAATGAATCTGATGCATAGACTTACACACAGGCAAAACACCCACACATATTAAAAATAAAACATGTTTTTAAAATCCAAAAGGGAAAATGATCAACCAGTTTCATGTTTATGTACAATGAAAATATCCTTCAAAATGAATGTGAGTACACCGTCAGATAGACTAAAGCAGATAAAGTTTATCATCAACAGACACGGAAAGAAACGCTTGAGGCCAAAGGGAAGTGGTATTAAGTGGAAAGCCAGATCTGTATGAAATAATGATGAAAAAAGCAAAAAAAGAGAAATATCTGCACAAACTGAAGAGGGAAATATTTTCACATAGTCATCATATACAGGTTATATAATTTTACACATCAAAATGTTACAATGTATGGTACATTTTATAAAAGAAGCAAAATACAACATTTCAGTCTCACAGAGGGCAGAAGAGGCATAGAAGGAATCACACAATTATTAATCTCTTATACATAAACATATTCTTAATAAAGTAACTTTTTTTTCTGTTTGCTTTCGTGTTTTGAGACAGGGTCTCTCTTTGTTGCCCTGGTCTGGAACTCTCTATGTAGATCAGGCTGCTGTCGAACTCAGAGACTGGCTTTCCTCTGCCTCCCAGTGCTGGGATTAAAGGTCTGAATCACCATACCAGGCCACAGTTACTTTATTTGAAGATAAATGGTGACAATTTAAGATGTAAATTGAGGGCTTGTGTGATGACGCAGCAGGTAAGGGCACTTACCTTGAAAATCTGGACGCTCGTGTTTGATGCTGGGTTCTAAAGAAAGGTAGAAGGAAGGAACTGATCCTGCAGAGTTGTCCTCTGACCTCCACGTAAGCACTGCAGAAGGGGTGTGGTCACATTCACACACATACACAGTAATAAATAAACATTAAAAAAAGATGTAAATGGAGATTCCTAAGGAAACTATTCCATATAACATACAACTTAGAAAGACAATCTAGAACAATGGTTCTCAACAAGTGGGTCGAGACCCCTCCAGGGGTCCCCTGTTTGATAGCCTCCACGGCAGATTTTTTTTAAAAAGATTTATTATTTATTATTACGTATACAGTGCTCTGCCTGCATGTACATCTTCAGGGCAGAGGAGGGTATCAGATCACATTATAGATGGTTGTGAGCCACCATGTGGTTGCTGGGAATTGAACTCATGACTTCTGGAAGAAGAGTCAGTGCTCCTAACCGCGGAGCCATCTCTCCAGCCCCATGGCAGATATTTATATCACCATTCATAACAGTAGCAAAATCGCAGTTACGAGGTAGCAGTGAAATCATTTTATGGTTGGGGTTCACCACAACATGATGAACTGTATTAAAGGGTCACAGCGTCAGGAGGTTGAGAACCACTGACCTAGAGGGTGCGTGGGAATAATAAAAAATGTCCAATGTAACCAGAAGAAGCCAGGAAACAGGGACTAGAAACATGAAATCCATGACACATAGAGTGGACGAGTGAAGTGCGCTTCTCACATGCGCGCTGTCCCTGACTAATAAATGGCTTTCGGAAATGTGCTCCCGCTACAAACCTGATAATGTTCTGTCATGAGCTTAAACCTAAAACTGCAAAGTAAACAGAGCTTATAAGTAAAACATAGGCTGTAGTAAAATCTACTACAGCTATCATCACTTCCGCCATCAGTAATGCTGAGCCACTCCTCACGCTCCCCATGCTGTCAACAGTTCAAACATTCCAGCATGAGACTGCAGCCTGTGTAGTTCTCCGAAGAACTCAAACTTACAATTCCAAGGTTTTGTTGTTGTTTTTGTTTTGTTTTGTTTCGTTTTGTTTTGTTTTGTTTTGTTTTAAAGTCAATGGCAATGCAGAGGATGTTTCCATATTTAAAATTTGTCTGACTGCCACTGAGGAGTGTCCAGTCTAGTTTCAACCGAGTGCGGCTAATCTGCACGCTCGGGGGGGGGGGGCGCTTTCGTGAGAAATTGTAGAGTTCTAACAGAAGTTTAAAAATGTGTTCAAAGTACTGAAACACAAGTAAAATCATTCATTCGTGGGTTCCTACGACCATGTGACAACACCTATAGGGGTGGAAGGACACTTCAAAACTGGACCTGTGCATTCTCATTGAAAGGCTGCATGAAGTGAGGCAGGCATGGTGACGGTGCTGATGCCCGGCATCCCCTCCCCCTCTGCCGCCCCCATCACCCAGGAGGAGAACCAGGAGCTCGAGGCCATTCATTCCCTGTGGTGTAGATTAGAGGCCAGCCTGGGCTACATGAAACAGTTCGGTGCTTGTTTTGAACCTCACATCAGTAAAAGTTATTCTCTCCCCAAAGAAAACCCCATTCCTTTTAACAGACCTGCATTAAAAATACTGCTCAAAAAGTGTGGGCTTTCCCACTCTCTGATTGTAATAAGTACTTACACAGATTCCTTCGTTTTGTGCTTTGGTTGGGCCGCAATGCTTAAAGTACTTACTAAAAGGCCTTTTGTAGAGCCTGTCGACCTTGGCCTAAGGGTAGCTTTTGCTATAGCTGCTCCTGTGCACTTGGCTTTGGAACCACAGAAGCTCTACCTCACACTCTCCCTCAAACGGTCCCCTCCATGGATCACCAGGAGAAGGGCCGAGACATGTCAGGAATGGAAGCTGGAGATTAATTCAGTCTCAAGGTTAAGCAATCTTCATAGCTAACACCAATTAGCACATACAATAGAGAAGTCCCCCATACCCACAGGCTGGCTTTCCCCAGTTCTAGTTACTTACAGTCAGCCACGGGCATGGAAAATTTCAGACATAGCCGTATGTTTTATTAGCTTTTGTTACTGTGTAATTGTTCCGATTTATTATTAATTATGGTTAGTCCCTTACTGTGCCCAATTTATAAATGAATTTTATTGTATATATGTATAAACTCTCTCTTATAAACTCTCTCTCTCTCTCTCTCTCTCTCTCTCTGGTGTGTGTGTGTGTGTGTGTGTGTGTGTGTGTTGCCTGTCTTCAGGAACACACTGGGCCTGTTGGTATATGTCCTCCACTGTGAACATCCTTATATTTATGAAAATCTTAATTTGGTGCTGCTCCTTCTCATCTCTGAGGAGCCAGAAGTAATCCGAGACCCTACTGCCAGACGCATAAGACTAAACTCAGCGAAAGCCCATCAGCTCCAGTGTCTGCAAAAGTCAGATAAGAGAATCTTCCAGGGCTATAAACAAACAAATAAATGGAGGTTTAAGAACCCCCTCCCCGCCAAAGGGGACAAAGGTGAGTCAAACATAGTGACCCAGGCTTGTGATCCCAGCACTTGGAAAGTGGAGACAGAATCAAAAGTTTGGGGTAATCCTCTGCTTCAAGGCAGGGCAAACCTGGGACCCCAGGCTCAAGAAAAATCTAAAAATTGGCTGGTTGTGGTGGTCCATTGGTGGGTGGGTGGGTGGGTAATCCCAGCCCTCTGGAAGCAGATGGATCTGATCTCAAGGCCAGTCTGATCTACGTTGTGAGACCCTGTCTCAAAACTCAACCCCCAAACCCAACAAAACTCCCTACTAAAAAGCAACAACAAAAAGCTACAAAAACACAGGAGCAAAGGTAGGTATTTGTGAGGGATCGGAATGGACAGATGCAGATATGTTGGGAGCTGGTGTACATAAGACTAAGTGAGTTCTCTGGGGAACATGACTGCTAGATGACAAAACTGGTTGTGGTACCTGGAGGTTACAAAAAAAAAAAAATCCCATTTTATCAGTTACTTTCCCACCGCAACTCCTTTAACAAATTTCATTTAGAGGATTCTGATGAGTGCATGAATAGAAGTACTGTTTGTGAAAGTCTGAGTACATTTTGTGACACCCGAAAAGTGTGCAGAAAAAAAAAAATCAAGAGTCAGAATGGCTTACTAGTTCCAGGCCAGACAGGGATGCACTGGGAGACCTTGCTTTGAAGCAATCCTGTTCTCCTCCCCGCCCCCCTTCCGCCCTCCCCCAAGAAATCAGAAGAGAGGTGAGTCTGGAAAATCCAGCAGGGAATATGAATACAATGCATTTATACACACGTGTATTTATGTTTATTTTACCGTCAAAAGACAAAATGGAAGTGCATTTTGTTCATCATATATTCACACATTACACACTGTATGTAATAGCGGGTTAGATTTTAAACACCATCTTCTGCGATGGGCATTTTACGAGATTATAAGCAGCAATAAAAACAGAGGGATCAGAAAGCTGGTGCTCGAGGCTGACGCCCCAGCCCCCAAATTCTAGCTGCTCCTCCTCTGCAGGACCCCCAGGCCGTCCCCTCCGCCAATGACGGAGCCGGAGCTGCGGCCCAGGGGAGGGCTGAGATCTGCAGGAACGCGCCCAGTCAACTTTGTAGTCCAGTCACCTACGTCGGTTGGTAGCAGCCGCTGTGGCTTTAAATGGCCGGGGGATTTCGAATCGGGGAAGGCGGGAGGTCAGGCCGAGGGACGCCCCGCCCGTCGCGTCCCCGGGCCCGAGCGCGGCCTCGCGGCTTTGTCTCCGGCGTCGCGCCCCGCACTTCCCCGTGCTCAGCCTGTAACCCGAGCTCCCATTTCCTGGTGGATTCTCTTAAAGCGGCCGCGGTCGCCGTGCAGAACAAAGGCCATTGTCTCGCTTCCTCCTGCGGCGCCGCGTCCTTCCCGGAAAGCCCCTTCCTAGACCGCGGTTCCCGGCTGCAGCTGCGCCCCAGGGAGCGCACAGAAAAAAAAAAAAAAAACACCCCACTGTGCGTGGTCCAGGTTCCCCCCCCCCCCCAGGAGGTGCAGCCGGGGAGGCGGGAGCGGGATGAACCAGGCTTGCTGATCCTGGGGCCACGCTGCAAGGCTCCCCAAAGGCGTCCTCCTCGGGGCGGCCCCTTGGGCACCCCGAGCCCCTCCCCCACCCCCCGCTCGCCTTTTGATTTCCCCGCGGCCCGCAGTAACCCGAGCTTTTATTTCCTGGTGGCTCCTTTAAGAGGCAGAGCCGGGTGCTGGGAATTCACGTCAGTTTCTGCCCTGAAACTCTCAAGATCAATGAGCAGAGAGCTTTCTCAGTTCTGCCTTTCAGTTTCTCTCTTCCAGGAAGGAAAACATTCGAGAGAGAGCAAGAGAGAGAGAGGAAGAGAGGGAGGGAGGGAGGGAGGGAGCAAGCGAGCGAGCGCAGCGGGAGGGCGGGGGCGGGCGCGCCGGCCGCGGGTGGGAGGAGACACGCGAGGCCGGCCGGCTGCGCCCGGGTCGCCGCGCCGCGACCCGTACACCCCACGCCGTGCTCGCCGGCTCCCACGCCCCCGCGCCGCGCGCCCGTTCCGCGCGTTCCGAAGACGACCCCCCCCCCCCACTCCCGGGGCGGCCGCTGCCGGCGATGCTGCAAGAAACTTCTTAAATGATCGCGTCCCGCTGCCCCGCCGAGCGTTTCTGGGTTGGTGAGAGGAAAGGAAAGTGGGAAAAAACTGAGAACTTCCTGATCCCTCTCGCTGTGAGACATGTCTGAGACTCCTGCTCAGTGTAGCATTAAGGTAACGATCCGGTTCCCCTCCTTCCCCTTGGGCGGTCGGAACCCCCTCGCCCTGGGTCTGCTGGTGCAGTTGCTAGGCTCGAGGGGAATTATTTGGGGCGCGAGGCAAAGAGATGCAGCTCGTGGCAGCGGCTGTACCCTTTAGCGTAACCTTGCTACACCCCTCTCCCGCCGAACTCGTCCTGGGCTCCTGACCCCCCACCCCCTCCACTCTTTCTTTTTGACAATGTAATGCTGCTCTCAGTTGGTAGGAGGAACCCGGGTTGTCTTCAGATCTGTAGAACACCTCCGTAATTAGTGCGCTTAAAAATAAGAAAGGGAAAAGAAAAACTCCCTTCTTATTCCTACGCCTAACATGTGACTAAACTGTAACTTTTGTTGCCGAGGGGTGGTCTTCCTAGGGGAAAAGTTCTATGGGCCCCACAAGGATATATAGTCTCTCTCGCCCCCCCACCCCCCCCCCCCCGGGCTCCATATCACAAGCATTTTACCTCCTCTCTTCTGATTGTGATTGTAAGCCCTCTAGGACAGTCTTGTCAGCTTTTCCTGGGCATTGCACAATGAAAAAAAAAAATTAAACTAAGGTGAATAAAGTTGCTGAATAGTTGTTTTACTGTAGTGCATATGAAGTTGAGCAATCTGAAAGTAGAAAACTCCTGTGATGCAGGGTGGAAAAGAAGTAGCTAGGCAAAGTGACCTCCCGTGACAGTGCAGAGCCGGTGTTGGAAAGCTGCAGTCTCTGGGCTGGGCTCCCTGGCCTTTCTAAGTTCAGGAGGAATATTTGCAAAGAGCCCTTGCCTTCCAGGTGTGTGCGCTTTTGCGTTTATATACAGCCAGTCTATATTGGCTGCGGTGCTAGAGTTCGTTGCTTTAAAGAAAGTTGTTGTGAAGTTTGCCACCGTTGGGAGGCAGGATGGTTCGTCTGTCTCCCCCAGTTATTTTTTTCTTTCCCATGCTGCAGTTTATTCGGTACTTTAGTTCAAGGTTCCCCCCAGTCACCAGGAGGCAAGCTTTTTGGTCCCTGTGCAAGGCTGAAGTTTCTGAAGTTTTCTTCTAGCTTGGCCTCTTTAATATGTGTCGCTTGGATGGATGCCGCGGAAACAATGCACATCTAATCCGTGTTCTTCTGTGGGGAGTGAGGACAATCTTACCAGTTTTGACAGGATCTATGTGAGGGAAAGGTATTTTGTCACACTGGCTTACTGGGTTTTCAAGATCAAATTCAGACCTCAGTGTTTTTTGTTTTTTGTTTTTATCAGGAATGCTGGTTCTGGTTTGAAATAAGGCCTATAGGGGCTTAGAAGGTGCGTTGGTGTCTTTGTTTGGTGCCGCACAGAAGAGCCCAGAGGAACTTTTGGGCTTTTGTGTTTGCGCATATCTGGGGTAAGCTTTGGGGCAGTGAGCTCCTCACTAAAGAATTTAGGAGACCGTGATACTTCAGAACCAGTTTCCTTTGCAATATAAATTACATTCTTCATCAGGTTCAGGAAAATCTTGTCATATGGGTAATCAATCTAATTTGCTTCACACCTCAAAACAAAAACAGAGGTAACTAAATAATAGGGTATTAGGTCAGGAAATTGTGTTTGGCTCCACGGGGATGGGGAATGAACCTGACAGAAGAAAACTCTGGACCAACTGTAGCACAATAGCTTCAGATCGAAAACGCAGGACAGACACAGTCTATGCTGTCACTTCTTCTGGGTCGCCTGCATTCCTGCTGCTCTGATGGGCTCAAGGTTGTTGGGCCTGACCGGCTTAGTTCATCGCACCCCAGTGGAAAGGAGAGCTAACACCTGTAAGGAGCCAAGCCCCAACAAAGCACATTCTCAAATGTGATACGGAAGCTGCATGCAATTTATGATATCGTTTCCCCCCCTTATTGCCTTAGGTTGTTTTTTTAATGTTTTATTTATTTTATTGTTTTAGCTTCGGTCCTGGGGATGGAACCTAGAAACTTGTATTATACGAGATAGCTGAACTCTGGTTTTGTACTCTAACCCAGCCCTCCTATTCTTTTTGGGTGCCTCTTTTATTTTATTTTATTTTTTAAAATTTTATCAGTGTCATTCAAATGCGTTCGTTACTTTTCACCACCTATGCGAGTAACATTTTTGTTTTGGATTGCTATTGGTGGAGCCAGTCTGAATGTTTTTAGGTGTGTGTGCGTGAAGATGATCTCTCCATGGAGTTGCTTGAGTTTATCACATCCCATAATAAGTCATGGAGACCCAGGACCAGGATTAGCTCAGGTCATCGGAAAATGCTTCATTTAGTTTTTGGGGTATGGTGCAGTGACAAGGGCGTGAGAGAAAACAGTGTTTCCTAGCAAGCCCCAAGCAAGTGGCTTGCTTCCAGGGGCCTTACTTGAGCCCGGTAGGTGATAAACTTGGAGTGGAGAATGCAAGAGTCATTGAAGGATGCTGTGCCGAGCTAAAGGCACTAAGGCTGTCTTTGAGCAGTTTCTGTAGCTGCTCCCAAAACCTTCCCTATCTGCTCTCCTGCAGCCCAAACAGCTGGTCAGCGGGCAGTACATTCATTCCTCAGCAACTGGCCAGATGGAAGCCACCAGAGCCTGGCCAGAGGCAGCCCACAGGGGAGTGGGGGGGAGGGAAGTACTTTGTTTACTTTTGAGCCCTGCTCTGCTAGGCTAAGAAAGACCAGAGTCAGATTTGGGTGGAGTTTCCAAGGTGAAAGTTTCTGAGTTGGTCAATCAGTGACACCTTTGTAAAGATCACTTGAGTTTGGGGTGGCTGATGAGAGAGCTCAGGAGGGCCTTCCCTGTGTGTCTTTGCACTGCGGCAGGCCTTCCCTGCTAACTACTTAGAGCAGTTAATGGCAGACACTTTTTTTTTTTTTTACAGGATAAGAGAAGCTTCCCCTTCGAGCCTGGGGTCATCCAGAGTAACACCAAGCCTTGTTAATTCTCTGTGACAGCCCTTCTGTAATTGCGTGGTGGCGTTCTGCTCTGGTCCTCACTGGTTGGGGTTGGTTGGTCCATATTTCTATAAGAAGTCAGATTTTTTTTTTGTTTTGTTCCCCCCCTACTCCCCAACACCCCCCCCCCCAGAAAATTGGGTTAGCCACAGGACGAAGGAAAATCGGCTGGCTTTTCCACTGTCAGCCTTCATCTTCAGGTCACCTGTGCAGTTTTAAATTGAGCCAAGTGACAGCCAGAAAGTGGTTGTGGCCCAGCGGACACAGGCCTTTTGCGAGGCTTGGCACAGAACTTACCTTGGCTGAGGTGATCCTGCACACGAAAAGCTAGTGGCATAATGCCCCTGGCCCTTCCTGTTTCCTTATCAGTTCTCATTTATAATAGAATAAAGTTCTCATTAAATAATGTTTTTGGGGAGACTGTATAGACTGTATAGATGTCTCTTGCTCCTTGGGGTTAGCAATGGTGACCTTGGTACCACAGTTCTCACCTGGCAGCTGGCGCAGACTCATTTCTGCCATGTTTGCTGACTCCGAGTGAGGTGTGGGGGCGTGACTGCCCCTTCCTCTCTGTCAACATACCACATCTCATTTAATAAGGTAACCCTACTTTCTCTAAAAGCTCCAGAGCTCTGCCTGGTGTCTGGATTTTGATAGACTAATAATAAACTGCTTATTTTGATAATCTCAGAAACTTTCTGCATCCAAGCAAAAGAAAGGAATTGAGGGGAGAGTGGAGGTTCACCCTGTAACCCCTGCACTTGGAAGACTGTAGAAGGAGGATTAGGAGTTTAAGGTCATCATTGCCTACACAGTGTTTAGAGGCCAGCCTGGACTATCTAAGAGCCTGTCTTTAAAAAATTAAAATTAAGTGGGAAGGAGGGAGGAATGGGAGGATACAAGGGATGGGATAACTATTGAGGTGTAATATGAATAAATTAATAAAATATAAAAAGAGAAAAAGAAAAAAGCAAAAATAAAATAATCAAAAAATTAAAATTAAACTTAAAAAGGAGTTGAGTAAGGCAACAAAACTGCTTGAGGGATCCCTATAAAGGCTTAGGTGGACTAGCAGCTTGTAGGGTCCCCCATTTCTCTTGACAATAGCATCAAGGAACTTTTTAGAGTTAAGACAGAGTTCAGAGACCTTAGCCAGACCCTGGGCCACACACTTTTTTTCCTTCACAGTTGGGTTCTGAGAGGAAAATGATTGGTTTAGCCCATGGCTGATCGAACCCGGTTAGAACGCAGGCCCTCAGGGTCTGAGGCCACCACATCACATTCTCAAGGTTCATGGTGTGTCTATAAAAGGCCAGGGAAATCTGATACAATAGGCTCTGCTCTCTGGCACTTCCTAGTGTGGTCCATTTTAACCACAAGCCAGCTGGTCTGAGGGCACGGAGCAAGCTATGTGCTATGGAAGATGATGTGTGTGGGAACAGTGGGCTGCGAGGATCTAGTCAGGTGTGAGGAGAGGAGGAAGTCGTAGGAGGCAGGGATGAAGGGAAGAAAGGCCTGGTGGACTTGCCTTTGTTCCACCATTTGCAGAGATGCTGGGATGATGTGTGAGAGTCTGGCAGTTCCAGCGTTGGCTGAACTCACTGCTACCTCTGCTGTCACACATCACCTCTTGATAAATCCATGGGTGAGCCCCAGGCTTCTTCACCCAGAGTCAGCCAGACCTATTTATACCTTCACTTACTTGTAGTAAGCACTGCCTTTAAGACTCCCAAGGGTAACGGACCTACCTGGCAGCTGGTTCTAGAGTTCTTGTGGAAAAAAGAGGGGGGGGGGTAAAGTGGGGGAACTTACTCAGCTGTGAGCAGGAGCCCCAGAACTAAGATATGTTCTCAAACACACGGTGCGGGGCAAGGGTAGCTAGGAGTTACGTGTAAAGCAGTTTCATTTTATTACTGGTTTTTAATGGTTGTCCTTGGGTGCGGTTCCCCCAGTTGGGGGAGTCTGTAACTTAGAGAATGTTGGGGGGGGGTAAAGTGGGTCATGCTTTTTTCCCCTTTGAATGCCACTTTAGAAAAACAGCACCATGCCTTGGTCTCAGGCAGAGTCCGTCGTTGCTGTGTTGTTCCAATAGACTCAAGGAAGCAATATCTGTGGTATTTATTGAATAGAGTGTGACTTTCTTCAGTGTTCCCACGCCAACAGGGGCCCAGCTTGAAGACTGTTCGTTGCCAAACCTAGTATTTGGGGGAAAGAAAGGCTAGACTAAATTAGGGAGAAGTTAGAATTACAGCCTATTAAAAAGTTAACATTTTATTGATTTTTCTGTACGTTCAGGAACAGACTAATAAAATAGCATTTATTGGGACATCTCAGAATGAGCCCCACGGATGGCAGGAGTGACTTGGGTTCCATACCATCTACGGCGTAGGAATGAGTACAGCCTTGTGCTTGAAACTGGTCCTTTGGTGTTGAAATATTACCACAAATCTATCATTTGCTCTGTTAATTCTCTGGGTAACCCTTTCATCTTTGACGGTGAAAATATGCAGCGCAGCCAGGCCTGGTCCCAGGGATTTGCAAGTTTTCTGGCAGAAGGAAGAAGGCTCTAGTGTGTTAAGTATGGATGCCCCATGTTGATCACGCTAACTGCATGGAGCTCTGTGGCCCGTGGTTATGGAAACTGCAGAACCCTTGCAAAAAATTTTGGGAACTTTATGAATTCTTTGTAATTAAAAGTGCTCCATTGGTATTTTAGTGGCTACCCCTCCTAAGACAGCCAGCTCAGGTTTACAACTCCGTAGGGATTTCTCTTCTTTCTGCTTCCTCCTCCTCTTTTGCCCCCAGGGCCTCCTTCACCATCACCGCCATCACTGGTTGCACACTAATGCGTCTTGTCCCAGTGTGTCAAACTTAATGACCCCATTCCCTCCTCACAGTCTCTCCTGGAGGCAGTTTTCCTCCCCATTTCACAAATATGGAGACTGAAGCCAGAGAGGTTAAGTGATGGTGGTCTGCCTCAGATCTCTCAGGCTTGTATGCCTAGTGGCAGTACAAGGCGGAGACACGAGAGGACCGGGCCTGTGGTTCCCAGTGACTACTTTGAGTTATAACCATCTCCAGGAAGCAAATGAGGAAACTCAGGAGTGATAGGGTGATGGGTCATCACCGCAGCAGCTAAGGCGAGAGGCAGGGGCGGAGCCAGCAGAGGTCTTGTGTTCCCTGTCCCTTGTTCACTGTCCTTACCTTTAGGTACTAGCCAGATGCTCACTCCTAGCCAGTGACCTCCGGATGAACGTCCAGATGAGCCATAAAAAACAAAACAAAACAAAGCCCCAAACGAACGAACCAACCAATCCCCCGTGCCCCCCCCCCAAAAAAAAACCCAACCAAAAACCAACAAACCAAATAAGCTTTTACAGCTCTCTAGTGATATGTTATCTTTCTGGCTCCACTTTTGACTCCCATGTTTTTTACTCAGAAATCTTTTTTTTTTCCCTATCATACTGTTTCTTATTTTCCCCACTGCCCAATAGTTTCCTCATTAAGTGATTGGGTATCTGAGGTTGTGTCCTCAGCCTGCCTATCTCATGGCTAGCCACTGTCTTTACTGGCAGTATTCCATCCTTCCCTCTGAACAAGTTTATTCTTCTTCAAGCGTTTTTGCCTAAACCACGAGTGTCTTTTCCCCTCGTAAAGTATTCCTCATGTAAATCATTAACATTGTGTGATTTCTGGGAATCTTTTTGAGATACTTGCAGATATCCCATAATTTTCCATGACTACCCAAGGAATAATATTCTTTTCTTTCTCCTATATGAGCCTACCCATCCTGGCCTTGTTTTTCCTAGTTTACTTGAATGAAGAGAGGCATTTGGTCATCTGACTTCATAAATTTCTTGCTGTGTCTTTGTTCTTGTTTGTTTGTTTTTGGTAACCCCCCACCCCCCACCCCTAACCTGGCATTGAGGATTGAACCCAGGCTCTCGTACATGATAAGTAAACAAGAGCTCTACTTTGCTGCTATTTCTGTATTTAAATTTTTGTATTCAAATAACTTCAGTAATCAGAGGAGGAAATTTCATAGTTCCGTCAGCTGAGACTTAGCAGAACCACAGAACCCTGCAGGAGCAGCAAGGAAGGATATACAGAGCCAGTGTGAGGTGACATGGTGCAGGCGATGTAAGGACATTAAACATGCATGATCTAGATGTCCCACAAGGCAAGTGAGGAAACTGAGTCTCATCACTTGCCCCAAATCCCATTTTAAAAAATATTTTATTTAATTTTTAATTTATGTGCATTGGTGTGAGGGTGTCAGATGTTAGAGTTACAGACAGTTGTCAGCTGCCATGTGGGTGCTGGGAATTGAACCCCGGTACTTTGGAAGAGCAGGCATTGCTCTTAACCACTGAGCCATCTCTCCAACCGCCCCCCCCCCATCCCATTTCTAACTGTAGCTAAGCCACAATCAGAATCATGTCCCAGGTACTTGTCCCTCTGACTCTTTGGTAAAGTAGAAGACATAAAAATAAAAAAAGAATTCAACAGTATTGTGTCCCCATTATGAGTCATATATAGGGCTAACCTCACCCCTGCCCCATCCCGTGCCCATGTGGCACCCCAGAACTGCAGGTGATGATAGTTCTGGCAGTGACTTCCAAGTTAAGTTATTCGATTTAAGAAGTGAAGATAGGATGAAAGATATTTTGGAAAGATACCCAAGGAAAAAGGTTGGCATAAAAATAATGTTTATTTTTAAAAGGCCAAGCTTTTTGTGTCTAGATGGATGATTTATGAGAACACTCCCAAAGGAAGATATGAAAGAACAGGCTCTTGAGGATTTATGTACTCTGTTGGGGGATTTTCTCTTTGTATGTGGGAGTCAGACATAGGGAAACGACCTCATTTCCTGAATGACCCAAAAAGGACACATTGCCCTGCTGGACTGGTGTGAGTTCTGTCAGCAAATGTGTGCAGGGAGATGCCACCGGATCCTCCCATTTGCCTCTGAATTTAGCTTTAGTTTTGAGTTTTAGTCCTCTGTTCTTTGTTTCTTGCCTGTGAAGTCATCTTCCCTTAAAAGCATTGCCAGTTGTTGGGAAAAGGGCTGCATTTACTGGTGAGGGCTCCCGGGAGGAGAGCAGGCACCGTCGCAGCCCACAGACCTGTGAAACCGGGTTCTGACCTGAACTTGCCCATGCTACTTAGTCATGAACGTAATAGCTCACCTAAGTGGTGCTATAACCGCCTGTGCCTTACAGTTGGCGGCCAGTGTAAGGTGCGGATGCAGTGCCTTATGCTGTTATGGAAAAGTGAGTCTTTCCTCTTATACCTTCACAAGGTGCGAATCTACACGGGGTGTGAGATTTCAATACCAACATTTTAACAGCTGAGAATTCAGGCGCCGGAGATGTTCAGGGCGCTGTGAGATTGGTAGGAGCTGCCTGAACCAAGATTCAGGCCGCTCAAGTTGGCTGACTCCCAACATAGTGCTCTTGTCATAGACCCACTGGGTTTCTCACTGGACTGGCGGCACTCAGTCATTGCTCAGAAAAGCTTTTTTTTTTTTTTTTTTTTTTTAACTTTAATTGAACACAAGCCTTGACAACAGAAGAGAGGAGCCAACTGCAATTAACGTGACAATACTAAACTCCTTTTGTATCTTACAGCAGAGTTTTGAGAGAAATAGCTGATGTAGTTCTGAATAAGTTTCCAGAGATGAAAGAAAGTGGGGAGTTGGAGGGGGGAGGGGGAGAGAAAACAACAAAAAAATCCCTCTGGAAGTCTTGTGCAGTGGCTTGACTAGTCATTACTCAGTGCTCAGCTATTGGAGCGGCTCATGGATCTGCTGGTTCATACAGTTGCGTGTTCCTTGTGACTGGGGTGAGGCTGGAAAGGCTTCGATTCCTTAGTCTGCTTTTGTTTCCCAGGCAGTTAGTCCCACGTCTGTCTGACCACAGAGCAGACGCTGTGTGTTGTCGGGGTGGTGAGGTTCCAGCTTCCTGAGCTGGGACTAGGTGGCTCTGCGTGGAATCTTTAGGAGTCCTAAAGAGCCAAATTTGTGGCACCGAGGCACGAGGGGGGGATTTTTATGCTTCTTGTAGCTGTGATGCGGGAGTGAAGGGCCTCTTTTCAGTAGTGGTTACTGTCTTTGCCGTGGACTTAAAAATGCCACCCTGAATATTCCGTGTCATATGCGTGCTGCACGGGAAGATGAAATGTAGACGAGAAAAATGACTTGCTCCCTGTTTTTCCACAGTGGTGGCCTTGTGCAAGCTCTATCCCGGAGCTACTTACCCAGGCAAAAATGACCTTAAAAAAATAGATGGTAGAGGTGTTATTTATTGTTTGTGTGTTTTTATTACCAACATTAATTATACATAGTGGGTTTCATTATGGCGTTTTCACACATGCGCGCAGTGTATTTTGGGACATACCGCTCCCTATTTTCTCTGTCCCCTTTCCACTCCTCATTTACCCCTTTTCAACTAGTCCCCTTTTTGCTTTCATTGTCTTTATTTCTTTTCCTTCTTGATAACCCAGGAACATGGATGAGGGCTTGTTGACAGGAGCCATGGGCAGCTTACCAGTGGCTATACCACTGAAGAAAAGGCCCTTTTTGAGGAATTCATTTTCCATCCTATGAAACAATGAACACACTGTCAGACTTTTGAAGAGAGACGGCTAGAGGGAAGCTGTCCTTTTCCAGTCCTCCCAGGAGCTACCGGTAGAAGTTGGCAGTTTTTCTTCTCAGCTGCCCTGGACCGTCTGCAGTGGGCTATGGCAGACTGCAGTTATTGCTCATAAGAATTATCTGTATAGCTAAGTCAGTGAGCCTTGCTTCATGCATGTCTCCTGCATGTGAGGAAGCTGACTCTTAAGTATTTCCTGGAAGAGATGCGCTGCTGATAGAAATCAGTGTTGTAATAAAAAATAAAAAAAATTAAAAAACAAACAAAACAAAGCAAAACAGAAAAACAAAAACCCACCCCCCAATCTCCCCATCCCCCAGAGACCCGACTGTTTGTCTCCCACGTTACCAGGTTCTCCCAGAGTCCCAGAGTCCGCCTTGCTCCCTAGTGAAAGTGCACATCTCGCTGTGGCCACTGAGGAGCTGACACTGTGAACAAGAAAGGATGAGGGTGCAGGGCTGTACACCTCAGTGCACTTATGGCTTGAAGGTAGATCCTGGGTCCCCAGGGATAAATTAATATTATGGTCAAGGGCAACTTAGGTATAACATTTACCCGTGTGTGTGTGTGTGTGTGTGTGTGTGTGTGTGTGTATGTGTGTCCGTGTGTCCATTCCTGGGTTTGAGCCCCAGCACCAAAATAAATAACAGATCATCATTGTCATTGTCTTAAGCCTGATGGTTAGCACTTGGGAAGATCTCCAACAGGATGAAACAGGATGGCAGCTTTGTAAACGGGGAGGCTGGGGCTTGGTAAGCTCTTGCCTTGACCACGGTGAGGAATGCAGTCTTGGGACAGAGACGTGTCTACAATGCTTCTTAATGTATCATTTGTCTTCTCCAGACTGTCAAGTCAGGCCAGATTCTGCAGTATATGCTGGCTCACTGTGGGGTCCGGCTGACTGTTTCCGTGCCTTGATTTGTGTTCACAGACTGGGCACTCTGGGGAGAGATGTGAGTTTTCTTTGGGCCTCATCATCTGCTTCTGCTTTGGGGCTGCTCTGACTGGTTTTGGAAACAAGGAAGCTCCAAAGGAAAGAATTTCTGGTGCATTTGTGTAGCTGTCTGGGGGGGGGGGAGGGGGAGGTTTAGAAATGACGTCATGAATTGAGTGATTGCTTCTTTGAGAACCTCTTGAGACCTGAGCCTCTCCTGACTTAGTGGGTCTTAAATACCCATGGATGTAACAGCCAGTGACGAGGAGACATCAGGTCAGGCAGGGGTCAAATGACACTTTTTGCTCTGGCTCTTGGTTCCATTCAGCAAAGCGAGTGTGGTGGAGCAGGCTTTTAATCCCAGGACTTAGGAGGCAGAGGCAGGTGGATTTCTGAGCTTGAGGCCAGTGTCTATATAATCAGACTCCATCATTTGTGGGTTAGTATCGGCCTTAGTTAGACAGATTTCCCAGTCTGGATAAGTCTCCCCTTCTCTCCAACCTTTAAGACCCGAGTGACCTGACTTGTCTGAGTCCACCTCAAATCCCTGATAATGGCCAGCTCCTCTTGCCTTCATGTCATCCAGTCCTTTCTGGAGTCTGTTGACTTCTCATCCTTCAGAGTGAGGTGGGACGGGCCAGCTGTTCCCTGCAAGAGTGGAATTTCCTGTCTGAACTTCTTCACCTTCTGCTCTCTTGTGGCGCCTGTGCTCTGTGGTTGTGCAGGCCTGTGGGCTAGGAGGTGAGGGTGAACCTGTGTGCAGGCGGAGGTTGGTTGTAGGTCAGGCAGCTCTGGAACACCATGGGTTTTCGGCAGGGGTCTTGGTGGCCATTAGAGGTCCAGTAGCCTCTATCCTTTCAGCATTCTCTGACAGTTTCTCTAAGCTTTCTCACCCAGACTGGCAGGGAGATGGACGAAGGCGTCTTATCTCCTTCCCACGTACGCACACCTTTCCTGGTAAGTGCACTGTCCTAAGCTGCTGTGTTACTTACGTTCTCAGTTCTGTGACAGATGCCTGACAAGAAACAAAGTAAGGAAGGGAGGGCCTACTCAGGCTACATTGAGAGTTCAGTCCCTTAAGGCAGGAATGCAGGGTGGCTGATGTCATTATCTTAGTGGTCCGGAAACAGTGAGATGAACGCGGGGCCCAACTTTCTCCTTTGTTCAGACTGAGCCCCCAGCCCTTGGGATGGTTTCACTCACATTCAGGGTTCCCTCTTCTCTTAAACGTCCCTGAAAAAACTCTCATATCTATACCTCGGAGAGGTGTGTCAGGCCAGTGAAGTTGGTGGTGAAGAGTTAGCCACCAGAGTGACCTATTCTTAGAAAAAGAGCATAGAGGGTCAAGCAGGGCTATCTATGGCAAGATGCTGTCTCGAAGAAATATCAACCAAAGACCAGCACCAATACCAGCACACATACCGCCTTTGGGGTACAAGACAGATTGTTCTGTGGGGGACATGTGTGAGACAAGGCCTGAAAAGGGGAGAAAAACTCCTTAAAAATACAAGGAGGGCAGGCGAAGAGCCTGGCAGCCAAGGGGAGGACCTTGTTCTAGCTAAGGACCCAGAGAAGTGAGCTCAGTGGAGCAAGTCCCTGCACACGTTTGCTAGCCGTTCTGAGAACTTGTCTGTCTTGACAAACGTGGTAAAAAAACGATGAGGCAGAGTCCCTCTGAGGGGAATGCCAGGGTGCGCTTTTGTGGTTAGCCAGTATGTTAAGCAGTCTGATTTAAGGGAAAGATGGTCTCTGTGTGTTTTCATTTCAGCTGTGGTCTTAAAAGGCTTACGGTGGAGGAGGGTGTGGGTGGACAGGAGCATCGTCTTGCCTCTCGCCTCTCGCCTCTCGTTGGCTTAGATCTAGGTTACAGGTGAATGTGAGTTCACAGCATAGCCTATTTCTTCTTTAAAAAGCTATTCTTAATTATATTTTACTTTGTTTCTTGTGTGTGTGTACACACGTGCCGTGGCATGCATGTGGAGGTCAGAGGACAGCTTGCGGGGCCTGTGTTCCTTCTACCGTGTGGATCTCAGGGATTGAACCCTGATGGGCAGGCTTGATGACAAGTGCTTCTGCACACACATCTTACCAGCCCCAGCCTGTGTTTTAGATGCATTTTAGGATGATTTGCAGAAACCATGCATGCACACATACTCAGATTGCCAGGCATTGTGAGACTGTCAGAAAGAATTTGTCCCCAAATGGATGCCTGTGATTCTTCTTAACATTTCATTCTAGTAGGTTCTCCCCTAACCCCTGATTATTTTTGTCAAGTTGACACAAACTAGAGTTGTTGGAAGAGGGAACCTTGATTGAAGAAATACCTCCACCAGACTGGCCTGGGGGCTTGTCTATAGGGAATTTTCTTGATTAATGACTGTGGCAGGGCCACCGTCCTGGGTTGTATAAGAAAGCAAACTGAGCAAGACCGTGAGCAGCTCTCCTCCATGGCTTCTGCTCCAGTTGCTGCTTCCAGGTTCCGGTTTTGAGTTCTTGTCCTGACTTCATGATGGACTGTGACCTGTAAGCAGAGACAGACCCTTTCCTCCCCAAGTTAGTTCTGGCCAGTGCTCTATCACAGCCACAGAAAGCAAACCAGGAGACACCCTTTAATCTTTTGGGGATGTCGAGTGTTGACAAGATGAAGGGGGAAGTTCTCACTACCCTCTGGGCACAGGCGAAGCCAGTGTGGATCCAGCTGACTGCTTAGATCTAGATTATAGATCTGTGGGACACCTGACAGGGTCTTGGGCTCTTGACCTCGCCTGGCATTTCATTTGCTTTCCTTTTACTACTTGTGCGAAGCTGCATCTCTTAGCTGGTCCTAGGGCACAAATGCTACGCTTTGGGGGGGCGGGGGGATGTACAATTACAGGCTCATTCCTCGTCCGCACCCGTGTAAGCATTGATAGCCTCATAAAGTGCCCCTGGGAGATTTCGCCACTCTCCCACACCTATAAAGCCAATTCTTCAGGTCAGGCGAAGGTTCCCAGGTGGAGCCATAGAAGGCTGAAGCTAAGGAAGGAACACCAGACGTTAGAATTAGTATGCTCTAGGGGGACCGACGTGAGGCTAGCTGACACGGTGCCTTCGTGTGCCGCTTTCAGCTTTAATCAGGACTGTGTGGCATGGCTTGTGATTTCTTGGGCATCTCTCTGCTTCCCCTCCCCACCAGAGTCTATTCTTGTGACTTGGTTTGCATATATGTACATGTATCGCATGTTCCTAGCATCGTAAGTTATAGAAATTACAGTGTAGTCTGCTTTTTAGCATAGAGAGGAAGAGATGGCACAAAACCCAGCCTTGTTGTAGCAAAGAAACCTTACGTATAGATGTAAAATATATCTCCTTGGAGGGTTGGCTTTGTGATGGGCTATAAACGGATTGTTAAACAGCAAGCTGAGGGGCTGTTAGCAAGCTGTCTCTGAGAGCATCTCCGTGGTCTAGTCTGAAAAGGTAATGTGTACATATTGCGGCTATGAAATAGTTTGCCTGTGGTGTTTCTATGTTGATAGATTGTGTGTGTGTGTGTGTGTGTGTGTGTGTGCACGCGTGCACCTGTGCTCAGTGGTGAACAGCCTGAGAAGATAATTTTAAAATGTTATTTGCTCCTAAGTATTTGCGTTCTAAACTGGACAGTGTCTGAATCCTGTGTCGCCTTTTAAGAAGCTAGCTTAACCGAATAGGTGTTTGGTCAGCTACAGGGAACCAATCAATGTAACTTCAAAAAGCCCCGGTATGTTTTATAATACCCTCAAATATAATAACTGCTGTAAGGAGTCATGCAGTGGAATACCCGGGTTAGAGGCAGATTGCCTCCTCAGCAGCAGACGAGGGAGCGTTTGAACTCACAAGTGCAGCAAGGCAGGGTTCCCATTGTGTCTACTCACAGTCAGGTGACGCGGCTGAGAGTGGGTTTGCGCAGGTGCCTGCTGCCATTGGTTCTGGAGTGGAAGAGTTCTTTCTTGTTACCAGGATGCTTCTAGTACGAGGAGAACAGCTGCTGCGTTAGGAAACAGGTGTCTCTTTTAATCCTCTCACTGGATCAGCTTGCTACTCTGGCAGTGCCTTATTATTACTGTTTTTTATTTATTTATTTTTCTCTCCCACGTAAGCCAGCCCCTGCCAGGAGGTGCTGGTGTATGGGATGAGCGCCAGAGGACATGGCAGCTTTTCTTGAGAGAAGTTTCTGTTAGAAGAATCTGCTAACCAGTCGTGCCGTAAAGAGAAAAAATCGTTGGATGAATAAATCACAGGGGAGGAGGACAGTAAATAGATGGTGCTGCCAGGTCGCCGCTCCGTTGTTCTTCCAAGGCCAGCGTAAGGCTATCATCACTGCCATAGAAGTGAATGATGACCCTTCTGTCATCTTTGGCCTGTGAATAGTCTGATCCACTGTTGCTGGTTTGGTGGTGGTGGTGGTGTTTTAAGGGGGCGTATCCATTAGTACAGGCTGGCTTTGAACTTGCTATGTGTGTAGCCCCAGGCTAGCCTCAGACTCATAACTCCCCTGCTTCAGCCTCCCGAGTGCAAGGATGACAGGTGTGCACCACCACGTCTGCTTTGTAAGGTTTCTGGATCCAAAGCTCCAAGATGGCTGATGCGCTGTGTTTTCCAGTCAGTAAGGCAGTCTAGTTCTATGTGTTAGACCTGAGGTCCCTACCCTGTTGTTTTGCTGGCTTCCTTCTGGCCCCGAGTCACCTTGCTTGCTTTCCCTCCTGCCTTCATTCCTGGGTCTTGTCTTAGTTAGGGTCATGCTGTAGGAGGGTTGTTTTTTTTTTTTTCCCTCCCTCCTTTAGCTCCTGAAATAACGACTCATGAGACTCAATTATTATTTTACAAATACCTAGGCTGTATAGCTAGGCTCTTCTCTAACTAGCTCTTAACTTAAAATGACCCATTATTTCTATGTTGTTGTTTTGTTTTTGGTTTTTTGAGACTGGGTTTCTCTGTATAGCCTTGGCTGTCCTGAACTCGCTTTGTAGACCAGGCTGGCCTCGAACTCACAGCGAGCCACCTGCCTCTGCCTCCCGAGTGCTGGGATTAAAGGCTTGCGCCACCACTGCCCGCCTATTTCTGATCTACATTCTGCCATGTGGCAGGTTACCTGAACTCAGGCACTATGCGTCTGTTGTCACATCTTGCTGGCTGTCTCTGTCTCAGAACCCATTCTCCTGCTGTTTATTCCACCTGTTTCCTGCCTCATATAATGCCTAAGTTTTTTAAACTGACAGGTGTTGCAACTGTACAGTGCACAAGAGATTCCTTCTATAGGGTCACTGTTGCTGTGATGAAACATGATGACCAAGTAAATGTGGGGAGGCCATGGTTTATTCTGCTTGTACTTCCAAGTCGCTGTTCATCATTGAAGGAAATCAGGACAGGAGCTCAAACAAGGCAGGAACCTGGAGGCAGGGGCTGATGCAGAGGCCATGGAGGGTGCTGCTGAATGGCTTGCTCAGCCTGCTTTCTCACAGAACTCAGGACCACCGTGCCAAGGCATGGCACCACCCATAATGAGCTGGGATCTCCCCAGGAATCACTAAGTAAGAAAATGCCCATAGGCTTGCCTACAGTCAAATATTATGGAGGCATTTTCTTAATTGAGGATGGCTTTAGTTTGTGTCAAGTTGATATAAAAAGTAGACAGCACAGACCCCTTCAGTCTAGCTTGGAGTAAGGTTTATTTGTTTGTTTAAATGAGAGGTTCTTGTATTCTCTCTCTCTCTCTCTCTCTCTCTCTCTCTCTCTCTCTCTCTCTCT
>OU015745.1:14556453-14654508 GCA_907169655.1 Acomys percivali | reverse complement strand
CACGCACGCACACACACCCCACACACACACCCCATACACCCCACACCACACACACACACCCCATACACCCCACACACACCCCCACTCCCCATACACCCCACACCCCCCCACACCCCCCCATATGCCCCCCCACACTTTTAAAGATGTTTCCAATCTTGCTTCTGGGCTTTGCTTTAGTTCCTATACCATATCAAGCTCACTCATGTGTAAAACATCAATACATACGGTTCACAGATCCTGGAAGTACCTCTCACCAGATGACCTGCAGTTGCCAGCCTCAGATTTGTTCTTAAGGGGCTGGGAAGTCTCATCTAAAAGAAGCTGAGGGAGAAATGAGGGACACGGATGGACTTTTCTGTTTTGTATTAGGGCCAGGCTTAGGAGCCTCTGGTACAGCGGGATAATTACCAGTGATTCCCAGACTGCCACTGCCTTCCTTCGCATCTATCTCCCGTGGCGCAGCACTTCCTTCTGTCTCTATTATTAGCTTTCTTAGCTTTAACCATTCAGTTCTCCAACTCTCCTCATTCTCTTCCTCCTCCCACTTCAGCCCTTCAGGAGCCGCCTCTCATGTTCCGGGTCTGCTGGAGCCTTTCTTGGTTAATACAAAATAATTGTGTTTCTCCTTTGCATCTCGCATTCATTCATATCCCCCCAACCCCCAAATAGACACCGTCAGCCTCTGGCACATCACATGTGGCTGGCACATGTTCGAAGCAGATAGTGCCCGAGTTGGTTTTTCCAAAATGGGTGTCTGCAGCACTCTGAGGGCTTCTGTCCCAACAGCCATTCACTTACTATCCTACCATCTTCTGGTCACTTCTTCACGTGGAAGGTTCTGCCTCAGTTACACTCATTTCCCAAATAACCTCTTTCTGCCTAATGTGTCCATTCCATTGTTTTTTGTTTTATCTTCCCCCATGAACTCCTCTTATCTTTGATTGCCTGACTTCGCTAAGTGGACATAATTGTGAGTATTGTGTATCAAGCATGCCCTTTCAAGTAATAAGGAGTATAGGCTTGGGGGGGGGGCAGCTTTTAATACCATAATAAGTTTGTCATAACTGAGAACAGGTTCATGTGATTCTTTTTTTTTAGAGTGACACCTTACAAGTTGCTCTTTTTCTTTGCAGCTGTGTCATGTGACTCTTACTTGGTTGAGGGCGAGAAGCCCAGTTTTAACTACTGCTGTACCTGTCTTCCAAATAGTGGTTTTCGGAACTAATTGTTGTGATTTTCGCATCTAGTCGTTTGTAGGTGTTCATTCAGGTTTTGTTGTTTTGTTTTAAGACAAGGGGTCACTGTGTATCCCTGGCTGGTCTGGGATGTGGTATGTAGCCCAGTTCCTGCCTTCCTCCTGAATGCTTTAGGATTACAGGCGTGCACTAGGCACGAATCCGAGCTCTGTGTGATTCTTTTACCTCCAGTGCTTGGGATCAAATTTAGAGCCTTGAGTATGGTAGGCAGGTGTTAACCACGGAGCTACCCCACTGGCTCTTAGAGATATAATGTTTACGATGGCTTACTGTGTGGCATTAGTCTAATAGGATCTCTACTTTTTTTTCTTCATAACAGAGTTTATGATGTGTGCTGGCTGCATTTAAGTAGTAAAACTGCATTTCTGGAAATCGGTTTCCCTAGTCACACTTTTCCTGAGGTAGCCATAGTCTTTGACCCTTCGTTACATGTTAATGCAGTGTACTTTGCACTCAGAGGAGAGGGGAGGAGAGGGAGGGAGGTCACTTGGTCCTCTTCTACTGCGGCACACTGTCATTTTAGGAAAGGAAACGGAATGGGTGAGAGCAGTTAGGGAGATGACTTTTAGAATCA
Organism: Acomys percivali; assembly: GCA_907169655.1. Classification (NCBI taxonomy): domain Eukaryota; kingdom Metazoa; phylum Chordata; class Mammalia; order Rodentia; family Muridae; genus Acomys; species Acomys percivali. Next base: position 14,652,678 of record OU015745.1, on the reverse strand, counting down.
GTTTTAAGACCAAGACAGACATCGCCGGGTGTGGTGGCGCGCACCTTTACTCCCAGCACTTGGGAGGTAGAGGCAGGCAGATTGCTGTGAGTTCGAGGCCAGCTTGACCTTCAAAGCAAGTCCAGGACAACTAAGGCTACACAGAGAGACCTTGTCTCGGGGGTGGGGGTGGGGGGGGGAAGGGTGGGAGGGTGGGGGTGGGGGCTGGGGTCGGGGGCGGGGAGAAACCAGGACAGATACATACTAGTACCCTCTGGTGAATGACAAATAACCATTAAGAGACCCTAAAATGAATAGGTGAGCAATCCTACGTAGCAGGTGACAATTCTGTAAGCTTTACGTTTTGAAATGTGCCAAGTACTCCTGGGTCTATTCATTGGCAATAAAGAACCACTATTGTTTTTATTAAAATCATGCATAACTGTATGTATGTGTGTGTGTATGTATGTATGTATGTATGTGTGTGTGTATGTATGTTGAAGACAGGATCTCTTATGTAGTCCTAGCTGTTCCAGAACTCAAGATGTAGACCAGGCTGTCCTTGAACTCACAGATCCCTCTGAGTGCTGGGATTAAAGGTGTGCTCCACCATGTCTTCCTGGCGCTGTACGTAGAGAGAGTTGCATGGGCAGGGGTTGAGAGACTTTGTTGTTTTTGCTTGTCTGCCTTTCTCCTAGATGTGATGGAATGACCCCAAACTGTAACTGCGCTGTGGCTTTCTCTCTCACAGGAGAGGGCCAGGTCCTTCCCCAGTTAACATCTTAGAAGGAGGGGGGAGGGGGGAGCCGATGGCTTAGCAGCTAGCTTCCGCAGCAGCCCTGGAACAGGGAGGAGTCATCAGCCTAGACTTGGGGGTCCAGAGCTGTTTGATTTGTTGGGGTAGGAAACTGGGCTTCCAAGTCAGACACAGTGATGTGTGCCTGTAGTTCCATCACTCAGAAGGCAGGAGCGGGTGAGGGGGCAGCGGGTGGGGGGCAGGGTGTGTTTGCAAGCTAGAGGCCAGGTCTTCTCAGGTAGTTCCAGAGTAGCCAGGCTGCATAGCGAGACCCCGCAGTTTCAAAAGAAATCAAGGCCCCAGTTTAACTGGTTCTAAAGGGCATTGCCCAGGAGCTTTTTATAAGGGGCGAGGGTGGCACCCCGTTTCTGTACCCTCTTTGATCAGTCCTAGGGTTTGCTGTATAGTGCTTTGGGTTTCCTACCCCAGAGGTGAAGGTCTTGTCCACAAGTAGCTCCCAGACATCTGTCTAATCAGTTCTGACTGCTAAGTGTTTGTAATTTACGAGGTAATTAGCACAATAACAGGATTTAGGAGTTTTGAGGAATTTCAAACCGACGCCCAAACAACTCAGCTGACTGACGTGTACAGGGTCCCATGGTACAATTACCCTGTCAGAACTAGGGCCACGCTTTCTTATGTGGCCAGCTTGTTGATTTGTGATTCAGTAGTCTTTAATTGGGGTTGTGATTTCAGAATTACAGCGCAGTTCAAACCATATTACCTTTCTTTTTTCCCCCTCCTTTTCCTTTTCCTTTTCCTCCTTCCTCCCTCTCCCTCTCCCTCCTCTTCCTCTTTTCCCTCTTCCCCCTCTCCCACTTCTCCCTCTCTCTCAAGTCAGGACTTAACTTTGTAGCCCAGGCTGGCCTCAAACATTACTGCTTCAGCTTCCTAGGTGTGGAGATTAGAGGTCTACAAATCATATGCCTCCTGTTGGCCACTTGAATGAATGTACCTGTCTTTCCATTATTTTTATTGGTTATGTAAAGAAAAACCACAAATCAGCAAGTTCCATACTAAGTGTTTCAGTCTTTTTTTTTTTTTTTTTTTTTTTTTTTAAACTTAAAAGATGGTGCAGTAGGAAATAGAATGTTTATACGATAACACTCACTCTTCCGCCCTTCCATGTGGACTGCTGTGGGCCATCGAAGGCTCATTTTAGGGTGGCAGATGACTTCTGACCTCATGACTATCTTGTTTGTTCCATTGATAAATGTGATCATGAGGTGTTTTACCAGTGTAGTCTGACTATGGGAAGAAGCCAACTTCCAACCAAACAGAATCACCCCTCAATCCTATTAAGCAGAAAATGCCCTGAACGCCAGTATATGAAAAGGCTTTTCTAGGATGAGCCCAAACCGTTTCATCCTCCAAATAAAATCTATCTGTTCGCACTTAGATTGTTTAAAGGCAGATGGTAAGCAATTGAAACAGAGAGTCAAGCTGGCAGAAGGAAAAATAAAACCACAAATATCTGTACACGAAGGTGATCTACACTCTTGCCAACCCCCCCTTCCAACTTCGTTAGCACAACAGCATAGCAATTAAGTAGCATGGGAACTCAGACTCATATGGCTAATACAATTGTCCTCTGTTAATGGGGTGAAACAAAGCCTGCACATAATATACAGTGCTGTTCACCAAAATGCAGAGCTAAAAGAGAGCTTAGATTATTAGCAGAAGAGCCCATACACTGTGCTCTCTGTAGCAGACAGACCTTACTAACCTCTTACCGCTCCCCACTACATGTTAGTAGCGGGGTTCACTGGTGTGAAATGCTTGGTATTGTTCAGGTATCACGTCTTCCCAAAAATGAACTGCCACAACAGTATGCAACCTCTGATTGGCAACATGGTGTCCTCGGGTTGAGAAGAGGAAGGTGATGAACAATATATTGGTAAAGTCCAGAGCGATTGCTGTGTGGGAACCGTGCATTGAAGGCCAGGAGTGCCTTCAGGTGATAGCCATCTACCTGACTTTCGTGGGAAGGCTGCAGTGATGCAGAAGACCCTCGGCTGCCCCTCAGCCTTATCCCTGGATGACTTGCCAGACTCTTAAGATCGGTCACTCCTTGACCTTGACCTTGAGCATTCCGTGACAGAAGGGAAAAGGGAGAGCAGTTCATCGGAGCTGGGTGTTCAGTTGCCATTGCTGCAGCAGACCATCTGTGGGCCCGGGTGGTGCCAAACTGTAGTGTTCTGAGGGTGTCGTTGTCGATCCGAACCAGAAGGCGGAAGGGGCAGCTCAGGGAGCAGGTGGGTGTGGTGGGGGAGGAGGGGATTTGGTGGCAGGATGTGAGATGTGCTTACTCGCCTGGGAACCAGTCTGGGGCTGTCCATGAGGAAGAGCACGAGAAGACTGCGGTGAGTGGGCCGATGCAGAGGAGAACCGACTGCAGGCTGGAACACAAGGAAGGGGTGGGTTTCCGAAGGCCGGCACTGTTGGGAAAATACACTCTGCTGCTCCAGTGGCTGAGCGGAGGCTGTAGAAGAGAGAGGAGGGGATGCTAATGTTCAGCTTGATACAGTCCACAGTCACCCAGAAAGAGACTTTCAGTAAGGGTCTACCTGCATCAGATTGAGAATGTCTCCGTCTTGATGGTCCTAACTGATGCTGGAAGACCCACTCTGAAAATGGCTGGCACCATTCCTGGCTTTTAGGCCCCTGGACTGTGTAAGGGTAGAGAGAGGGCTAGCTGAGCACTGAGCTCGCATGCACTCATCTTCTGTCTGTTCTGCGCTGTGGCTGTGACATCCCAGGGATCCGAGCTCCTGTTGCCATGGCTTCCCAGCATCCTTGAATTGTAAGCTAGAATAAACCCCTTCTCTCCTAATTTGCTTTATGCCAGGGTATTGTGTCACAGCAGCAACAACAACAAAATGAAACCAAAACGAGGGGATGGGGCACCATTTAAAAAAAAAAAAAAAAAAGGCAACAGAATCAGGCCTAGTCCTGGGACTCCGAAAAAGTCATTCGAGTTCATGTGTGAGGTATCTTTGGAATAATGATCAAAGAAGCTATGCTGGCGTGGTTGGGTGCATTTCTTCAGGAACCCCATCCCTCAACAATAGTATAGTTGTAAATCCGTAAACACTAGTTATTTTCCTCGTAAGAGATCATGTCTCATTGGCACATCTTGTTCATGTCTTCTTGGGGAGTGGGGAGCTAATGGGCTAATGGACCTTTGCTTCTGTGCTTGATCTCAGCTCATGACGCCAGTGACTACTTGGTAGAATAGATATTTTCTTTACTTCAGTCCACCCAGGCTCCCAGTTTGGAGGATGTTCTAAGCGGGTTGTAAGGGACAGACTAAGACTGAGTATAAGGGACAGGACTTAGGAGTTGTGACGTTCCCTTCAAGCAGGTGTCCTTCTGCTAGTGCAGGTCTCACACAGATTGTTTTCTTAGAGAAATGTCTACCCGCTGCCTTTCTCTGAGGTACACAGAGTGATGTACACTTGACACAGCAGTCGGCTGATACCTCGGGGGACAGACAGAGACCATCATCCCAGCAAACAATGCACGGAACTTCGCTAACAATTACGAGCAGCCTGTGCGCGTGGCCAGATCGCTTGCTTCCTTCCTGTTCTGCCTGCGGTTTTTGTTTTTGGTTTTTTTTTTTTTTTTTTTTTGAGAAGTCCTTGCTTATGAATTCCACGGGATATGGGACACAGCATATAAATGGCCAGAGGATGTTCAGATGGATGTGTGGGGGAAGAGGGAAAGCAGAGATTCTGAGCCAGGGAGCAGATGGCTGGCCTATGACCTACGAAGGGAAGCTGTCTCTTAAGGCTAAAAGGCAGCCGTATTTCTTTTAGGTGAAGTGTTCGTTAAGGGGGAGGGGGCTGCCCATTCTCCAAGGTGGAGAATTCTAGAACTGATACTGAAGGGTCTAACCATCCAAGGAGAACATAATGTGTCTCCTGCTGGGAGGCTATGCACGAAGACCCTGAGAATCTTCTCCACTCAGCCCGGTCTGTGATCCTTCCCAACAGTGCAGTGCGGTCAGAGGCCGGGGAGATTTTGTAGGTTTGTTTTTGGTGTTTTCCCCACCGTGACCCAATTGTGCATTCTTGCATTTGAGAGACAGCTGTTTTCTGATCTTCTTTTCAAGGAGAGCATGTTCTGTGGATGGGGTGGAAAGGACCTGGAGGGGTAGAGGCGCCTGGTGCTGTTTTCTGAATCAACCAAATCCTTGCTTCCCTAAGGGGAGGTGGGAATTTGCTGATCACCTGACGTTAGTGGTGATAGCCCCCAAGTCACCATTTGTTGAAGATACTTAATGGGTTGTGGTTTGGGGTAGGCACAGCTGGCCCTCCCTCGGCTCAAGGGACCAGCCAAGCCTTTTATGTGTATGGATTTGCAAGTAGTTTGATTCGCAGCAGAAACAAACGAATTGGCCTCATTCTCCAACCTGTGAACGTTTATTATCACAAGCAGTGTGAACAATAAGGGGGAGGGGAAGATTGATTGTGGGGGTTATAGGTAGGAGTGTGTGTGCGTGTGTGTGTGTGTGCGTGTGTGTGTGTGTCTTGGAAGAGCACTTGGCATGTGTACGTGTGGAGACAAGAGGCACTTTTTTCTTTTTTCTTTTTTTTTAAACATGGTCACTGCTGAATGAGAGCATGTGGGTTCAGTGGCCTGGCTGGCCAGTGAGTCCCTAAGAACTGCCCGTCTCCCCCTTCCCACAGGTCATTAAGTGTGCACTCCCACACCCAGCTTTTCTGTGGCTACCGAGGATCTGAAGTCAGGTCCTCCTGTTTATGCAGTGGTCACTTACTTGTGGGTCCAGTTCCCCAGCCCTGGGACTTTTTTTTTTGGTTTGTTTGCTTTTTGTTTTTAAAGAAGTTACTCTTATGACCTTTGAACATATACATCTGCCGAAGTGTCACTGGTTTCAGAATTGCCCAGAAAACATTTGAAGACTCGTAAAGATCACGCTTTGCGTTCTGTTATAAAAGTCTAGAAAGGAAGGAAGGAAAGAAAAGGGGATCGTGATAATGCTTCCGTAAAGAATTGTGTGTCACTGAGAGCGGGCCGGCTCTACATGCCAGTCCCTAATGTGGTATCTCTATAGCCTGCAGCCAAAGGAAGGGCTATAAGGCTTGGATTTGGCCCCTGCAGAGTAGTCAAGGAGGACCTGTAGCACCTAGGATTACACTGCTGGAAAGCACAGACCACTGAGAGCAAGTCACAGGTCTCATCGCATCTCTCGCTGAATGTTTCCGCACCAGTCTGCAGCCGCTCGCTCTTCATGTCACTTTCCTCATTAGTTTGGAATGGTCTCAGCCTGGGTGATGTCTTTGGAGGTGACAGCGTACAGACGTTGGATGATGAGCTGTCACATAAGGCAATGAGAAGACACATAATAAACCTTGTGTGTGTCTTTTTCTCAGCCTTGTCTCAATAGCACCATTGCATCCCAGACTGCTTGCCGTGTGTGCTCCTTCCCCTGCGCACTCTGGTTAAAGCCCTGACGAGCTTGCTCAGCCCCATACATTTCTACTCATGTCTCTGGCTGTGTTTCTTATCTCTTTCCCTTAGACTGACTTTGCCCAAGCCAGCTCCTTAACTTTCTCCGTGAGGACCATCCTCTCCTGGAGTTCGCGTATGCCGTTCTGTGGAGCACTTCCGGTTTTTCTTCTCTCAAGTAACTGTCTATCTCTAGGTCTTATCTAGCCAGGACCTTCTCTAGGATTCCAGTGTGAGAGGAACCTGTAACCAGCCCCCCTTACCCCCTTGTTTATGGTACCGAGACTTGAACCGAGGGCCTTGCACATGCCGAGCGAGCTCTCTACCACTGCACAGTAGCTCTAGTCCTCTTCTGCTGTTACCCTTTCCCTTTTGATTTTGAGACATTGTCTTGCAATTTTGCCTGGCCTCTCTCTGCAGCCCAGGCATGTCTTGAACTTGAAGTCCTTTCCGAGAAGCTGGCTTCCTAGGCAGGATCTCCCAATGCGCTCCAGACTAGACTTGAACTCACCGTCCTTCTGACTTAGCCTCCTGAGCACTAGACTCTCAACCGTTGCATAGCTGCACCTGGCTAAGATGCCCTTCGTATATGGCCTCTATAGCACCCAGTTAGAAACTTCTAGCACATTCTTTTCCTAGTACCTCACTCCTCCCTGTGATCCCATCAAGTCAAACATCCCTTTTGGTTTGGGGCTTTTAATCACAAAATTAGACATAAAGCGGATGTCCCATAAATATTTGTTGAAAGAAGGAGCTTGTCTAAACAGATTATAGGGGCTGGTGTGAGGCTAATCGGGTAAAGGGGCCCTTTGTGTAAACTTCATGACCTGAGTTCAATCCCCAGAACCCATGTAAAGGAGGAAGGAAAGAGCCGACTTCATAAAGTTTTCCTCTGACCTCCAGATCTATGCAGTGGCACGTGAGTCTCACCTCTGTGTGTGCTCTTGTACACACACACACACACACACACACACACACACACACACACACACACTAAAGAGAATATGGTAAAAAAAAAATACAACTATATGTGGCACTGAGGTGGATGCTGTCTTGGGCTCTGTTACCAGCCCTCAAGACTTCAGCCCAGGTGTTTCCAGCAAGGCCAGCTACAGTGCAGCCTCTAGACGTTTGCTTCTGTACAGAGAACAGTGTTTTAAATGTTCAGTTGTGAATTCAGAAGCTTGAGTTGTACACAAGAGGCAGCCATGTGGTTCCCAAGCTGAGTTTCTGCTTATTGTTAAGCCCTGACCAAGTCACCTAAAGGAAGGTCTGGCTTACCATTTGTGCCTCCCCGCTACAAGCCCGCAGTGGCTCTAGGCTTTGTAAGACAGGAAAACAGATCACAGATCAATTCTGGCTGCTGCCTCTGAAAAGGGAGAGGAAGATGTATGGGTCTGGCTCCAGGCTGAACCTTTTCTCTCCTCCCTCCTCTCCTCCTTGCTCCCTCTCTCTGCCCATAATTGTAAATCTGAATAAAACCAGAGCTAAAAACCCCAAGTTATTTCCTACCCCGAGTAGTAGAACATATACATCTTTGCATACATACATAAATACATATGTGCATGTGGGTATTTATATATCCATGCTGCCTTGGCCTGTTATGACAGCCCTGCACAGAGACCAGACCTGTGTTTCTAAAGCAGATATATGGCTGTTACTCTGGATCTTTCTTGTTTGGTGGCCTAGAATGTCGGTGGAAGAACATAGGCTCTGCAGCTAGCTTACTGACACAGATTAGCTGGACAAGCACTCTAGGAATTCCTGTGAAATGCTAGGTATTGGAATTACCAGCGCGTGTTAAGGAGGCTCCTTGCCACTGTGACAAATATTGACATAAACAATTTGAGGAAGAAACATTGGTTTGGGCCCCGGGGTTTCGGAGGCGTCAGTCCGTCATGGTAGGAATTGTGTGACAGGGCAGGGCAGCCTGGATTGCTGTAGGCAGGAAGGGGAGGGGCCGGGGGATGGGAGTACGAATGAAGGAGGATGCTGCCCTAGCTACTTCTGTTCCCCCCTCTTCCATTCCACCAAGGCCTCCAGGATGGGTTCTCTCTTCTTGTTGCTTCTCCCTGGAGACACTTGCAGAGGCACCTGGGGGTGTCCTTAGGCATACGTCTTCCAGGTGTTTCTGAGCGTGGTCAGTTTGACAGCCAAGATTATCCCTTGAACAAGGGGAAGTGAAAGGCCTCTGACGTAAGAGGCTGGCTGTGTAACATGGCCGTGCTAATGCCATTGGCCCTCAGACAGATCGTTTAACATCACGAGACTTCTCCTCTCATGGAACTTCCCTTCTTCACTGTCAAATGAGGATGGTAGCACCAGTGACTCTGGGCCAAGAGCTTCCACTAAATTCTGTCTGACAGACAATTTTGTATATTTCAGGGTAGTGGCTTAAGCCCTGGCTGGCATCCTCTGGTGAGGTAGGTACTCCCCCTCTTATCGTTTCTGCTGTGGTGTTCCCCTCTTTTCTGCAGGCCTCATTTATCTATGCTGGTGTGCTCTGTGTATTTGCTGTTCAGCTAACCAACAAGGATTTTGAACAGCCAACTACTATGCCTGTCACAATTGTTCTTGCCAGGACTCACTCAAGGAAACAAACCTAAAAGGAAGGGTGTTTTGAAGTCTTTGAGGCCAAAAGGAGATCCTGGCATACGCAGTTCCAATCCTAATGTTGTCAGTGTGATGACCTGGTCATGGCTACTGATCAGCTTGCCCCAGGCAATAAAATCTGTTGAGGGAGGGAAGATGGACATGTGTTTAATCTGCAGCTCAGTACAGTCAGGGCATGGTTTCCTTAGTGACCAAAGCTCATGGGAGTTGTTTTCTGCATTTCTCTTGTTGGTACCTTCTTCCTCCTGGCTTTCTGTCCCCTTGTAGGGAGGATTGTTTCAGATTATCTTGGGATTGTTTTTTCTCTCCTGACTATATCTTGTTTATTTAAAGAGAATAATAAGCATCATTGTATTGATGTTCTCCAGAGAAAGGGAGCCGGTAGATTATAAGCGTGTATTAATTCATGGCATCAATTAATTAGTTAAGATGTATTGGCTCACATGACTGGAGGATGAAGGCGGGATGTGTCCCGATCCCCTGCTGCCCACAGGCAGGAGCCCCAGGAAAGCCAGTTGTATAATTCAGTCACAGCCTAAAGGCCTCGTTACTAGGGTAGCTGGTGGCTGTAGCAGATGAGATGCGCTATCCCAGCTCAAACTGTGGAGCAGGAGGGAAAAGGCCATCCCTGATGAATTCTTCCTTTTCCTGCTTCATGTTTTCCAAGCCTTAAGGGACTGGTTGATGTCTGTTCTCAGTGGGATGGGCATCACACCTGAGCCCACAGCTTCAAATGCTAAGATTACCTGGAAACAACCTCAGAGACACATTCTGAAATAACAGGAACCTCACGACCCAGGCAAGAGTACCTACAAAATCAACATCGCTATTAATGCCATCTGAGTGGAAAATACTCTTCTCGCTCTGTGTGTGTTGTGCATACATGTGTAAGATCTTTAACACAATCTGAATATGTAGGAAGGGAAGGTTCTTCTGGGGAAAGATGGAGCTTAAAGATCAGTTTTCCCTTACCCAAGTCTTAGACTCTGTTGAAATAAAAGTAAGGTGGATACTGGAGGACGGGGAGGGGGGGGGGGAATACAGGGCTGTGTGCGGGTCCCTGGTGTTCTTGTTAGAGCAAGTTCTTGGTCCTTTTTGAACGTGGGAAGAAGGAAGAAATGAGGAAGAACGTGACTCCTTCCCACAGGTTCTCTTTTTCTACCTCGATCCCCTACCCTAGGAGATACCCACTTTCCACCCTTCTGGGCACACTTGCTACCAAGTTCACACATACATAGCATGTCAAATGGCCTGGGTGCTTCTCTCATCTATAAATAAGTGTTTTTTAAAAACGGGGCCACGGTGGGACCTGACTATTCTTGTCACTCTCTTTTCTCTTCCCATAGGGAAATGGCACATTTAGAAAGAGTATGTGATATGTGATACTTTGTGTCTTTTACAGCCCTAGAGCAAGAGTGACAGGAAAGGTCTTGTACTTAGACTTGCTTGTTGTACTGGGTGGTGTTTTTGTTTGTGTGTGTGTGAGTGTGTGTTTTGTTTTTTTGTTTTGTTGTTGTTGTTAACTTGACATAGCCAGTGCCCTTTGAGAACAGACCCTCAATTGAGACAGTGTTCCCATCACATTGGCCTTTAGGCAGGCCTGTGGGACACCCCTCCCCACCCCCACATTGGTTGATACAGAAGAGTTCAGCTCACTGTGAGCGGTACCACTGCTGGGCACATGGTCCCCAGGGTGTTTAAGAAAGGCAGTAAGCAGTGATTCTCCGTAGCCTCTGTTTAGTGTCTGCCTCCAACCTCCCGTTCACTTGAGTCAAGTTCTGTCTTTGAGTTCCTGCCTTGGCTACTCTGAATGGTGGACTCAAATGACTGACTGTCACATGTAAGCCAAATCAACCCTTTGCTCCTCAAGTTGCGTAGTGGGGTTTTTTTGTTTTTGTTTTAAATCACCACAATAGGAAGCAAACTGAGGCACCTGTTCCGGGCTCCGGGGACCACATGTCTGCTGGCCTCCGTCATTCTGACATCTTCCGTGTTAATGCACACCTCCTCACTGCGATGCACACCTCCTCACTGCGATGCACACCTCCTCACTGTGATGCACACCTCCTCACTGTGATGCCCTGTGGAGTGTACAAATATCTCTGCATTCCTTTGGCATTCCAGTGCAGTGTTGCTAGCATGGCTGGGAATGAAGACTAGCTGTGTCCTTGGTTAAGCTAGTTCCTGGTGTCTTCTAGTTTATTTGTAAATTTGGGAGATGAGCCTGGCAGCTCTCTGGCTGTAAGGGCATTTTGACCTCTGAAGGGATGTGCGTGAAGTTTTAATCTTTCATACCCTCTTCCAAAGGAACATTCAGGTCATCTCAGTTATGACTCAAAATACCCTGTACTGCTATGCTTGTTAGAGAAAGAAAGAATATTTGCTGTAAGAGGCAACCAATCCACTTAATTCAGACTTAGCAATAATAGACTAAAAACCAACTTACGTATTATTGGCTGTTAATTGGATTTTTGTTTATGTTTTGTTTTGGGACAAGGTCGCATGTAGCCCAGGCTGACCTTGAATGTGGCTGAGGATGACACTGAACTTCTGATTCTCTTGCTGCTACCACCTAAGTGCTGGAATTAGATATGTTCACTTCCATACCCAGTTTATGCAGTACTGTGGCTCAAACCCAGGGCTTTGGGCGGTCAAGGAAAGCACTCTGAATTAAGCTACGTCCTTAACCTATCTCCCTGCTTTTTCTGTAGTTATGTGCGTATGTGTATTTGTATTGTGTACCACAGCAGGTGCATCTGGAGGTCAGTAGACCAGGCTGGCCTCCATTTCACAGGCGTCCATCTGTCTCAGCTTTACAAATTCTGGGATCATAATCATGAACTTCCACAGTCGACAAGCACTTTGTCATCTGTGCTTTATACCACCCCCTCCCCCCTCCCCCTGACCAAGCTACTTCTGGTAGTAGAGCATTTATGCTTGTTTGATTTTTGGCTAAGAGCCTTTCTCTCCCTCTGTGCAGCCTCTGACTTTGTCGTTCCCCCGCCCCCCAAGGTCCGTGTTACATGTTCAGTCAAGACAGAGAGTTCTCTGGGTTGATTTCTTTATAGCCAGTGGGATTACAGCCTTCCATTGAGGACTTGTGTAAGGGGAAGAGCCCACAGCGAAGTGCCTGTTAAAATGATACCCGGTCCCTGTGCCCCCTTCCCGCAGCAGAGAGATCTGCTTAGAACCCAATTAGAGCATTTCCCCAGCGGCGCTGATGATCTGCTTGTCCTGTACTTTGATCGCATCTCTCTGCTCTTATACTTATAGCGGACAGTTCTAACTCATGGCAGGAAACGGCCATGGAGAGGGCACTCGCTTCCCTAATGGTCTTAGACCTGGTGGCATTGGTGGGAGACTCTTTCTTCTTTCTACTAAAGATGTGGCTGGTGTCCCTACCATGTGGGTAGGAGTTGAAGATGACTATTTATCATCATTTGGCTTCTGGAGTAGCTGGAACACCTGCCAGCCCATTGGGCGTGTTTGCTCCTCAGGGTTGTTTTTGTTTAGCTTGTGTATTGAGTGGTATATGCAGGCTTACTTTCGTCCCTTTTTTTTTTCCCCACTTAGATGAAAAATTTGTCTTTTGTAGATTTCAGCAAACATTGACAAAGTTAAAGTTAGCTTTCTGAAATGTCATGCTGTTTATTTTGGAGTTTATTTTTTCTTTTTCTCTGCTATGGATCAGGAAATCCAGTTTTCCTCCTTAGGATGCTCAGGAAAGCAGGAGGTTAATGGAAACTTCTGACTGTTGTGCTCATTTCTGCTCATAGGCTAAGGGCCACAGATCACAGACCAGTGAGCAAATCTTTGATGCATAGTTTTTGTTTACACATTCATTGTGTCAGCTAATAGCTTTCTTCTCAAGCATAACTCCACTAAGGTAAAAAGTGTAAACTTATTCTTGTTAATGAGTGAGTTCACCCAGTCTTTTTTGTAACTCCCAAACTGTGATGAGTTTTAGGTTATGATGTCTACTGCATTAGATTCATGACTTTCTCATTAGTTTGTGGTCCAAGGCTAGAGAGAGGAAGGGAACATGCCTGTCTCAGGACTTTTTTTTTTTTTTCAAGTGTGATTCGTACTTTCTGTCCCTCTTGCATCTTAGGAAACTTAGAGCAGATTGTGGGCCCGGATTTAGAGTTTGTTTTCCTAGAAATGTCACTAGACTGTAAACCCAGAAACAGTAAACTCAGAAACAGATTGCCCCAAGAAAAATTCCCTAACGAGCTGCTATCCTCCTCTTCTGTTGCCTCTTCTCTTGTAAGATTCTGCCTCATAACATAACTTCACGGTGCCCTCAAACTTTCTTGCTTGAAAGTGTCTGTTCTGGAGTGAATGGACGCACATTGCCACGTGGATAGAGGAAAGGACAGACGTCTGCCGGCAACATTGCCAGCTGAGTCAGAAGCAGCATGTGGATTCTAGTTCTGCGTGCAGGGAGGCTTAAGGATGACGTGACAAATTACTTTTACCTGTGTTTCTGTTAATGCAAAACAACCTTGTTTACACAAACAACATCAGTGTCGGCATCATATGTACCTGGAGCGTTTTCAGACACGAGAAAGCAGGAACAGATGACAACATGGTCTTTTCCTTAGTAGCACACAGATCAGTTCTACCAATCTGTCGTATCATATCTAGGGTGCTCTTTTTTTAAATTTTTGTTATTTGGTAGGTCAAATGCACATTTAGCGTCATTTATTATTTCTTAGGAAAAGTGTGTGTAATGGAGGGGGGCACTGGAGAGATGGTTCAGTGGTTAAGAGCACTGCCTGCTCTTCCAAAGGACCCGGGTTCAATTCCCAGCACCCACATGGCAGCTCACACCTGTCTGTAACTCCAAGATTTGACACTCCTACACCAAGGCACATAAATTAAATTTTTAAAAAAAGTGTGTATATGTGTGTGTGTGTTGTGTGTTTTGTATGTTTTGTGTATGTGTGTGTGTAGGGGGTAGTGGGGAGAATGATGAATCAATATGGACCTTTGTGTGCTGTGGTTTCCTTTTGGAGGTTAGAGAACAAATTTCATGGACAAAATTTTCTGCTTTCTACTTGAAAAAAAAATTATATTAGTAAAATATCCCCCTTCCTCGCCTCCCTCACCTTCTCTACCCTCTCCATGTGTGCATACATGTGTCGCCTTCTAGTTGTTTTTCAGACAGGGTCTCTCTTACTGTTTTGTGCCTGTGCTGCATGGAAGAGCCCCCTGCTGCCTCTGCTTCTGCCTTTTCTCTCACAGCAGGGATGCTGGGAATAAGATTACACACACTAGCCTCTGCATGTAGGTACCATGGATTAAATTCAGCTGGTCAAGGTTATTTGGCATGCACCGTCTTGATGGTCTGAACATCTTGTTTAAGTTAAACTTCATATTTTGCTTATGGAGTTTTTCCATCTTGAGACAAATACTTTTTATTTTTACCACTTCTGTTTCAGATATTTATTAGAAAGTTCCACATATATTCAAAAGCAGTAAGATTTAACAGAGCATTTTACACACTTACCACTCAGCTTTGACAGCTACCACCGCATGACTAATCTTGCCCTATGTCCTTCCACCCTTTACATCCCTCCACCAGCCTGTTGGTTTATAGCACTATATAAATCCCTTGTAATCTCACCTACAAACACTTAAATATGTCTTTAACATCCTTTAAAAACAAACACATGCCATTATTACACTTAACAAAGCTAACAGTAATTTCTTCATATTTATCTAATTGCTACCTAGAGTTCAAATGTAACATTTAGACGGTACAGAGGATTCAACTAGTAAAATAGAGTCTGTAAGTTCCAACCCACACACAAAGGCAAGTGAAATGAACACCCAACGTTGTAATGATCAGGACTCTCAAAGAAGCACACCAGGTCCCATAAGCGTGAGCCTGGACGTGGTGCTGCTCTTCTCTGTAGTGTGGTCTGTCAGGTTCTGAGGAGGTGACGTGAGAGCCAAGGTCAGCTGAGGAGGTGACACTTGCCTGTACAGAGTTTGGACTGGCATTTGTGCCAGCAGACTTTTCTCCCTGGTAATGCAGAGAGTGACCACCACCACTGTACGGTGATTTATTTTTTGTGTGTTAATTTGTAGCTGAATTGTGTATCAGTTAAACTCAATTACCCTCTTGGACATTTGATGATGACGACAATGATGAAACTGAACAGTTAGGGGGCCCTTCATAAGGTACCAACCCCATAGGGCACAATTCTCATCTGTCTGTGAGAAGAAAACCTGGTTTCTCAGGGAAGCTTCTGTCTTGGGATTTGGGGCACTTACTGATCCATTCTGGGTAAAAGTGACATTTTACTCCCCCCCCTTTTTTTTTTCATGACTTTTAATACTTCCTCTCTGGGCTGAGAACCAGGAAGTGGGAAGTGAGTGGCTAAAACTCAGCTCTGCATTTTCTAACGCACTTGAATGTATCTGTGGTAATGAAGGAAAGGGATGATTGACAGCAAAGCTGCTCTTTATCAAGTCTGATTTAAATGCAGTAGCAAATAGCAGTAGAGTCTTGTCCTAATCTTTTCTGTAATAAAGATGAAATGGGGTATTATGTTCATGTAACTGAACGAGAGTGGATGATCCCAGCCTCTGCCTTCTCAGCCACTGAGAGAGGAATGTGAGAGAAAGAGTCCTTACATGTACGCGGAGCCTTCTCAGCCCCTCTCCACATACAGTCAGCCACAGTCAGACTGAACATTTGCAGACTTTTTTCATGGAGCCCACAGTGGAACCTTTTGTTGATTGTCACAGTTTTCAACGTACAAGAAGGTCTTCGGATTCAGTATTATTCCTCACTGAATTTAACCCACAGTGTAACTCCCTTGTGTTTGTTATCTGTTAGGACTCCCGGTTTTGTAATTTGTGCATCTGTGATCCTTCCTCATTTCTCTGTGCCCCTCCAGCCTCGGTGGTGTTCTTCTACTCGTTCTCTGGGTACCCTTGGGGCTTTCTTCCTACCAGGTGGGGCAGAAAGGCAGATCAGATTGCTGTTTCTATCTGCCTGCCAGGAATTCATTGTCTCTCTTAGGAATCTTTTGTGACATTTAGAGACCACTTTCACGCCTTGATTTGTCAGAGGCTGTGTGGGATAGTATCACCCGGTACACAGATTACTTATCAACAACTTGGTCTACCTTCATTCTCAGTCCTCAGCATTTATTTAGTGAGGCGGGCGGGGATGGAATTGGGGTAGGGTAGGGGGGGTCAGTGGTGTGTATATAGAGGTCAGAGACAACTTGTCAGTTCTCAGCATGTGAGTCCTGGGGATTGAACTCAAGTTTTTCAGCTGGGGAGGCAAATGCTTCTACCCCATGAGCCATCCAGACACCCTGTGCTTCTTTAAAATTTAATTTTTTCCAATGGCTTATTGAGCCAGGGGCTGGTTCTGAAGCCCAGGCTAATCTGGAACTCACTGTATATCCCAGGTTGGCCTTGATCCTTTTGCTGTTTTTGCCTCTCAAATACTAGGGTTGTAAAAGTGTGCCAGCAGACCCAGTGCGACCTAAGAAAGAAAAAGAAAATGGGCACACAGATCCCTTTAGCCAAGAATCAGACGTAGGAAAAATCATTAAATTAAGTGACTATGAGTGAAACACTTTTGGACAGAGGAGAACATGAGCCTTGTTGCTGTGACAGAGAGGGAGACGTGTGCTCCTGCATCTAGACACTTGGACATATTGTGGACAAAGGAGAGCGAGGGGGCTGTGGTCCTCACCTTTAAGGAATGTGGCCCTGATGAGATAAGACACAGTGTATAAGATAAGTAATAGTAATCCCTCTCAGGAACAGTCATAGGGGAGGGGAATAAGGGGAAAATGGGAGGGAGGGGAGAATGGGAGGATACAAGGGATGGGATAACCATAGAGATGTAACAAGAATAAATTAATTTAAAAAATCTGCATAAAAAAAGATAAGTAATAGTAAAGTTGTATGGGATCAGTATGGAAAACTGAAGGACTTGAGGTAGAGGGTTCATCAAGTTAGTTAGGATAGTAATAATAGTAGCAACGGCTTATACTTATTAACAGTTTGCGCATGCTAAGTACTGATTACACATTCTGTAGGTGTTCGCTCATTTTATCTCCGTGTGATAATGTGTCAGCCATGCAAAACAGGCATGTCTAGTGCTCCTGTTTTACAGCTCTGAAACCAAGCAAGGCTAATAAACACACTGAGGGGATGCCAGAGCCTCTGCAGGTCCTCGGCACCTAACTCCATAGCCACAGTCTTATCAATGCCGAAGAAGCCTGGGAAGACTTGACCAAAGGGGAACGTTAAGCAAAGAAAGTAGACCACACCCTAAAGAGGCCGCTGGGTCCAGGGAGACCTCAGAAGGAAAGGCTCATCCAGAATGTGTGAAGGGCCCCAGTGCGGCCGACGGCGCTTGGACTTGATCCACTGAGTAGCCGGAGAGACAGTGAAAGAACTTCGAAAGAAAATATCACGATTGCCCTGAGGGGACAGAATTCACCATGCGTTAGCCACTCGGATTAGAGCTTGGGCTTTCTAATCATTTCTGCTCACTCGGTCCTGTTTGCTGTCCCTTTTGCCTTTACCTTAGCTCTTTCTCCCTTGCCCTGTGAGATCAGTAGCTCAGTCCTCAGTGACCAAGGAAGTAGACGCTCACTGTCCCTCTGGCAGCTGGGGGGTTCCTGGTAACCCTCAGGAGTCTGAGGTCCTGTTGCAGAGACTTCCGTGAGCGGCAGTAGAAGGTGAAACAGCATCGGGTCCCCTTCAGGGATTTCTGGCTTTGATGTGAAACAAATAACAAACACTCACATTTCAAGACAACCTTAGGACCCCAGAAGGATGGGGACACTTAGAGACCCTTGTAGGATAGTGATAGCTTCAGTTGTCCTAACAGGTCTTTGTTAAGTCCCCAGGGGCTGATTAGAAGGACCTCTGTTAACTCATGAAGACTGTGTTTGGAGAAAGGTTAGGCATGCAGCCACCATTTTGTATTTAACTTCATAGTGATGAATTCACAATTTCAATACAAGCCCCAAATCAATGTGTGAGGACTGGTGGCAGCGCAAGGAAGGCAGCCGTTCACTGTTAAGTGACACAGGGCTCCTGAAATAGAAGAAAAGGCGAGGAACACCAGTTAGTTGCTACGTCTCTTTTTTTTTTTTTTTTTTTTTGGACCAAGAAAATAAGGGATGAATAAATGTTTTGGCAAGACCTCATGAAGATTGTTAACAAGGAAGCGGGCTCAGGACTCAGCCAGGCAAGGAAAAGTCGAAAGAGTTGTTTAGACTCTGAGGAACAGTTCAAGTGTGCAAGGAGAAGGGAGCCTCTGTGTCCTCAAAGCAAGCAAGGACAGTGCCTCGTTTTCCTAAAAGCTTTATGTTGGGAGGAGAATCTGTGTAGAAGCCGGAAGCAATAGGGGAAGAGGTGAGAGGACAGGGCTCCAATTCAGATTTTCCTTGAGGCATGTTGTGAATAGTTAATGACACCACATGACTTTAAAGTTTATTTTATTTATTATTATCGTGTGTCGTGTGTTTGTGCGTGAGTGCGTGTGTGTGTGTGTGTGTGTGTGTGTGTACATGTGTGTGGACACCAGAGGACATCTTTGTGAGTTGGCTTTCTCTTTCCACCTTGCCTTTGAGGCAGTGTCTCTCTCGTTTCTGGCAGGCTGCATTTTTCAAGAGAGTTGGCTGAGAGCCATCGGCTCACTGTCCTGTCTCTGCCTCTCATCTCACTGTCGGAATGTTGAGATTTCAGAGCATTCCTGGCTTTCTTAGGTTGAATTAGCTCAGTGCCATTAGGTTTGTGTGGCAAGTGCCTTTACCATCTTGCTGGACCCATATACTACTTTTTAAGTTTTGCTTATAGTAATGAACCAATCGTTTTTCCAGATAGGGCCTTACTAAATAGGCCAGGCTGGCTTGCAACTCTGTCTTCTTGCCTCCTCTTCCAGAGTGATGGGATTACAGGTGTGCACCACCGTATGTATGTAGGCTGACTTTACTTTAAACCCTAGCTAGTTTGTCTTGAGTCTTATCTGGGAGAAAAATGTGACTATTAGCTGCTCTCCTGACAGAAAATTTCACTATTATGACTATTATGCTAATAAGCAAAATTACTAGGCGAGGCTACAGTTTGCTTTCTGGTTTTAACATTTCACCTTTTTCTAAGAGGAAAGTTAAGTGGCATCCACTGAACTATCATATTAGTGGCTTGATTTGACAGTGTTCAGAGTAGCAGCCATGCCTTTTCTTTCCAGCACCATGTTTTTTCTCCTGTCCCCACCATAGGGTGTGTTCTCTCCAGAGTCATTTGTCCTCCCCTGGGACAATCGGAATCTCTCCCTTGACTCCTTGGTCTTTTTTCTCTGACATCTGGTCACACCCTCTCTCCATGGCCCGCTGGCTAAGCTCTGCTGTTTGTATACCTCAAAGAAGAGGTTGAACTGACCGATTCTCAGACCTATACAGGGCAGGAACCAGGAGCTGAGAATCCACAGTGTCACAGGCTGGATTATGACGCCATTTGGGAAGGGTTGCATATTTAGGGACGAGATTAAGGCTGGATTCTGAGTGCTTTGTGATGCTGAGGCAATTGATGTTTGTTTGCTGCCATCCTAAGCTTGGGGTCCCCCTGGAAGAAAGAGGCAATTCTGTGGACTGAGAGGGGAGTTACGGAGTAAATTAGTTAATGTTAGGATACACATACACACACACTCATATGTATGTGTGTATATATATATATACATACATATATATGTGAGATATATATATACATATATTATATATATATATATATATCCTGTTACAATATCTGTAAATTTGGTTTTATTATTGGGCTTTTACACAAAGAATTGGATTAGTGACAACTTCATCGTTTTATTTAAGTACAATATGTGATAAGCAACGTTCAGTCAGTTGTTGTAGTTGCTGTAGTAGTCATAAGCGAGGTCATAGTAATAGAATTCGTTTCTCTCCCTTCAGGGGATTGGAAGTCTGGCATGCTCTGTTGCTGGTCAGGGCCCTCCTGAGCCGTAGGCCATTTCCTTCTCCCTGTGTCCTCACGCTGCAGGGCGGAGAGGGTTCCCTAGTGTCTTGTTGTATAAGAGCACAGATGCCTTTCATGAACATTCCCCTCATGACTATTCAGTTTGCAGAGGCTCTGCCTTCTAGTAACATCACATTGGGTGGCACAAACACTGTTACAGTGGCACACAGACCTCCCCCACCCCCAAACAAAGCTAGGCTTTTGATAATAACTCAGAGAGTGGTCTTCCCACACATTCCTTCAGCAGCCTAAGGTGACCATGTGACATCTTCTCTCCTCCTCTCTTCTCACATCCCCCCTCCCCTCCTACTCATACTTTCCCCCCATTTATATATAGTCCTAAAATGGGCAACTTAAAAATAAAGAACATATACATAAAAAGGCATGTGTAATATATATTTAATTTTAGTTGTCCTCACATTTTATAAAAATTGCACCAGACCATATATAATCTTTGAACCTTTTTTTTTTTTTTTTTTTAAACCTGTTAAGTTCATCTTCGTTGCTTCCCATCACTTTGGCTTACTTACTTATCTGCTTGCACTGCTCTGTTTCTGGGCATGCTCAGTTCATTCTTTCACTTTCCTGTTGCTGGGCATTCAGCTTGGTAGTAGGTTTTGGCTGCTGTAAACAAGTTTGCCTTACACATATTCGTATGTACATGCATGTCCATGTGTCTGTGTGAAAGCAACTTGTTTTTGTGTGTGGTAGTGGATCGTTGGTAAGCAGCAGTAATACTGTACTCCAGGAGGCATTTGTAGAAAGACAGATCTATAGTACTCACTGTTTCAGTCTGCTGTGAAGAAGCTCGCGAGCTTTGTAGATGAGACTCTATCTTATGTAGCTCCGTTTCTCCTCTGAACTTCCCAGACTTCTTCAGTGCCTGGAAAGCAAGCGTGGGTATACAGCAGGCATCTATTTGAAACACGATTCCGGTGCCATCACGGCTTGTTGATGTCATCTGTTGTTCAAGTCCTCGAACCTAAAGCCATGTGCCATGTATGATGGATCCTTTTTGTTCTTCTTGTAACATAGGTCAGTTCTTTGCATTACTTTAGTGGCTGCTGTGGACTAGGCAGACACAGTCTTCTTGCCCGTGTGTGAGATAAGCTGTGCACGGTGGTACACATTTGTAATCCCAGAGCTTGGCAGGCCAAATTAGAAAGATCCAGAATTCAAAAGCAGCCTGGGCCACTTGAGACAGATGCAAGCAAGCAGGCCAACAAACAAACAAACAAACACTTCTTTAAATGATTTATTTTATTTTTTTTTCTTATGTGTATATGTGAGTACTGGTGCCTACAGAGTTCAGAAGACGGTATTGGATCCCCCTAGAACTGGAGTTACAGGTGATTGTGATGTGGGTGCTGGGGACCAAACTCTGTTCCTTTGGAAGAACAGTGTGCATGCTTAACTGCTGAGCTGTCTCTCCAGACCTGACAAACCTTTTGGTCCAGTCAGAAGAGGATATGTTCACATGGAGAATTAGCCATGTATGTGCTCAACCACTTACGTCATTGGATCTAAGGGAAGACTTACTGGTGAGAAAGTAGGGTGGTAGTATGAGACATGATACTTGGAGGAATGTGAGCTCACAGACGGATAAGGGAGGCAGCAGGTGGGGTAGACCATTATAGACATGTAAGAGGCTGGGGAATGTGGAACAACTAGGTTAAGGTGAGTGATTGGTTTTGAGTAGGTTGCGCCATATGTAGCTAAGATGATTCAAATGGCATTTGCTCGAGTCTGTGTTGCTTTGGTTTGGGGATTTATAGTTGGACCAATGTCATTTTTACTCACTCCCAATATCTGCTTCATGACTTGACCTTTTAGGTCTGTGATGCTCAGGGTCATCCTCGCACCCTTTCCCTCTGGGCCATCCCCACTGGGTGCAAGCCGGGCAGGTCTGATGTATGCCAGAGCAGAGGAAGATAACCAGTGACTTCTGGTCCTTATCAGCCTGTTTGTTTTGACAGACTCAGGAGTAGTCTGTGTTCCTAGAGAGGTGTTTTTCTCTCCAGAGACCAGACTGACACGATTTCAAGGCTGTGTGGTAGCATCAGAACATTCTGGGGAGGTTCTACTGCCCGCTCCTGGGGTCTTTCAGACCCAGCACCCTTTCCTTACTCTCTCTGTTCCCAGCTGCTTTTTATCTATTTGCTTTCCAGTGACGAAAACACTCGGGGTGCTGAGGGATGGCTCCTCACCCACATGCATCCCTGACCATCTGTTCTCATATGCTCCACGGCTAGCAGAGGGAGTGATGATTTTGGGGAAGAGGACTAGAGAGGCCTGACGGACAGCAGGAATCTCTCTTTACAGAGAAAACAGTCAGTCCTCTGTGGCCAATTCTTCCTCTAACTAGAGAGATTATACAGCCTCTCCACATGTGAGTGTACACACACTTGGGAAGATAGGATAGAGTTGTACCAAATAAAATTTTTATCGAAATGGATAATTGTAGAGAAATGCATTGTGTTATACCACGGTACAATATAGCGTTATATTTTGGATGACTTTTTTCTATGTCTTTATTTTAAGTTTGTGTTTCTTAGATGTCTGATTTCTTTGTATTCTTGTGCCTTCATAGACTAAGGTTAAGAATACGTGGCCTAAAATGTGGTAGCCCTGTACTTGAACCCCTTCCTCTGTAGTGTTTTGAACCCATACAGTTTCCTCATTTTAAAATGGGCCACTAATAATACCCCACTTTCATACTGGGTTATTTGGAAGGTTATGTGAGTGGAATGCATATTAAATATTTCGTAATAGCCTTCTATGGAGTTATTTGAATTTGGGTCTCATTTTTTTTCTTTTCTTTTTTCTCTTTTTTAATGAGATATTTACTCACTGAGATGAACCAGTCAGAAAGATGGACATTTGAAAACCAATGGGCTGTCTTCTGTGGTGTTCCATGGAGTTTTCTGCTGATTGGTTCAGAGGTTAGGTGGGAGGATGACGACATGCACAGACGGAAGGGACACCTCTGCCCGAACAGGGCCGTCCCTTGCTTTCAGAGCACAACTTTGAAAAACTCCATCCTTATAAAACTTCCCTGGGCAAAGCCTCTTTCTCCGCCTGGATGTCATCTGTGCTGGGTGCATCCTTCTCTGCTTTTGTGTATTCAACTCTGAACACTTGGAGTCGTTTATCCACATGCACTGTGTGTTTGTCCCACCTCTCTCTTTATAAAACACGTTCCTGCCGGGGCATCGAGTCATGTGTTCCCCCCCCCCCCTGCCCCCTCCCCCTACTCCCTCCCTCCCTCGTATGGAAGTGCTGTTTTCCCTCTCTTTAAGGAGCTAGGAGATAACTGGACTCTCCACTCACTATGTATCAGGTTATCAGTCCGCTCCGCTTTTCTTAGATTGATGTGTGATTTTAAAAAAGGGTCAGAGCGGGTCACATAATGGTGACGTATGTGTATCACTTGGTATGTGTCATCTCTGCCACTTCTGTATCATGAGTTTTATTCAAAGCTGTGAAAAGGTACTGAAGCATTAAAATTGGAAAGCATCTAATTTTCTGGCATTTTTGTGTATGTTAAGCTGCTGGCCATCTTGATGGTATTATCAAATCCAGCCTCAATTCACAAGAATGCTAAGAAAGTCAATGTGACTTGAACAGATTTGAAAAGAATTGAACTAGGTCTCTGTCTCTCTCTGTCTTTCTCTGTCTCTGTCTGTGTCTCTGTCTCTCTCTGTCTGTCTGTCTCTCTCTCTAATGTAATTTAGCATTTTTAGAGTAAAGTAAGAAAGCAAGGATGGGGGTAATGGTATGGGCAAGGGAGCCAGTGTGTTGAAAGTTAGAGACAAGCATGAGGAATAGCAGTGGCGGCTATGGCACTGGGTTCTTCTGCAGGCACTGGGCTTGGCCTGGCTTCTGTCTAATGACCCTGGGTCTTTTGTGTTCCAGTTGAACTAAGTTGTAATACCGACTCACCCAACTGTGTACGTGTAGTAGGATGTGGGGTGGGGTAAACACAAGCCGGAGACAGATTGTTTCATGTAGGGAAAGGATGTCTTCTTAGTTTCGTCCCATCTGACAGGCTCTGCGACACACGGGGTCAGATCCTAAGGCAGTTGGAGTGGTCACCTTCGTGATGCTATTATGTAGTTATCAGGTGACGTGTGCTTGAGCTCTCGTGACGCCTCTTGCTCCTTCTCATCACTCTTCCCCAGTGCTGCAGTGCCAGGAGCACCCTGAACACCTGATGGGGGCATCCTAGCCGCACTGCGTGTGCCCTGTGAGTTCAGAGAGCTTTAGAGTCTTCACGCCCATCAGCTCCTAGTGTGTTTGGCTATTGCCAGCGCCATCTTTCCTTTGCCTAGCCACCAGGGCCTGGAACGCTAGACCTAGAAGGTCCTTGACATCCTTGTCATCCAGAGTCCAACTCCTTCAGTTAGATGGTGACTCAGGAGACCTGAGGGTACAAAAGTGGTACAGGATAAAGAAGAAGAAAACAAAATTGTGTGTGTGTGTGTGTGTGTGTGTGTGTGTGTGTGTGTGTGTGTGTGTGGTGTTTTACTGCTTCTCTTAGGTACTCCAAATAGGGTCATGTAAGTTAGACTACCATAAGACAGATGAACAAGACAGAAAAAAAGAGATGATAATCATGATGATGATGATGATGATGATGATGATGATGGTGATGATGATGATTTTGTCTCACTTAGCCCAGGTTCACGTAAAACATAGGATACAGCTAAGGCTGACCTTGAACTTGTGATCCTCCTGCCTCCATGCCATCTCTGAAGTTCTGGGATTGTAAGCATGTAGCAAGCTAAGATTGAGAAATGACAGACCACAGCCCAGGGGAATTCCCAGTGTTGAGTGACTCAGATGTGGGAAGGGGGTTTTTAATTTTTGTTTGGTTCTTGATGTTGACATTTGCCATTCTCTGACATGGATTTTAGGGTTTTTTGTTTGTTTGTTTGTTTGTTTTTGTTTGCTTGCTTGCTTGGTTGTTTTGTTTGTTTGTTGTTTTTTTGTCTTTTAATACTTATCTCCTGTTAGTCTAGAAAGCAGAGGACCCTTTCTGTGCTTCGGTTCTTTTGAGTAAATAGGGACCCACAGTGCTACCTAATGAAAGACTTCATCTATCACACGGTCTTATAATGAGCCCAGCACATAGTAGATGCTCAGTAAAGGCTCCCCATCCTGTAATTATTAAGTGTTTACTAGACTGTAAACTTAGGAACAGGGACTATTTCTTGCATCATTGTTTCACTTCTGCTAGCAATGTGACTGGCATATGATTAATATTCAGTGTTTGTTGGATGGATTGACATGGCTTAATAGAGAACTTGGAGGCTCCATTGTCGCAAATATTTGTTACATTTAAGTGAATAGGCTTCCTTGCTGTCTTTTCATCCCAGGCCTCAATTGGTGAATGTGCAGTGAGTGATGTTGGGCTGAGGCCATGGGCCCAGGGATTTATTTTTATTGCCTTGATTCTGTTGAAATTTCTTAGGCATTGATTACAATGGCAGAGACTTGTTAATGGGTCATGAGTATCATACCAGCAAGAAAGACACACAGCACCTTCTGGAGAGCACTCCAGTTCGTAGCTGCTCCTTCTTGGAAATGCTTCCCTGGCTGAGCGTCCTTAGTGATGACTGCAGGCAGCTGACCAGGCAGGTGCAGGCCAAGGGTCAAGAGACAAACAGCCTGTGAAAGGCTCAGACTGCAAGCTCAAGCCTGATGTTTGCCTTCCACGGGCCTCTCAGTTTCTTTGCTAAAACTGGAGAATAGGACCAGAACTGTGTTACCCTAAATTCCCAGGCTTGCTGGAAAATGTTTAGAACGCCCTAGACTAGTTAAGCATGTCAGGGGGATGGTTTCAGTGGAGACACCGGTACCTGGGGAGATGTTTCTGTGAGTGCTTCAGCAAGTGGCTGAATGGCATATTGGGTCTGTCTGTGAGATGAGCTGGAAAATAAAGTCACTCAGTAGTAAATGAACCCAAAGCCTCCCCCAGCCCCATCTGTGTGTGTCTGTGGGTGCCTGTACGTGCGCACACTTATGTGGAGACCAGAGGTCAACCTTGTGCACCTTTCTCTATTGGGCTCCACCTTACCTTTTGAAAGAGGTTCTCTCGTTTTTGGCTAGACTAGCTAGCCAGCAAGCCCTGGAGATCCTTTGGGCTCCAACCCTCAGTGCCGGTGTTAGAGATGTGCACCCTAAGCCTGGCTTTCTGGGGGCCCAAATCCGAGTCCTCCTGCTTATCACCCACTGAGCCATACCTGTCGGTCCCAGAGCCCACATGTGAAGCCAGGTGTTCCAGTCTTCTGATGTGGGTGCAAGGATTTAACGTGTAGTGGCTATACAAGCAGGGCATTGGATATCTGAACCTTTCCCTAACTAAGTCCCAATCGAGTTCTTATCATGCCTGCAAGGTAATGCAGTTTTGCAAGAGCATTTGGACCTTGACAGAGTCCCTTGCCTGATTTGGCACTCAGAAAGACCAACTTGGCCAACTTAAAAATAAACTGAAAACAAAACAAAACCCCAAACACCTGGTTGTTGCTTGTTTGGTGACAAGAAAACATTGCCATTTTGCCTATATTCCATTAGAGAGGAGAATGTTTTTATTACTGAGTCCTAACTAACTGTCCTTGGTTCCCTTCTGTGCTGCAGTGCTCCCTTAGGCTAAACCCACAAGAACAGTAGTAAGTCATAGACATCTGTGTGTGTGTTTCATACGTGCCGTATCTGTCTGAATGCTGAACATCCGCACCAGTGTTAGTTTTCTGTTGTGGCATAACTAGTTACCAGAATTGTAATTGGTCAAAACAACACTTTTCAAATTTTTGGTTTCTGTGGTTCAGGAGACTGGGCAGATAGCTTGCTTGGGTCATCTGTGTAGGAATTTACGAAGCTGTTAGCTAATGTGTCAGCTGGGCCTGTGGTCTCATCTGAGGCTTGACTGGCAAAGGACTTTATTTCATTGGAGGAATTTAGTGCCTGTGGTTTTAGGACAGAAAATGTCATTTCTTTTTATTCCTTTCTATGTCTGTCTCTGTCTGTCTGGTGTGTGTGCGTGCGTGCGTGCGTGCGTGCGTGCGTGCGTGCGTGTGTGTGTGTGTGTGTGTGTGTAGGTACATATATGTAGTTGTTCATGGAAACAGAGGTCATCCTTACATGTCATTTCTCAGGAGCTATTCCTGACCAAGAATTCACCAAGTAGGCTAGACTGGATGGCCAGTGAGCCCGAGGGATCTTCCTCTCGTCTTTGCAGTGATGGATCACTTTGTACGTTTGTGCTGGGATCACAGTCGGCTCTTTGTGCTTCCATAGTTAAGTGCTTTACTGATTGAGCGTCTCCCTGGCATTGAGTTTCATTTCTCTTTAGCTGTTAGATGGAAGTTACCTGCAGTTTCTTATCCATATGGATCTCCCTACATAGACACCCTAGAGTACGGAGCTGGTTCTTTTTTAAGTACCAAAGGGGGTTGGGTTTTCTTATAGCTCAAACTCCCGTATAGACATGACCTCAGTCTCCTGCTATTATTTAGTAGGGAGCGCCAAGATCCCAAACTGCTAAATGAATTGTCTGATGTTGCTAAGTATCTAATAACAGAGGAAGAACACGAGTTGACACCTATAACCTCAGCATCCAGAAGCAGAGACAGGGTTGTTCACTGAGGCCAGTCTAGGTTATATAGAGCAAGGCTACCTCAGAAAGCAAAACAACCACAAAAAAGAAAAAGGAAAATAAAAAATAAAAAAGGCTGGATGATAGCACTAAAGATTTACCACATAAGCTTCATTGTCCACACAGCCCCTGCAGTAGGCCTTATCACTAAACAGAGCCGTTCGAGCGCCGTTCCTTTATGACCTGGTGTTAGCCGACTTCCACATTATTCTTTCTTTTTTCAGATACTTAAGTTGCTGTAGCTTCACCACAGGCTAATTCTAACAGGCTGTCCTTTAAAAGTACATAGTTAAAACGAAAGGAGAGCATCTGATGACACCTAGAGCAAAGTGAAGAGCAAAACCGAAAACCCCAGAATGGGCTGGGTGCAGTAGGTATGCCTGCTATGCTAGCTAGCACTTAGGAGGCTGAGACAGGAGGATGCTGTGAATTCACGACCAGTCTGGACAATATAGCAAGTGCTAGGCCAGCCAGAGCAACGGAGCAATAGCCTGTCTCAAAACCCAGCAGAACAAAAGATCCTCCATGAAGACGCAGAAGGCTGTACATGTGATCTTGGTGGTACTTTCCCTGCATGTGTGAGTTCTTCAGCATTAGCAGAATACACCTTTGGCCTGATTTAAAATATTTCTTTTAATTTAGCAATATCCATTTTCTAATTTCATAAAACATGAGTAATATGAGAAAGGCAGAATTTTTTGTTTATTTAACTTTCCTAACCTGTAAAGCCATCTGTATGTGGATCTTGAGCGATATATAAAATCTATTTCTATAAAATTTATTATAAAATTTATATTTTAGAGTTAAAAAAAAGCCCTCAGTTTTGTGTCTGTATGCTTTCTTCCATATAGAGCTGTGCTTCAAGGTGCTTTAAAGTCTGTAAGTACAGGGACAAATGAAGCACAGATTGGATTTAATGATTGTTGAACTCTTTCACAAGTAGAAGAAGGAAGGAGAGCTATAGTGCGCTGGTCCTGAGGCTCGGAGATTGGCCTTCTGGGTCAGCTCCATGCTGATGTCAGGACTGTTGAGCTGAGGACAGCATCTCTGTCCTAAAGAGGAGAGGGACGGGGCCCTCCAGCTGCAAGAACCTCCAAGCAAGGGAAGTCAGCCCTCTGCGTTTGCTAGTGAGGACTAAAAGGTGCAGAGAGGACGAAGTTTGACTTCATGTACTTAACAATCACGAACTCGTCTTCTCGGAACTCACTGCTGACTGGGAAACCTCCTCGAACTCCAGGTTAACTTTCCTCCAATTCTACACCTCTGTTTCTTTTTATGAGCCACATCCATGCCATATACATCACTATAGCTTGTGTGCCCCACATGGGGTCTGGATCCTATATACTCAGTGCTAGTTGACTTGAAGAGAAAGTGTTTAAATGTGTTTATCATACTTATTTACTCTGTGGGAGATGGAGTGTCCAGTCTATATTTCCACAGCTTCTATCTTAAGGCTTCCTTATTCCATAATCTAATACTCGGTGAACAAATTTCAATCCAATGTATCATTATCTTTCATTTCTCTCCTGCTCCCATTTTTTGTCATTTGTTTTTGGCTACCAACCATTGTGTATTTTTTTTTCTATTTCTCTAATTGTGGTAAAATGCACACCACATAACGTTGACCATTTAAACTATTTTTGAGTATATAATTCAGTGGCATTGGGTATAGTCACACTGTTGACAACCATTACCACCGTCTGTCTCCAGGACATTTATGTCTTTTTCCAATGGAAACCGTCCTCGTTAAAACAAACACTCCCTTCTTTGTCCAGCTCCACATACCTGCTTTCTGTCTTTTGTGAATTGTGACTATCTCACTTGAGTGAAATAAAAAAAGTATTTGCCCGTCTGTGACTGGCTTTTTCACTTAGTGTAGTGTTAAAAGGCTTTTTCCTGTTGTACTAAGTGCCAGAAATCCATTCCTCTTTAAACCAGTCATTTTCTTAAAGAGTCTAAAGAGTACCCCGTGAGTGTCTGGTGCTGCAGAGCCAGAAGAGGGCATTGGATGCCCCGGAACTATAGTCATAGACAGTTGTGAGCTGCCATGTGGGTACTGTAAATGAACCCGAGTCTCCTGGTAGAGGAGCAAGTGTTAACTGACTGCTCTGCCATCTCTGCAGCCCCCATCCTCTGTCTTCTAAGACTCAAAGTGTTTGTAGTTTGTGTAGCCAGGGTGTGACTTTTCCTCCAGACCTGTCTGTGACCTTTTCCTTGAATGACACTTCTTAAGGCATGGCCTATTTTCCTGAACTGTGTTCTTCGGGAGAGCCAAGTAGAAAAACAGCATACCAGGGGCCCATGCATGACCAGGGAGTACATAGTCGTGTGGAAGAGATGATAGTGAACTCTGCTAATCATAGTGCCAGGTGGTATGTGCTGAAGCAGGGCTGCAGTGAGTCCGCATGATCTCCTGAGGCTCGTGGAGAGCTTTAGAAAGGTTCAAAGAAGAGGTCAGATTTCAAATGAGCCTGAAAGGAGAGAAGGTGTTCAAGGTGGAGAAAGATGCGAATGGCATTCCAGGAATGGCCTGAGCTCAGACAAGTGAAAACACATGGCTGCCTGGAAGAGCTGCAAAGGAGCTGCGCTGTGTGAGCAGAAAGCGGAGATGGGGGATGGTGGGAGACTTCAGGTGTGCAGATTCCGTGTTAGGACTTGAGGGCGTGGGCTAGCTAGCTGGAGGCTCTGTGCAGCTACATTGATGCACTTGGACCTGTGGGATGCAAGACTGATTGGAATAGGAGGAGATGGTCCTCACCAGTGGGCAGGGTTGAAGGAAAGAAAAGAGCTGTGGTATTGCTTGCTACCTTTTAGGCAAGAGATGCCAAGGGCCTTGACCAAGGTGGTTAATGACAAAGGTTTGTTCGTGATGTAGCTGTCTTCGCATGCGCTGAAATTCTTATAGTTTCGACTCCACGTAGAGTTCTGTTTTCGCAAAGCCTCTGCCAGATCTTTCTCTATTATAACCCAATGGGTAAGAGTTAATTAATTTATAAACGACAAGCTGGGTGGGTTCCTTCCTTCAGGCTTACACTCAAGGGTAGTTTGTAGTAGTGCCCTGTGTTCCAAGTGATGTGGTTTCTACAGTTAGATAGGGGCAGCGCTTAAGGAATGGGAGCGACACAGAGTAGCCGAACGCAACTAATTAGAATCAGTCAGCCATGCTGCCTGAGACCTGCCCACTACTGCCAGCCTTCTCTGATCTCTTGACAGCTGCAGAACTCAAATGAAACTTTCCCTCAAGTATATAAACTTTCCAGTTGGAAATAGGGCAAGGCTCACACAGGCCTGTAGTTCTCGCACACAGGGGGATCAGGAATTCAAAGTCAGCTTCAGCAAATAGGGAGTTCTAGGCCAGCCTGGGCTATGTGAAGAACCTGTCTCAGAAAGCCAAACCAAAAACAACAGAAAAACAAACATACAAACCAAAGCCCCTAGGATTTCGAGAATAAAGCTGAGTT
Organism: Acomys percivali; assembly: GCA_907169655.1. Classification (NCBI taxonomy): domain Eukaryota; kingdom Metazoa; phylum Chordata; class Mammalia; order Rodentia; family Muridae; genus Acomys; species Acomys percivali. The sequence continues at coordinate 14,621,675 of OU015745.1, read as the reverse complement.
AATTTCAAAATCACCTCTCCTAGGGCCTAGCTAATGATCTGGAAAGAATTCACTTGGTTCTTCAAAAAGTGCTTTGATAGTAAGCTAAGCAGGAAACACACATAGTTGCAGCAGTGGCCCGCATGCAGTGTATAGTCCCGATGGTAAAATGTCAGATTACCTTGGAACTAAAGAACAAAACAAATTCAGTATCTTTTAAAAGTCATACAAGGCTGTACACAGAGAAAGGGGAACTACTACTTGGCACAAATGCTGAAGGAGTCATCACCTGACTAAGTGTTGAGTGAAGAAAGTGTTGAGATGTAAAAAAATAATAAAAAAGTTTCAAGGAAAATAACCTTCCCACTAACCTTTGCATTAGTCAGTTCCCCATCACAGTGTTTTCCGCTTTAGTCACTACTTTCAAAGATGTATAAGCATAGAAGATCAAGAGATAAAAATAGGCCAACATTTGAAGTGTGGGTTTTAAAAGAAAAGGTTGGGAAAATTTGGAGATCACGGGCTGAGTAAAGGCCAGAGGGACGGCTTGGTGGCTAGAGGAGCTTGCCGCCAAGCCTGACAGCCTGAGTTCAAATCCTGAGACTCTAAAGGTGGCAGACAAGAGCTGACTCTTCCATGTACACTCCGTGGCATGTGTGCCCTCGTATGCAAATAAATATAGTAAAATTTTAAATGGACTGATGAGAATATTTGGCATAAAAACAGTCACAAGTACTTCCGGGCAAGCCAATTGAAAATAATAACGAGGAGCATGGCACACCATGGACCCCGATCAGCTTCCTTGTAGGGGCTGGGTGTTTACTTTGCAGCTGCTTCCTCAGGAGCACTGAGTGAAAGGAAGTGTATGACTGGCTGTAGCAGATATTTCAGACCATCTGTAGAGCCCGCCAGGGTCCTCAGAACAGCCCCCAGGGAGACGGGAATTCTCAGAGGTTGAAATGACAGAGGTGGAAAGTTTCCTGGATTGGCCTTTACACTGATCTGTTACATACTTCTTTGAATTTAAGATTTGAGGTAGATTTTAGGAGTCATAGGTAACTGTTCTAATCACATACATGTCTATTCATAACCATTTAAAAGGAGAAAAGAAAGGAAAAGAAGGAAGGTAAGGGGGGAGAGGGAGAGAGAGAGAAAGAGGGCAAACAAATGAGAACAGGCTAGCAGCAGGCAGCTATCTGGCCATGCCAAAGCATTTTCAAGTTCTCTCTCAGAAGCTTTTATCTCAGACTTTTCTTTGTTTCTTCATGGGCACTATTGCAGCTGGCATGTATTTTGTCTGTGCAGTAGTTATTTTGTCTGCGTCGCCATTGTCAGACAAGCACCGTGAAAGCAGAGCCTGGGCCATGTGAGGTCTTTGCTGTGTTTCCTCCTCCCATCACACACTGGGTGAACATGGTAGGGCCTCAAGAAGTTATTAGAGGAGTGAGTGACCGCTGCTGAGGGGACCGCCAAGGTCTGCGGCTGAATGACAAGCACCAGAGGGGATGGCAGCCTGGAGGTCAAGGAAGGAAGGGAGGGCAGGAGGGAGGCAAACAGGAAGTAGAAGGAAGGAAGGAAGAGAAGGCCTTTTCCTCTTTCTCTGCTGTTCCTGCGGTCCAGTATGAATGCACTAAAAGCAGGAGATAATCGATGTCACATAGAAACAGGAGGAGAAAAAGGAAATTGCTCTGGGAAGTGAGGCTTGAGGGCTTCTCATTGAGTAATGTTTATTTAGAAGGCCAAAAGCGCTGCAAAATTTGAGTTGTCGAAGTTTTATTAATCCAGGCTCTAGTGCGCTCTCCCTTCCCCTCTCCTCCATCTCTCCCGGCTCCCATCCGCTTTCCCTCCTCCTCTCCCCACCCCTTTCTCTCCCTCCCTCTTCCTGCAGCCCTGTGTTATGTATGTGGTTTGTGGTGTGGTATGTGTTGGGGGAGGGTGCTGTGTTTTGTGTCGGGGTGTGTGTGTGATGTATGTGGTTTGTGGTGTAGTGTGTTTGGGGTGGTAGGGACACTGTGTGTTGTGTCGTGTGTGTGTGTGTGTGTGTGTGTGTGTGTGTTGTATGTGGTATGTGTGGGTTTTGCTCTGTGTGTGTGTGTGTGTATGTGTGCGTGTGTGCGTGTGACTGTCTGGCTCCCTTACTTCTAGCCTTCAGCTGGTTTTGAGCAGCATTAGATTTGATTATCAGCATTGGGATAATGAAGCAGTTTTGTGGCCAATAAGCAGAATGTTAGGCTGCCCAGTTCTTCTCAACCTGAATAGCTAAAAGCACATCTTGACTTAAGACTGGTTAGACCTGATCCTTTGATTTAAGGACACAGACACAGAGTTTAGGAAGCCCAACTTAAAATACTAACACATTAACAAAAGCATAAAGCCACGTAGATGAGGACAACAGAAAACAAACAGCCCTCCATAACCAAACAGTATTCCCTGTCAAAACTGTGAAAGGAACTCTGAAGGGAAATACTTACCTGTAACCACAGGGTTCCCCATAATGGGAAGACTATTTCCCTAGAAGATTAGAACAAGCAGTACAGCTGGCAGAGTTGCCCACGTCTGTGCTCCCCCATCACCACAGGCATCAGGCAGGGGGTAAGTGCCTGCCAGGGTGCTCAGAGATGTCTGGGGAGCAGACACAGGAGCAGGAGCCCTGAACCCACAGGCTTAATGAGATACTGTCCTATGGAGTCACAGGGTCTGTCTGTGGAGCCACCATCTCTGCCTCAGTCATTTCTGGATTTGCAGGGCCTTGGATTTCAGTGCTTCATGAGGCCTCTGGAAGGTTCCCTGCCAAGAGCTCCTTAAAAAGCCAGTGTCCCTCTGCTACTGTGCACCAGCCTTGTGTCCTGGCTCTCGATGTCCCCAGGTCCAGCTTCCACCAAGTAATGAAAATAGCAGAGCCTTTCCTTTGGAAAGCAGCTTTTTAAAAATTTTGAGCTATTTGCTGTGGTTATCTCATTCCTTACCGATGATAACAGTGTTAGGAAAACAGGGGGCCGTTCTGACTATCCTGGGACACATGACACTCACTAATACCCACGGGCAGGTTTTGTTGCCCAGCTGGTGAGGGGCAGACTGGATGAGATGCCGTGTCCCTTCTCCAGGGAGCCCAGCTGCAACCACAGGGTCCCTTCCCCACTGCAAGGCTCTCTCTGTCAAGGGGCTGTGCTGAGCAAAATCCCAAAAAGTACGGAAACAGGTGGCAAGCTTCAGCTTTCATGGCTCATTAATTGGCTCTTCTTAGTAAGAGTAAAACGATGTGCTCTGAGCTTCTGTGATGAGCGGGCCTTCCGACCTCCTAGGCCACCCAGGCCACATCTAGGTGGGACTGGGCAGGCTCCCTTCCTACCCATTTCCTCCCCTTCCTTTCTTCCCGTCCCTGTTTGTTTGTGGGGTTGTATCAGTGTTGGTGCACATGTGAGTGTGTGTGCCTGTGTGGTGTGTGTGTGTGTGTGTGTGTGCGCATGCGCGGGTGCATGTATGTATGTAGGGTCTCATAGGTCCTGTATTGAACTTGGAGCTAGGCTGACAGCCAGCGGGTCTCGGTGATCCTCTTGTCTCTGCTTTCAACAGCACTGGGGTTATGGCGCAGCCATGTGACAACACTGTGCTTTTTAGTGGGTGCAAAGGATTTGAACTCTGGTCCTTATGCTTGAACAGCAAGTGCTCTTACCTATTGGGCCATTGCTTAAGCCCCAGCACTGGATCTTTCTAGGGACCTCATGTGAGGTACCGGAGAGGTACAGTAGGGTCAGCTTGGCTGTTCTTTGTGAACGTGACAGGCAAGTGAGAAAGACTTCCAAGTCATCAGGTGGGTTAGCCAGGAGAGTCCCTGTGTGGCTGCCACATTGCCCTCCTGGGCCAATGCCTGGTATTTCTAGGACAATTGCTTTCATGACTGTATCTGTTTGTGCTGTTACAGGGCATCAGATTTACCTTTCACATTCTATAAATGGAACTGGGGCTAAAATCTTGACTTTGTTGGCCATATGACCTGCTGTTGGTTTTTCCTGTTTGGGGAGCCCTCTGCTTCACAATGAGCAGTCTGTCCCCTCAGGTGGCCCTCTCTGCCAGAGCTCCAACTCCTGTGAGTTTGAAAAGGAAGACAAACCTGTATTTGGTAGAAAGGGCCTATTGTTCCCAGGCGGCACTTGTGGCCAACTTCTTGGACTCCTTTGGCCGACTCTGAAGAAGGAATTGAAGTCAGAATGCTAATCAGTGGCCAGCACAGACATCAACAATCTGACCTCAGGGAACTCAGACGACAGTAAACAGAAGGGCTCAAGCTCAGATTCTTGAAGAACAGCGGTGGAAATGAGGCTAGAGAGGAAAATGATACGCTGAGAGAAAGAATTCTCATCCCCCTGTGTCTCAGATGGGCAGCCGCAAAATTAATAAAGCCCAAACCAAATATGCTGGTGCATTCTTGTAGTCAGGTTACTCAGGAAGCTGAGAGCAGAGGCTCACGTGTTCGAGGTCAGTCTGGGCAACTTAGTGAGACCCTGTCTTTAATTTAAAAAAAAAAAAGGTGAAGGGCTAAACGGCTGGGTATGTAATTCAGTGGTAGAATGGTTGCCTAAGCATATGTGGCCCCAGGTTCCATCTGCAGTACCAGTAGAGGCCAAGAAGTTGGGCCTAACCAACCAACAACTTAGGACGCTGAAGTCAGGAGGGTTTAAGTAAGAGGAATAGCAAGTTCGAGTCCAGTCTCTGCAACTTAGAAATACCCTATCTCAAAATGAAAAGTAAAAATGAAAGAGAGGAGGGGCTGGGAATATATGTTAATGGTACCCGCCTAGCATTGTGAGGTGCTGGTTCAATTCCTAGAACTGAAACCAAATGAGAAGAAGGAGGGGATGGGGGATTAAAGGAAGGAAAGAAATGAGTGAGTCAGGCCTGGTGCAGGTCTGTAATTTTAGCCACTCAGGGTGCTGAAGCAGGAGCATTGCAAGTTTACAGTCAGCTTGGGCTAGAGCTAGTTAAAGACAGGCCTGGACAGTTTAGTGAGACATTGTCTGAAAATGAAAGATTGAAAAAGAAAGCTGGGTATAGACTTCAGCGGAGGACAAGCCTGCAGTGGATGAGTGACGCCCCATGTTCAATCCCCCAGTCCCAATAAATAAGTAGATTAAAAAAAAAGGAAGAACAAGACTGCTTGAGGTATGGATCCATTTCTCATTGGCAAAGCTCATGTGGTAGGCAGCCCTGCTCAGCACAGGAGCACGGCCTGTGTCAGCCAGAGTTCCTGAGCTGGGAGACTTCTCTACCTCAGCTGGACACATATGATTGCTTTTCATTTTTGCTGTGTACCTCTTTCGCATGAGGCTATCTGACACTCCTGCTTGTCTCTTCTGGTTCAGAACAGCAGGCTGATACTGAGAATTCTGTCATCGTGAAGGATTGCTTTTCACTTGAAATTCACCGAAATGCGAGGGATTTTGGAACTATGGGAACCAATACAGCAGGGCCTCATTGGTGGGACAATGGGGTACTTGGTCTCCAATGAGGTTCCTTCTCTTAGTTCAAGGGAGGAATTACCCTCCTCAGTAACTGCCTCCACTATCTCTCAAATAAGTTTAGGACTTCTGTTTGGTTGTTCCCTGAGGTTCCAAGTCATATATGTGGCAGGTGTCCAAGTGGTATATCCCAGAGAGCATCATAGTAGAAAGTGTCATGGGCAGTGGAGTGAGGACACCTGGTCCTAGGCTTCTGTCAGTGACTTGACACTTCTCCTCACAGGGCCATTATTGACCTGTTTGGACTGGAACCTAGCTATTAATTTTAGAGTTTTATTTGAGTGTGTGTGTGTGTGTGTGTGTGTCTGTCTGTCTGTCTGTCTGTCTGTGTCTGTTTCATAGTATGTGTATCAAGGTCAGGGGATAGCTTTCAAGTGTCTGTTCCTCCTACCACAGCTCCCAGAGGGTTTTGAAGGGGTCCTCAAATTTGTGTACTGAATGCTTTATCTACTTGCTGGCTCCTAATCTTGCCATTCCCAAGATGTGTTTTTGGTTTTTTTGGGGGTATGTGTGTATGTTTAAAATTAACACTAACTTTTTGATTAACATACAAAGAAGTAGGTTTCATTTTTGGCATATGTATTATTATATTTTGTTGCCTGTTTTTGAGACAAGATCTCACCATAGCTACCTGTAGTGAAGGTTTTGGTTTCTTTAAAAAAAAAAAAAAAAACCCCAGTTATGTTATGCAAATGTTTTGTTTTAATCCCTGGTGTGTCACAGCAGGGGATTATGATTTGCCTTGTGCTCTAGCAGGGGCCTGATTTTGCCAGCTGAGGACATTTGGACTTCTGGGAACTTTTCAGAGGGGATGAATGCCAGAGCCCCAAGAGAGACCAGCTTCTAACAGGCAGCTGCTGCTTCCCCCTGCTGCCGCGATTTGTTGGGTTTGTCAAGTGGATATGCGCAGAGACAAAGCAGAAAAAAATGGGTATCCTGTCAGTGAAGATCAGTCCTGCCCCAAAGAACTCAAAAGTCCCTAGTCAGCAGGAAGCAGTCTAAGGAAAGCTACGCCCCCTCTCCCCTCTAACCTTCTTTCTTGCCTACCTAGTATTAGGGTTTGGAAGGGATTGGGGTGCAGAAGGGTAGTAGATAAAATAAACTAAATAAAGTAGACCCCCCAAAAAATAGTGCTAACAGCTAACCTTGAACTCACTATATCAGGATTGTCATCTCTGCCTCCTGAATGCTGGCATTAGAGGGATGTGCCTCCACATCCAGACCTGCAACAGACTTCGTTCTTACCCACCCCACCCTCAGGTATAATTGTTGTTTATCTCTGCCTCTTCCCCGTGACTGCGCATGCGTGCACAAAGTGGCTCATAAGCCCCTTGACATGCATCAGTTCCTCCTTTGGCCAGTTGTATTCATGATTTTCTCAGCCTCATTGAGTAGAGAGATTGTTCGCACCAGCATTCTGTTCTTACCTCAGTTGTGAGCAGACTCTTTCCTGCTGGGAAACCTTCGTTTCAAACGGGAGACAACTCCACTGCTACCCCAGTGCCATGAAAGACATTAGCAGCCTCAGTGCTTTTAATCAGCCTGGGAATAAGTCAAAGCTAGGGGTCCCGGGGCAGATGGATGCAGCTCGAGTTCAGGATTGGAGAGCCCTCTGCTGTACCGGAACTTCTGTTATACTGCGGGCTATTGACCAGGCCAGGTGGGAGGCTCACTGGATGATGGAAAATTAGCCTGAGGTCAGAGCTAGAAGTGTCCTGGTGCTGTAACTTTTCCTGAGGAGATGTGGGGTCATGGTGCCCCATCCCTGGGAGATTATTGCCACTGGCAGTTTGACGTCAGAGATGGCCCTGGCTTTCTCCTGGTATATGTGTGTGTCCCCTTGTCTAAGACTTGCCATGCTAACACAGGGTCCTTTGTATTACACCACCAGGGAGATGGGTGTTGCTTTATTCTAGACATTTAAAAAAAAAAAAAAACTCACTTGTGATCCTTCCTGGCTTCTGATCCTGTGAGTCAGTTTTTAGAGCTGTTTGTATCTTTCACAAGGCTGAAATCCAGTACCATTTGAGCTTTTCCACTGGTTTATTTTTGTTATCCGTGCCCGCACCCACCTTGTTTTTCAGCCATCAATGAGCATTTGTTGTTACTCATGCTCAGCCAGACACTGTGTGAGAATAGAGAGATTTGTGAGGACCTGCAATAGAGTACATGAAGTCCATTTGAGAACACAAGGCCCGAGCCCACAAACTGTCACCCAGCATTGCTACTCCATTATAAAGTGGACAGTGTTCAGTAGCAGTCACAGAGGTGGGCTGCCCTGGAGTTGGTAGGCACTCTCCGGTGGCCCGAAAGCTTGAGTTTCCCCTTTGCTCTGTTTTATGTGTAATAGTTGACTCAGGCACAGGGAAACATGCGTGAGTTGCAAAGCAGGGAGGAAATGGATGCTTGCCAGTTAACAGCCGACTGAAGGATAGTGGTTCCTAGTTCCTGTATTTTACTTCTGCCTGCCCACCCAGATAGCCGTGTCTTGATTTAATAGATTTTTTTCCTTCTCCTCCCCACTTTCTGTCTCTCTCTCACGTGTGTGTGTGTGTGTGTGTGTGTGTGTGTGTGTGCGCGCGCGTGCGTGCGCGCATGTGCACACTTATGGAGGTCAGAGGACAGTCTCATGTAGCATCAGGATCTCTACCCACTCCCATTTGTTTGTTTATTTATTTACTCATTCATTCATTCATTCATTCGTTCATCCATCTATAGGGCTTCACATTGGTCTGGAGCTCACTGCTTAGACTAGACAAGCTATCTAGTGTCTCTGTCTCCGCATCCCCAGTGCTGGGATTAAAACTGTGCACCACCGTGCCTGGCATTTGGATATTGGTCTGGGGGGCTGAACTGCCTTCCCATGCTTGTGAGACAAGGACTTTACCAACTGGCCTACCTCCCCTGACTTGCTTTTCTTCTTTTGAAGGAAGTTGTAAGGAGAATTCTCGTTGTTGACGTTGCTTGTTTTAGGTGGTGTGAGATCTCAGAAGGTTGGCGTCCCAAGCATATGTGGTGGCTGGTTTCTGCCTACTTGGCTGGGCCATGGTGCACACTGTATGATGGAACATTACTGTGAGTGATTCTGTGTAGGTATTTTTGAAAAAGTCCTGCAGATTGTGGTGCGGCCCGGTTTTGTCCTTCAGTTGAAGGCCTGAACAGAAGAAAACACTGAGTTCCAGTAACAAGAGGGAATTCTGACACCCGGTGGCCTTGGGATTAGATCTGCAGTATTGGCTCTTGGCTGGGTTTCCAGCCTCCTGGCCCTCCCTGCAGATTTTGGGCTTGCATGCTCACCCGAACCACTTCTTTCTGATCTCAGTCTCCCTCTTCCTCTCCCCATCCCCTTTCTTGTACTTCTCTTTCTTCTTCTTCTCTCCCTTCTTTCCTCTTCCATCCACATATCCCCTTATCTTGACTCTCCCAGGAACCTTGTCACAGCATACCCCTTCTCTTGACACTACATAGGTGGTCTCAATTCACATATTTGATTTGCAGAATGTTACTTGGCCTGCAGTGTGTTAATTGGCTATGACAAAGATATATGGATAATTCTGGCCTGGGCTATAGAAAGGGGACTTTTTGACTTTCTGTTATATCAGAAATTGTCTTTGTGGTTACTTGTGTTTTCTTACTGTTCTGTTCCCTTCTGAAACTCCATGGGTCTTTTGGTCACTTAGCTACCTCCTCAACCCCAAAATACACTTATCCATCCCCTCCCAACACACACACACATACACACACACACACACACACACACACACACACACACACACCTTGCCTGCTCTTATCTTTGTTACCCCACACCTTCTGTGCAAAGCTCTGCTTTTGCTTGTCACTAAGGAAGTTATTGAGCTTCCCTGAGTGCCTGTCCCCTGGGGTTGAAGCAGTCGTCAATGCTTACTTACTATGTGTCAACATGTTACGGATATTGGTCCAAGTTCTATACCTGTTTGTTTCATGCTAGTGTCAAAACCACAGGTGGTTGCCACAGTCATTAGCCTCACTCTAGTGAACAGAAGGCAAGAGAGTTATAGAAATAGAAAGAGGGTTGAGCTCATAGTCCCTGATCACGAGGCTTTAAAAGCCTGTTATGATCTGGGAAAGGCTCCAGATATTGGCCAATGCTGTTGTTGTTGTTGTTGTTGTTGTTGTTGTTGTTGTTATTATTATTATTATTATTATTATTATATGTTTTTAAGTTTGAATTCTATGTTTGTATATCTGTGCATATGAGCGCAGGTGCCTGTGGAGGCCAGAGAAAGAAGGCATGGGATCCCAAGGAGCTGAAACTATAGGCAGTTGTGAGCTGCCTAATATGGGCACTGGAAGCTAAACTCGGGTCCTCTGCAATGGCAGTATAGGTACACTCTTAATTGCTGAACTGTTTTTCCAAACCAACTGTTGCTATTATTGAAACGGGCCAGATGCCTTGGGACCCTGAGCTCTTAGGATGTTTTTTAGAGGATTCAAGCCAATGGAAGTTGCTGGTAGACAGTAGTGCTCTTCTTAGAAAGTCTTAGTTATTTGAAAATTGCCTTCTGATTGGCCCCTGCAGTTCCTGAACCCCAGTAGAGCTTCAGATGGAGCTTTTAGGACATGATGGTTGTGGGGAGGAAATATGCTCACTAGCCTTCCTTTAGGTCACGTCAAGAAAACTGCCTCCTACTCTTGACTCTTACAAGGATCAGTGAGCCGAGAGGGTGTTAGACATCGTGGTCCTCTACCACCGGGACCACAGTAACTGTGAAGTCATTGCAGCACTCTGCAGTGTAGCCACTACTAATCAATAGTCTGAGCAAATAGCATGAAAGGTCTTTGGCTATCCTTTGGATGATCTGGGTGTCCCCAGAGAACCAAGACTGGCATTAGGTTTCAGGTTCAACCCATCTGTCTCTTTTCTTTCCCAGCCACATTTCTCTAGATTTTTGACATAGATTCGGCCCATTATTTATTCTTGCTCCTTACGTGAACTCGGTTGACTCATTATTCCCTGTCTGGGTAGAAGGAGAGTAGCACCACCTATCCCATCCCAGAACCACCGTGCAGGCTGCAGGGTCCCCTTCCCAGAACCACCGTGCAGGCTGCAGGGTCCCCTTCCTGTGGTCTCACCGGAGACTTCATTGTTAGGATGGGACTTGTTTTAGGATTGAAGGATAGTCATGTAGCGTTTTAGGTGCTTCTCTGCCCACGAGATTAGATTTCCGTATCCCACTTGTAGAGGGCAAAGGTTACTCCGCTTCATATATACTAGGTCTTTCATCCTGCACCCTCACATAGATGTTATCTATGTCTCTGACCCCCAACTATTTGTTCTTAAGGTGAGCGTGGTTTTTTTTTTTTTTTTTTTTGGCACCCTCATTTCCCATGGCCTATACACACCACTCTTTCAGTTTCTGAACATTCCTCTTTAAATCGTTTCTTAGATGCTATCAGACAGGGGAACAGTGTCCCTGGGTCCTGTGACTTACATGAATAATGTATAGAGAATAATTCCTCAGAAGTGCTGGTGCTATGCCGTGTCCTTGTATCTGGATCAACACTTTTGAGGAAGACGTGAACTGTGTTGCCCAACTGTTCCCCACAGCCTCTGTGGATGGGATTGCATCTCCGGACACTGTTTGCTGTCCCGCCCCTGCCCCACCTCCCCACTTTCTGCTTATTTGTCCAAGCTCCAGCCATCTCCAATATTACCCCATGTCTTGTAGCCAGACATCGTGACTGTTAATTTCCCACCATTTCCCTGCCCCCTCCCCACCCCAGCCCAACAATTAAGCCTCATACAACAAAGGATTTTTGTTTAGCCCTCAGGTGAAGGTTTGAGACCTGGTACCCAGAGAAAGTGAAGAATGTTTCTTGCTGTGCCCCAGGCCTTATTGCATCCACCTAATCTTTTTTTTTTTAAGGAACATACACATAGTAAGAAACATTCTATATGTGCTCAGAATTTAGCAATTTAATCTTGTCAGAGACTTTTGATGAAATGCCAGCTGCAGTGGTGGGAGGTGGCCTCAGGTCATTCTTTCCTACAGACATGGCCTTGGCAAACCTCTCAGAGACTTATCACCAAATTATAGATATAGTGGTGTTTCTAGTTGTACCCTGGACTGATCAGGCTTCCCCAGAACAGCAGAACCAATGGGGGCGCATATTGAAATTGGTATCAATAGATTGATAGGCATGTGTGTGTGTGCGCGTGCGCTCTCACATGTATGCATGTGCTTATGTCTGTGTACGTGTACGTGCACAGAGAAGGAGAGAGAAACTGACACGGAAGTTGGGTCTTGGAAGGTTGTCTCGTGCCATGGTGGTGTTGGATGACTGGAGAAGAAAAGAAGCGTTAATGTTGGAACTTCAAGTCCAAAGGCAGCTTGAAGGCTGGACTCCCTGTTCCCCAGAGGACCTCAGGGTCTCACCTCTCAAGACCTTCCCCTGATTGGGTGCAGCGCACCCACATTACAGAGAGTAACATTACTGATTAGGGTTAGGGTGTACTTGCTTAGTATGCAGGAGACCCTGGGTGGTTTGCTTCCTACTCCACAAAACAGACCTGCTGATTTGTTGATTTTGACGTGTCTGGCTGGTGTTTGGTCAGCTGTGGAGTATTTTGGCCTAGCAGGGTTGACATGGCATTAAGGTCTGTCCCCTATCCCTTGGCTTATGCAGGGATCTTCAGCATGTGTTTTTCTCAGCTCTGCTTTCCTGGCTGAGCAGCGCCCCCAGCCCCATCACTTCGCCCTTTTCCTCCCGTCTCTTAACACTACTTTTTGCTCCTTGCTGCCTGATGTCAGGGCATGTGTGGAGTGTAAGGCACAACAGCTCCATGGGTGGTTAAGTATGTTGGAAAGGGAGTCAGTCTTGAAGTCGGTCAGGACAGCAGGTAGATTTATGATCCTAGGAAATGGTCCTGCCTCCCTTGGGAATCTGGTCACTTATGCATCTGTTTTCGGGTTTTTGAGAATGGATTTCTCCGTGTCACAGCCCTGGCTGTCCTGGACTCACTTTGTAGATCAGGCTGGCCTTGAACTCACAGAGGTCTGCCTGCCTCTACCTCCTGAGTGCTGGGATTAAAGACATGCGCCACCGTGCCCAGCTGTGATATACATCTGTTATGGTTCTCATGATCTAACACACCTTATCTATGTTTAGTAATTAGGATATTAGGAATTATTTACTTACCTATTTAAGATGTAAATCATTGTATTAAACCCCTTCAGGCCTGTTGTTTCAAATGTTTTTGTTATTTGAGATAGGGTCTCACTCGGTGGCCCAGGCTGGCCTGGAACTTGTGATCTTCCTGCCTCAAGCTCTCCAGAGTTCTTCAGGTAGCTAGCTTTTCTTTTGAAACTAGATAACGTGTTTTCCATGATTGGAGGCCTGTTTCCAGGGACATGTACTGGTCGTGCCTGCATGTTAATCCCTTCTGCTATTTCATGCCAAGCACACTGGCCTCAGGGCTATGTATGCTCTAGTTGACAGAGCTAAAATAACTGCCCACTCATTCCTTGAACTTTGTTTCAAGCATCTGTCCAAATGGTACCCCCTCCGAAGGGTGTTCTTTACCCTCCTTATACAAAGTCATGCACACCCTGGTCTGCTCCTGTGCTTACCTTATCTTGTTTCTCTTCAGAGTATTTTCTGGATGGAATGTTTTTTATTTTTATTTTTTGGTCTTCTCTCCCAGTAGGGCAGTAGTTGTCAACTTCACGTATTTGTTGGAGAGAGCTTAAGTCTCTATGCCACACTGCAAAAACTAGACTAGACGCTCTGGGGGAAGAGATCCAGGCATTGGCATTTTCTGAGACTCCTGGATGACCCCTCTCTGCAGCCAGCGTTCAGAGCCAGTGCTCCTGCCTGGAACCTGGTGACGAGGAGAATGTACATCAGTGTCCATGGGGACTGGATTTAAAAAGCAGTTTCCCAGCCTCTCCCTTGACCTAGCAAGGCTTTGGGCAAGATCCCTGGGCGATTCATTAGACAGAGGTTGAGATACCCTGTACCAGGCTGTAAGTTAGGGGACTCTATTTGGCTTATTGTTGTATTTTGAGTCAGGAAAGTACCTGGCACACCGCATTTATTGAATGTATAAAAATTGGTGATGGATGAGAGAGAGGTAAGGGAGAGAGATCAGGGAAGACAAGGCAACGGTTCATGTTCCCAGGCAAGGGTGGACCGCAGTTGCTTTTCCCTGTTCTTGGCTCTGATTAGCACCCACCAGTTTTGGGTAACCCTTCAGCTTGCTGGGCTCCCCAGAGTGACAGCTAACTAATCAAAGACATCGTAATAATGAATTGCCTAATGACCCGGCCCTGCCTTCTCTCCAAGCATGTATTTCATTAGAGGCCTTCTGAAACCAATTAACCAATTAAGTAAATAATTCAGTAAGATTTTCTGGACTGCCTACTGTATGTGTGGTTTAACTCAGGCCCAAGAGACAAGAAACTAAGGCTGAGAGGCAGGAAAGATGCAACTCACGGGCCAGCTGTAGTGACAGCCACGTAGGTAAGTTATTATAAGTGAAGGGAAACAGGAAGCCAATGCTGTAACGCTCTTGTAGATGTGTAGGTATACTGCCACACAAGGTCGGGAGTTAGATGACTGGTCAGAGTAGACCTGTTGGTGGAGAGGGAAGGGGACATTTGAATTGGGCATGTGAGAGGCTGGACAATAAGACATGCCTGTGGGTTTGATTGTCACAGGGTTTGTTAGAAGGCAGTGAACATATTGAAGGGCAGTTCCATGTGTAAAAAGGTTGACTGTGGCCTATGGGACGTAGATTGTAGATAGAAGACTAGACCCAGCCGACCCAGTTTGAAGACAGTTAAATATAACATCCCAGTTAGGTGATGGGGCGTTGGGCTTGTGCAACGCCAGTAGGAATTTTTGGAATGACATGAAATTCTTTTAAATGATTTTATAAGCATGTAGTCTGGAAATGGCAGCAGGGTGTGATTGTAGCAGGTCATCCGTCTTTGTTGGCTGCGTGGTCGGCAGGACTATGGGGCTGAACCTTTTCATTTTCAGAGAGCTTTGAGTGCAGATGCGATCATGTTGACTCTTATTTTAGGATGAAGAGATGTAAATGGCACAAAATGGCCATCATGAATGGTGCCCGTTACTGATATGCAGTAGTTCCTCTTTCCTTGGGGATTGTGTCCTAGACCCCCAGTGGGGGCCTGAAGCTACCAATAGTTTCAGATACTGTGCTTGGCAACAGAATATGTTCTGAGAAAGGGGCTTTGGGTGACTTGGTTGTTATGCGAATGGAATGTACTTACATAGACATTACTTTGATGTCACTACATCATATAATAAATATTACAGAAGTCCCTTCAACTCTCCCATCTGCGGGCCACTGAAATAAAGATGAATATTTTTCTTACAAATATATCTGTATATGTTTTCAGTTTGCAAATGAGGCACAGTAAAATATGATAAGTAATAAAATAACAGCATAATAATAAAAGTTACTTAAAACCTGCAAACTGCTTAAATCTGGGATTTTCCATTTGACATTAAACTGAAACTGAGAAAAGGCACATTGCAAATAAGTGTGGGGGACTGCTGTTTACTGTCATGAGGTTGAAGGCACAGTGTCACCTGTGAAATAGGAGATGAAGCACTTTTAGTTTTAAAGGATGAGAAAGACCAAAGCTCAGGAGAGCAGATAATTTGCCCAAAGTCACATAACTGGCCACTGGTCTTCCGGGCTTAGAACCCAGCTCTGCTCTACCCAAGCTGCGCCCTGTGTTTCTGTACTCAGCCTCTGTGAGTCCTTCCTCATCCTCACTGCCCATCAAGGCTAGCCGTGATTTTTTTTTGGAATGAAGTTGGATTTTGATGGTCAGGAATTGAAGGTTTCTGACAGCCGATTTCTTTCTATAGCTTTTATCAAAATTTCACAGTATGATACTGATATTTGAAAGTGAAGATGCTAGGTTCTTTAAAAATACCTACATTTGGAGATGGATTAGAGGGAAAATAACTCAAATTGGAGAATTTCTTTATAATGAATTTTTGTTATTTATATTTTTAATATATACGATTGACATGGGATGTACAGATGCATTATTAGAGTTTTTACATATTACACTGTGTGTGTGTGTATAAACACATACATGCCATGGCCCACATATGGAAGTAAGAGGTCACATTTGCGTGGTTGGTCCTTTGCTTTGAAGCCCCACGAGACCCAGAGGTTGACCCAGAGGTAGTCAGGCTTGGTCGCGGCCGTCTCTGTCCACTTAGCCATCTCAAACCAGAGCACCTGCGTCAGGCTACTGCTCTTCCAGTGATCAGTAAGGGCTCCCTGGTTCCTTGCCTTCATGAGTTAGGAGAGCTCTGGAGAGAAGTGCGGCATTGGTCTTAGCGTGATGAGCCTGCAGGCTTAGTGAGAGGGAAGTTGTTTGCTAGGCTGTCTGGGTCTGTTACCGAAAAGCTGAAGAAAGCTACATCTTGATTATTACTCTCTGTTAAAGACTCAGGACCAAAACCAAATATGTGGACATCAAAGCTAGCGTGTGATGATGTTGGAAGGCTTTTTAAAAATTGGACCCCAGTAAGATGACCTGACAGGTCGGGTTCCTTACACCACGTCCACTTCTACAGGGGTGTTTATGTTAGTATTTAGGAGGAACTGGCTTATTTTAGGAACTTGGTGGATATGGGCAGAATGGAACTGGAACACTCTGTGGATGTTGTGGGGTGCTGTTCAGCTCAGTCTCTGGGTACCTCAACCATCCCATTGCTCTATCTGTGATGTACATGCCCCTACGAGGGATCACTTCTGCTTCCTCCAGCTCTGGAACACTTGTTTGTTTGTTTGTTTGTTTGTTTGTTTGTTTTTACTATGGGTGAAACAGCCACTGGAGCTGGGTTCTGCTTATTGTCTCATGGCGTGATTCAATGCCATTTTCCAGTCATCGGCACCGTGAACACCTTAGTAGCCTTAAAGCTGTTTATATTCCCTTAATTAACTGCCCGGCCATTTATTCCAGTCTTCTGAGTGGGCAGAGATGCCTTGTATATTAAAATAAGTAGGTTATTGTGATTGCAAGGGTCCAGGCCAGGGCCAGTTTGGGAAGCAGGAACTCTCATTTGAGCAAGTGTTTCAGAAGCCAGGTTAAGGGTGCTTGGGGCCACCTGTTGACACAGATGCCCAGAGAACCCTTTATTTTCCTGTTGATACTCTTTCTACCCACCGTATGTTGGCGTGGCTCTTGTGTTCCAGGAGTCTGCTGGACTCCTACGTTTTCTTCTTTTTTACCAGGAACCAAGCAACTGGCTTTGCTTTCCCAAGAGTGGCCAGATCAGGAGCCAAGCCAGCTTTGATGGTGATTGCTTCAGCTCTCTTATTTCATCACTGATTAAGATGCGCAGGCGGCGCTAAGTGACACAGCCCATAAAACATGCCTGCTTCCTGCTGATTTCAGGGTTGTGGAAGAGAGGCCACGAGCAGGGATTAAGATAGACAGAAGTAACAAGCAGGAAGCAGGCCACTGAGGAGTGTTTATGGCTACTAAATACATAGAGCATTGCTTTTTTTTTTTTTTTTTTTTTTGATAGTTGCTTTGCCCCGATATAGTACAGTGCATGCTGTAGGCTTGCTTACCCCCTTTCTCCCCTGTGTGTGTGTGTGAGTAAGGAGCATCCATCCACTTCTGTCTGTCATGTCTGAGAGCATTAACAGAAGTTTTGATAGAACAATCACGGAAGCACTCAAAGAACCAATGTCAGGTGGGGAGATGGTTCAACAGCAAGCTCTTTCCTGTGCAGGCGTGGGGATCTGAGTTTATATTGACAGAGCTCATATAAAGAGCTGGGCAGTGGTAAGCACACCCATGTAGCACACCTGGAAATGGAAATAGAGGCAGGAGGATTTGGGGCTCACCAGCTAGTTAGTGTAGCTGCTCAATGAACCCCAGGTTAGGTGAGGGACCCTGTCTTAAAAAATAAGACTGAAGGTGACTGAGAAAGACACTTTGTTTCAACCTCTGGCCTCTAGTTGTACAGGCATGGGTGGGTAAGTCTGTGTACATGCACACGCACGCACACGCATGCTCAGGCATATTCACATCCACTTGTGCATGACAAACCTCATCATGAAAAGTAAACCACCTCTTTGTTTCCTGACTTCTCTTGACAAATACTTCGAGAGCTTTTCTGAAATTGCTTCCTAGAGGATGTACTAGGAGTCTGTATGCACATTCTAGACTGCGAGTGGCCTCAGATTGTCTCAGCTTCTGGTTCTGAGCATCTTCAAGGGCTGTAGTCGACCTTGAACTCCTTGGAGGCTACGGCCAGTAGACTTAAGCCCTTGGGCCTCTGGGGAACAGCGTGAAGGTAGAGTTCTAACAGCTCTTTAGCTCAAGCTGAACAGATGAAGCAAACAGAATACCATCCTACAGACAGGCGCCTGTGAAGGGGGAAAGCCAGAGAGGGAGAATCTGACTGAAACTGAGCAAGGCCCATAATTAAGGATTTTAGAAAGAGTTGGGGAGTTTTCTGAGAAATGGTACCTCAGAGTGCATGCTATTCTGTGCCCTCAGGTGGCTCTTGTGGTTCCCCATTCATCCTGGTAGAGCTACCACATCCCAGGCACCCAGGGGTGTCCCCCCTTCATGCCAGCCATCTTAACTTACCTCAGCTCCTAGCTTCGAAGCAGACTTGGCCACACCCTGCTCCTTCTGGTACGGCTTCCCTAACTTGCTAGATATTTTAAAGTGACTGGCCAGCTACATACCCTCTGGAACCCAAGCAAAATGCAAATGCAGGCCTCTCCGTATATAAATTACCAAGAATTTCTGGACAGCCACAACAGAGCATTAAAACAAGTACAGGCAAGTTCAGGGCCCCTGGATAGCTGCATGGGTCATAGCCATGAAAGCAGTGTGGTGCTCAGACCTGCATACCGAAATGAGCAGGAATTGGTTTTAGGTTTTTATAACTCTCAGTCATTGTGAGAGCCTCTGCCACACCTCTGACCTGTGATTCTGGAAGTCACTCCAGTAGGAATTATCCAAGGCTACCGAGGTTATATGGAGTGTTGGTGTTTACTGTTTGGGGAGGGGGGGTGGGTCTGTGAGGACCATCAGTATGATTTCCCTGGCATGCAACCAGGGGCCCACCAGATTAAATCAAACAAGTTGAACGACTACACCGAAGAGGTTGACATGATATTAAGGGCTGTTACTAGGGTCTGCAGGTGTCTAGGACCACAAAGCTCTCTTTCTGCAAAGGATGATGCTCTCTGCTTTGATTTATAGAACCTTTGAGTGATGAGGTGCATATTAGACATAGCAGCAGACTCTAGCCCCATGGAAGATACTGGTCTTTTAGCTTCAGACTGTGAGAGAGACCAGAAGTGCTGTCCATAGAGATATGAAGAGACATTCTTGCCTCAAATCAGTACAGATTCTTATAGTGTTTTCTGGCATGGAACCAAAGCCACACTGACTTGTTTTTTCCCTCACAAACCAACAGTAATGAAGTAAGTTGGCCTGAAGTTTGACAAGGCTCTAGATAAAGATGCATTTGTCTGTGGACAACAGTGAGAGACCTTTGTGCTCCTAACAGTGACAGACATATATGTTATAGCGTTTTTTTCAGGGTACCATGGTGTTGTTGCAGGGAGTATCCAGGCCGGGAGAGAAGGGCTTGGGCAGGCTATACATGCAGCAAGGCTGTGGGGCTGAGGCACGGACCAGGAGGAGCAACAGGGAAAGGAAGGTGCTGTAGATGGCTCCCGCTCTGCCTTTCTCCCCTCTCCATTCATGCTGGGTTATTGGCTAAGTTCCTTCCTGAAGTAGAAAGGTCCTGGGCTCCTGTTACATGGGCACCATACACTTGTTGGCCTTAAGCCATCCAGGAAGTGAGGGCGTTTCTCACACCAGGGCCTTCGTTTCCACCATGCCGAAAATGCTGGCCTGCTAATCACTAATGAAAAGCGTAAGGGCCGGGCGGTGGTGTCGCATGCCTTTAATCCCAGCACGCGGGAGGCAGAGGCACGTGGGTTGCTGTGAGTTCAAGGCTAACCTGGTCTACAAAGCAAGTCGAGGGCAGCCAAGGCTACATAGAGCAACCCTGTTTTCGAAAAACAAACAAACAAACAAAAAAGGAAAAGAAAAGCGAAAAGCATAAATGGGATAGTGTCTGTGTGTACAGATTTGGCAGAGAGGCAGAAACTGGAGGTGATTTGTGTTTGTGATTACTGAAGGGGGAGGAGTTGACACCTGAATATCTTATTAGCATGTTCAGGCATAACCTCAAAAGCCCCAAAGAGCCGTTGGCACAGTGGTCCCCAAAATCAGCCTTGGCAGCGGTGTTTGTTAGAGACAGTTCTGGGTGGAGGTAAAACCCGCTGTGCACATAGGACATGGAGTCAGGGGATTTGGGCTCAGAAAGGTAAAATGGCAGTTCTATGTTCTGGTCTTACTGGCACTTAAGAAATGTGGGACTTAAAATTCTCTAAGCTTCAGTTTCCGTATCTGTAAAGCCAACATTAAAAAAATGCCTTGGCACAAATTGTTTAGAATTGGAAAATCTGCTGCTGAGGGCCTTGCAGCCCTAGCCTATGGCTGGCATATGTCGCAGGGGACAGCAGGTTTCTTGTCACCTTCTTTTGAGGGTGAAGATGTAGTTATTAAATTGGGGTGTAGAAACGTGGACTGGTGTGTTAAGATGGGTCAGCCTTTTTGTAAGTGGTCAGAATTGCCCTTGAGGGCTGTAATTGAAGGGCCACGTCAGGAAATTGTAGAATTTGAACCTTCTTCTTGCTACCATTTGCGTGAAGACAGGGCAAGGCAGGCTTAGTGAGACTGGTCATTAGAAACAGGGACTGCATGGAAAGCTAAAGCCTACAACTTCTTCCTAGTGTTTGATTTTAGCTAGAAACTTTTCTTTGTCCAACCGAGTGTTTGCCAGAACTGCTAACAAGGAGAGATATGGACGCGTTTGTTTCCTCACCTTCCGTTCTCCCCTGCTTCTCCTTAGGAGAGGTACTGGTGAACAACACTGTAGCCTTCACTTAGCAGCCCTGAAGGAGGGACGGGGCGGCCCCCGTCCTGCACGTGTGGATAATTGAATTTTGTCTCTAGTGAACAAACGGACGCATTCCCCCTCCAGGCATTGTCGGGGGCTTGGTTAGAAGCGGTGCTTTCCCTCTCGGGTTCTAACTGGTAGGTGGCCATTTTGAACCAATACAGCCCACTACGTCCTACCTCATGATGTTTGCATTGCTAGGAAGGAGTTCATCTGTTGTTGTTCTAGCCAGGACCTTACTGTTCCTCACCTGCCTTATCTGCACTGCAGAATAAAATCAACTTAAACTCAGCTGCTTTCTCTGCCAACAATGAGAATTGAGACCTTCACTTCCTGGACCTAATCCTTGGCCACACCCTAAAGGAGGAAAACTGGATGGTTGTGTTCTGACCTTTGTCCACTGCTCGGCAAGGCCCATTCCTGTGAGGAAGCAACATTTTACACCCTACATAACTTAGCCACTGTATGGAGGGAGTAACGCTTAATGTAATTAATCCTGTGAGACTCCGACTCTAACATCCATCAGAGTCACGCCAGTGGCATGTTACAGATACGTGTTGAGTCCTCACCTTGTAGTTTTGGTTTGGCAGCTCTGGGGGTGGGCATGTGAGAAGCCCCAACAAATTTCAGAGGCTTTAGACCTGTGGGTGTGGTAGAAGTGACAAAAATGAACCAAGAAAGTAGATTACCTGGCTGGAATCTGTTATTGGATGATCGTCAGTTTGCAGTTCACACCATCTTTGCAAAATGCAAATGCTAGTGTTTCAGGGTTGGGACTATTGCATGAGAGCCCTTCAGGTACGGCCGCGCACCAGCTATTCAGTAGCCCCGCCCCTTACAGGCTCCTTGTTTGTTAATAGTCTGTGAGCACTTAACACCTGCCAAAGACTAAGTGAGCACTCAGAGTGCTCACCCCTTCCCTCCTTTCTCCCTGTCTTCTTCTGTCCTCTTTCTCTCGGTAGCTCTAGCTGCCTCCCATTCTTTCTTGCCCTTGGGAAACAGTATCAAAACGCAGCTAATAAAAGCCTACTTTTAAAAACTGATGTGTGCACTTGGTGTCCTAAACTGTGACCTTTGGACATATGAGCTCTGCGAGGACAGTTTACCTCTTTGTGTCTCTTATCCACGAGTGGGTCCTAGGCACATTGTTGGAATTCCATGGATACTTCTAGCATATTGGCATCCCTACAAGCCAATTTGGATTTATCCCTCTGGGTCTTTTGTAGTCCTGTGTCCCACCCTTACATATCCTTGGTCATCACTCTTGGAAGATCAGCTTCTTTTCTTCCCAAATTGCAGAACAACACACACTAGGATAAGGTGGCAATAACCAACCACATAAGATGTTTTAATTTTATATGTTGCCTGCTGCCTGGAGCACTCCGTGTGCTTGAGGATGACCCTACATTCTTGATCCTCTTGCATTTACTTCTCAGGTACTGGGATAAGAGGCCCATCCCACCGTGCCTGTCTCTTAAGCATCTTTGAAACAAGTAGTATTCCTTGGGGGAAAGATCTAGAGTCCTTGAGGATGTCCAGGAAGAGCACAGGGCCCTGAGAATGTGAATTCATATTCCTCAGAGTTGGGCAAGGCTTCCACCCCCAACTCTCAACCTAAGGGATTCTATGTACTGACTCTCCGTGCAGGGAAATTGGCTTCAACGCTGCAGTGAGTTTTAAACTCCCAGCTAGCCTGTAGGCACTTCAGCTGTTAAGCAGGTCAGTTCCCCAGGTCTCCGGTTTGCCCTGATAGGTCTTGATAGGGGCTGCCTTTTACAGTGCATATGGCTGGGGCTTAACAGGAAGGGTTGAGGGTTCTGCATGGAGCCTTCTTGGCTGGCAGCTCCCAGCAAAGGAGCACATAAGGAGGGTTTGGAAGGAAGTTGTGCGGCGGAGCTGTGAATCTTTACTATTTGAGTTAGTCATGTAGAGTGGGCCTGCACCCATCAGATCAGCCCTGGGGGAGTTTATATCCAGGCTTGAATCTGTAAACCATGTGGGGATCCCAGGGTCTGTTTCCTCTTGGTTTCTTGTTGCTTGCCCTGTGGCTGAGCATGAAGTAAACATTGATTGAAGATCTACTATGAACCAGTATCAGGAAGTCTTTTTTTTTTTTTTTTTTACTGTTCTGTGCATTGTTGGAGGAGGATTGAGTTGGAGTGGGTGGGTGGGGGATAATATGCCTCACAGAAGCACGCACCAAGAGTTAACTTGCAAAGTCACAGGAAGTGTCCTGAACCTGTCTGTAGTGGGTATAAGTATGCACAAGACTCTTGAAAGCTTCCACACGTGTGTGCATGTGTGTTATGCGTGGGTGCACTCGTGCCATGGTATATATGTGGAGGCCAGCAGACCACTCTGTGGGGTTTGTTTGGTTTTTTTTTTTTCACCTTTATGTGCAGTCTGGGGATCATGTTGTCAGGCTTGTGCGACAAGAGCTGTGTCCACTGAGTCAGCTCACTAGCCTCGTGACCAGGTGACTTGTGTTAGTATGAGATCTTTCTTAACGTCTCATAGCAGACGGTGGTGGAGGCCACTCCAGTATCCACATTCATACGCCTCCATCTCATCCTCTTGCCCTGGGGTTCTCAAACTTCTCATTGGCGTTTCACAACTACGTTTGTTTGTTAGTCCATTTTGTGTTATTATAGCCCAGTTCCCAGAGGTGGGTATTTTATAAAGAAAGGAAGTTTTATCTGGTCACCATTCTGGCCTCTGGCAAGTCTAGACAGCCTTGTATCTAGTGAGCACTCATTCATCTCCCACTAGCAGCTGCCTTTCCACGTGGCAGAGAAGTGGTAAGGGCTACATGCAGAAGGAACCAAGATGTGGAGCGGTCTCACTTTCTGTCAGCCTCCTCGGGTGTGACAGCATTGATCCAGTCAGTCATGAGCGTAGAGCCTCCAGGACCCGAGTTGACTGCCTTCCACAGGCCCTGCCTTGATAAGGTTTTACTTCCTCAGCCTTAGTGCACTAGAGACCAAGCTTCCAGCGCTTAAACCTTGAGGAGACAAACTGTACAACAGCACTACATGCTTTTTCTCTAGTGAACTGTTTTGTCACCTCCCCGCTGCCCATTCTCAGTGACAGTCGCTGGGAGTCACTGGCATGTCTCTTGAAGGACCCACTCCCTGACAGAAAGTGCCCCTGCCCTAACATCTAGTCTAGGGTCCAGTACATTGGCGTGTGTGTGTGTGTGTGTGTGTGTGTGTGTGTGTGTGTGTGTGTGTGAGAGAGAGAGAGAGAGAGAGAGAGAGAGAGAGAGAGAGACAGAGACAGAGACAGAGACAGAGAGACAGAGAGAGAATGGATCAATCAGTTAGAATTCCAAGTCCAAGCTGTAATGTGTTTCGTTTCGAACAGTGCACAGTTAAAACGAGATGCCAGTGGGCCATACTTGGCAATCCTGAGTTTTCTTTGGAATGACACTTGCTTTATTAAGTTCTGACCTGTTGTGTAATAAAAGGAGTTTCCCCATTACCTACTTTTGCAACAGAGTTAAGAGCATGTAAAAATCTTTCTCGAAGGTCCTGTCTTCCCAACCTGAACTATGATTCCCCTTTGTCCCACTCGAGTGGTATGTGCTCTACTGTGAACGTTCATCCCTTGGGGGGTGGGGGTGGGGGGTCCTCTGACCTGCCCAGCTGACTCCTTCTCATGGCCTCAAGGGGAGGTAAGGCTGTTTTCTTATCTACTTCTGTGCCCAATCACACACTCATACTGCCTCTTACATGTAACACATACGTAGGCTATACTAAAGAAGTGCTTGTGGGCTCAAAGTGCAATCAAGGAATAGTCTAGAAAAAGATAACTGGCTTCAAAAGCATCCTTAGGGCACCTTAAATGGCAAGAAATACATTAGAAAGAGGCAAAGGCAGCCTGGAAACTTCCCGGACGTTCCCCTTCAAGTTGAGGTTCATGGATTGTAAGAGAAATTGCTTGAGTTTCATGGTGTATTGAATGTTTAGGTCACTAAATTGTTTTTATGACAGCCTTTTAAAAAAACATACTAACTTATCCTTGATTTCTCTGTATGACCTCACAGTGGTTGCACTGATGGTTATTGACAATTTAGGGTTTTTTGTTTGTTTGTTTTTGATTTTTGTGTTTGTGTCTCTGTGTGTCTGTCTGTGTGTGTCTGTGTGCGTGCATGTGTGGTGCACATATCTGTGCACGTGTATGAGAGCTAGAAGTTAATGTCTTATGTCTTCCCCAATTGTTCCATACCTTAAGCTTTGAGACAGGGTCTTTCTCTCTGGTGCCTGGAGCTCAATTGGGTAGTCTGGTTGGTTGGCCAGCGGGCTCTAGGAATTAATGAGTCCGTCTCCACCTCCCTGGCACTGGCTATTATACATACCCACTCTTGGCACCTAGCTTCTTGTGCAGTTGCTGGGGGGTCCAAACTCAACGTTCTTGTGTTGTGCAGTAAGCACGTCACCTACCACGCCATCGCCCCAGCCCTCGGCATTGCAGTTTTGGTGTGATTTAACACCAGGATGTCTAATGTTGTATGCAGGCTTTAGAGCTTGTCAAACACTTGGGGGCCCGTTCCCTCTTGTTTTCGATGGCGTTGTTACGCACAGCACTGACCGAATAGTTTGAGGCTCTGTGTTTCGGACATGGGTTCTGTGCAAGTGGCACAGCAGGCGTTTGTGTCCTGCTTGTCACTCTTTCCTGTTCAGGCAGGTAAAATTTGCCGAAGGAAGGAGTGGGAAAATGGCCAGGTGTGCCGGTTCCCAGCCTGGAATGGGCAAGTGTCAAGTGAACTTTGTCCGTGTTTTCAGAATTTTATCTGGTGCACTCCTGAGTGTGCTTCTGTGGGTGTGGGCCCTGAGATCAAAGGCTTGTTTTCAGCTTTGTACCTTTCCCTGAAGACACTCTCCAAGCAAGGTCCCTGGAGCTGTTAGGCAGCTGCCTCGATAGAAACTGTGTTGCCATGTGGTGCCAGGTGTATGTTTATGCCTGATACATCAGTGGACCACATTAGCACCTGAGAAGCTCCCTAGGTCACTGATGTTACTATGAATGAGGAAGGAAATGTGACAGAGGGGGCTTTTTGGTAGAGAGAGAGGATTCTCTCTCTAACCTGGAAGCCACTATTACTAAGAATGACTCATGCTATGTGGACGGTAGTTGCCCTTGAACTCTTGGGTCGATACAGTCTTGACCTTGGTTAGATACGTGTGTGTGTGTGGTGTGTGTGTGTGTGTGTGTGTGTGTGTGTGTGTGTGTGTGTGTGTGTACTGGTGCACATATGCATGCAAATGAGCATGCATATACGTGTGGAGGCTAGAGGACAACTTCAGGTTTTGTCTTCAAGAGTTTTCTATCCTGATCTGTCTGTCTGTATGCATGTCTACCTACCTACCCACTTACCTATCTATCTAGTCTATCTGTCTACTGTTTTTGAGACAAGGGCTCTGGAACTCTCTAAGGAAGGTAGGCTGCCTGGCCAGAGAGCCTCAGGCATTGCTTGTCCCTGTCTTATTACAAGTTCATGCCACCAAGCTCCAGTTATGTTTTTGTTTTGTTTTACTATGGATTCTAAGGATTGAACTTAGGACTTCTTGCTTGCCCATTAAGTGCTTTCCCAACTAAGCTATCTTTCCAGTAACCCTTTACCCCTCCCATCCCCAGGAACTATGTTGACCTTTGGAAAAGAGTATACACCTTGGTCCTTGGTTCTTGGTTTACTTTTATTCATGCATTACTTTTTTGTTGTTGTAGCTGCTGCTGCTGCTGCTGCTGAGACGTCCTGGAACTCACTATGGAGGCCAGACTGGCTTTGGATTCATAGAGATCCTCCTGCCACTGCCTCCTGAGTACTGCCACCACACCAATTTTTGTGCATTTTTCTTCACAAATTTGTTTTTTAGACTGATGTAGAAACCTGTGTCTTGTGCAATGATAGAGTAACCTTCCTCATGCTTTGCTGAATATGTATAGGTTGGCCCGAGTTGTCTTGGTTTCTACCCCTAAATTTGTGTTGATTTGTGAAGATGTTGGGCTTTTATCTTTTCTGGTTTTTAGATGTACAAAATAGAAAAGGAATCTATGACCATCAAGGATTGTTCTGTACAAGCAAAAAATATTATTGACCTTGATACCAGCTTCAAGAGGTGTATTTTATTCCCTCCAGAAAGGGGACACTTGGCGTTGACTTTCCTTTTGACAATTCTTTCCTTAGAGTCCTTAAAAAACATACCCTACCATATAGGGGCTTAACCATGGATGCTCAGCAAAGCCTCTGGCCTATGTAGACCTCTGTAGGCCTTTGGAGGTGGTGGTAAGAAATCCCTGTCCGTTTCTTGTTTCCTTTTACCGTGGTATTTTAGAGCTATCTGCAGAGCAACGTGGCAGAAAGCAGTATAACCTGTCTGATAAGTCCTGTCTAAACAGAGGAAGGCCAGTAAGGGCCTGGTCTGGTATTGCCAAGCTCAAAGGAGCCAATTGTATGCACAAAGGTGCAAGTCACCGAGGCCCCCGTGGGGAGAGCTACACTGGTCAGGGTCCAGGGGAGAGCTGAGATGGGTACCTCAGGGACTGGACTCTGATGAGGTGGGCCTTGTGCTGTCTGGACATCTGACAGTTGTCTCCGCTCTCCTAACCTATGACCTCATCTGGGTCCTTCAGACTTCCTCCCATAGGTGGAGACAATGGGGTTGGCAGCTCCTCGGCGCAGAATGTGGGTAGTTTTCCTCTTTTGCTTGGAAGGCTATGGACGTGGACACCTGACAACAGAAGTGCAAGGAAAGAAAGCCTTTCTGTGGTCTGGTGGCACCTTGGTGGGCTGCCATTTGCTCTTCCCCAGGAGATTTCCGCACTCTAGTCACACAGCTCCTGGCATACTGACCGAGGACCGGGTGCCTTTCCCAAAAGCATGCACGAGGCAGCTTTGCGCCGTCCTGTGAATGAGCGCCTCTTGGCTGGAGGCCCTTCTTAACTTCATGCTCTTTCTGTCCTCTTCTAGATCTGACTCCTAGTGTCCTTGAGACCCATTAAAGGGGAGAGTGGAGAGGCTGCCCTCTGTAGTGCTGTTCTCTGTGAAAAGGAAGTGCTGCCAGGGACAAGTGATTTTAAGTGTGGGTTTTTCTGTGGGGGTATCTCACAGTTAAAATTAAAAAAGAAAAAAAAAAAAAAGAAAGAAAAGAAATCTAAAAAGGCAGTTTTGATCTTTAGAAAGCAATGATGTCTAAAATAAAAAAATATATATGCATATTTAATGTGTTACCAACACCTTGCAGAATTTAACCAAACCAAACTAGAACTAGGAGCTCAGGATGTAGTACCACTGGTAGAGTGCTCGCCTAGCATTTACAAAGCCTTGAGTGTAGTCTCCAGCACCACATAAAACCAGATATGATGACACATGCCTGTAATCCCAGCATTCCAGTTGTGTAGGCAGGAGCATCAGAAGTTCAAGGTCATCCTTGGCTACATAGCAAGTCCAAGGCCAGCTTGGCTCTGTGAGACCCTGTCAGGGAGAGGGAGAGAGAACTGAAGGAGAGTGCTCACAGTGAAAAGCAAAGGTTGTTTGCGTCTCTGTGACATTCTTCATGAAAGCCAGAGCGAGGTAAGCTATTAGGCTTTGGGGATTTTTGGATTCCTCACAGAGAAAAACAAAACAAAAAAACAAAAAACAAAAAAAAACCCAAAACCATCCCCCTTGGTCGGCCTATAAGGAAAAGCAGATTTCAGAAAAGCATGGGATAGAACAGGCAGCTTTGGTCACACTTAAAGTCCCACTGCCTTCTCATACAATTTTGCTTATGGATTTACCTTAACACTTCTTTGAGAACACCTTCCTTCCCAAGGGCCCCAAACCCAATGTAGTTATCAATCTTTAAAATACTGAAAATGTCAACTACCACTTAACTGGTATCACACAAGCTAAAACTTCCAGCTGAAAATATTTTGTCTGTCTGGGACCATTCCCTCAGTTGGGAACATGGCCCCCACTGGAGGCATTAAGTAACCAACTTGTCTCCCATGCCCCAAGACGCTCATGGTTTTAGCACCACCAAACCCACATCCTGGTAGCGCTCCTAGTCCCAGGCAAACCAGGATGGTTGGTTACCTTTTTAGCTTCAGGTGGCTCTTCATAAAATGAAACCATTCCACCTTAAACTTGTCTACCTTGAAGTTGACCTAGATAACAGTAGGAGTGGTTCAGTGCCGGTCTTTAATGCCTCCTTGTAGAAGGCCCAAAGCCCACAGTCATGGGATGAGGGAAACTGGAGATAAGTGGGGCATTGCAAAGCAGAATTTCTGGTTTCATGCTTGCCTACTGTTCCTTCCTGGTACAGTGTGTGGGAAATACTGGAAACAAGAACTGATAACTAGCTGAGGTCTGAAAGAAGAAGTGTTTTTCAAGATGCTTCTGTTGCTCCGGGGTTGGTTTATTTGTTTTGTTTTGTTTTTGGTTTTTAAATCTGGAAAATGAGGATGCTGGTTCATCCCTTTCCTGCCTAAATTTACCATGGGAAAAGAAGCAAGAAGTAGAGCGAGAAAGAGGGTCAAAGAAAAATGGATGCTGGGCAAGGTAGTGCATATTCATCTCCTCAGTTTTAGGAGATCGTCGAGGTGAGAACATCATGAGTTTGAGGCCCGTCTGGGCTACAGAGGTATGAGTTCAGGCCAAGCCTGGGCCATGGAACAAGACCCTGTCTCAAAACAAAGACAAAAACAACACAAACAAAAACCTAAAAGAAGGAAGAGAGAAAAGAAGAAGAAGAAGACACTGACGGAAGAGGAACAAAAGGAAGGTAGCGGGAAAGTCACAGGCTGTTTTCTTCAGTACCAGGAGGAGAGGGTTTTTCTTCAAGTGCAAACCGTTTGAACACACGGAGGGCTTGTGCGGCCATCCTGCTCCACCCCAGCTTCTCTTCCCGGCAGATGCTGCTAGCCCTTGTCGGTCCTTGAGCCTCCGTGGTACTTTCCCATGGCCGTGCTGGGCAGGCATCCCTTCTTGCTTTTCTGCTTAGGACCTATGCCAGGGCGTGTTGTGCTGTTTAAACGCCCTGTCACTTGGTTCAAATATGACCTTAGATGCCAGAATATCCTCCCTTTTGTCTAATCTCCCCAGTTTCAGTTCTGTAATTGTGTTAATCGCCATGCAAATGGGACCATTTTCACATGGCCAAATAGCCTTCTTAGTGTGAGGAGAAAGTGTAGAATGACCATAGTTTTAGAATCTGGCCTACTTTGCTTAAAATACTAGCACTACTTGTACGACAGTGGAAGACAAACTATTTTTTTAAAATTTATGTGTATTTTGAATGCGCGTATTGTCTGCGTACTGCTTGTGAGCCTGGTGCCTGTGGAGGCCTTGGGTGCCCAGGACTGGGATTATAGATGGTTGTTAGCAGCCGTGTGGGTTCCCCTGGAAGTGGAGGGCATGCTCTTAACCGCTGCGCCACCTCTCCAGCTAGGAAGGCAAGGTCTTTTTAATGTCATCGTGACTCACTCGCCCCTTTGTAAAACAGACAGGGTATCTTAAATACCTGGCCCATGGAAGGGGTGCTGTACACCAACCTCTTCACTTTCTCCTAGCTGCTGCTCACTGTGCCATCCTCTTCGGTTCGTTGTCCTCTTTACCTCTTTACCACAGGTTGCAGGAAAAGGTGTAGGCAACCGACTAGAAGAGAGCACAGCAAGGGAGGCGGGTGCTTCTGGAGAGCTGCATCAGGCTCCCCTCCTGAGGTCTTCTGCTAGGCCACGCTAGATGGTGGTGGAGCCCACTGGGAAGTAGATATCTTTAGCAGAGACCTAGCGGCCTCAATGTAGGCAATGAAATTATGTTAATTATTGGCCTCTTCCCTAACACACACACACACACACACACACACACACACACCATGCTTAGTGATGCTGAAGAGTTGATCTATAAATGCAGGTGAGCTGGCCCTGACAGATGGCTGCTGTACTGATAGTTGTAGCACACTTCAGGAAACCCCCCTGTCCTGCAGACCACCTGCTATTTTGTCTGTAGTCGCTGGCATATTAATCAAAAGAGGCAGATTAATATTTTCCCTTTGTATGGAACAGGAGGAGTATTGGTGTTCTAAAAATTACCTGGAATTATCCCTCCTTGGGTCAGTCCAATTCAGATAGGTGGCTAGCTCATCACACCAGGACACTCAGACCTGGCAGCAGCTGCTGCATCTCTATGGGAATTGGGTCTTTTGATTGCCATTTCATCCCCACCCCCGTGCATAAAAACAGATGATCTTTCTGAGGGCTTACAAGTGACTTAAGCTCTGCAGCAGATAGATAATTGTCTCACATGAGCACTGTTTTGTTACCTCCTAATCACCCACCCCCATGCAATTATGTAATATTTTGAGCCACTGAGACATCTCAGAAATGGCCGTGTCAAATCCTGCAGGAAATACCAGAGCAAGACTGTATTATAGTGCCTGGGTGTTTCCAGGGAATTGAAATGAAACTTGAAAGGTGCAGTTCTTCTTCTGTGTAAGAAATAATGAGCACAGTGTCTTGCTAACTTACAGGACCTGTCCCCAAAGTGGCAAGGTGGCACGGTTGAGTGACACCAGCTCCCACATCCAGGCCTCTCCTTTCTTCCACTCTTGTGTGTACCGTGGTCCTCTGTTCAGTGATCTGCCATCTTTCTTGGGTGTCTGTAGGCCACCAGCATTTAGTAGCAGCTTCTGCTACAGTCCAGTCTCCCCAGTGTCCTCACATTAGATTGTGGACCTCCAACGGGATCTTTTGCTGATGTCTGAGAGAGCTGGGACTGTGGGAGCTGGGATTGGGAGAACTCTTGTGGCTTTATCGGGAATGACATCAGTCACCTAAAGTGGCTTCTTGAGGAGTATGAGAGGTAAGGCCAAAATGTCTCCTCCTAAGTTCAAAAGGTGTCACCTTGAGAAGCTATGTAATCATCCGATTGCTGTACAGCTGTCGCTCCATCTAACCAAAGGTCCTGGGCTTTGCTCTAGGTTCCAAGGCTAGCTTGTTACTTGGTAATACCATGCATGCTATATAACATTGTTGAATACCAAGTCTTTAGAGCAGTAATGAAATATCACACTTACTGAGTATGGTGGCACCTGCCTATAACCTAACAACTTGAGTGGTGACACAGGAGAGTCAGGAGTTTGGCCAAGGCTAGCCCTTGGTTTCTCAGCAAGTTCGAGGCTAGCCTGGACTACATGAAATCCTGTCTCAATAAAAACCAAACTTCTTTTGCCCTGCCACCAAATCATACTTAATTGATAGCTGGGAAGTTTAAATAAAATTATTTGTACTTGTCACATAAAAGCTGATAATGATAATTTCCTTATTCTTTACTTTAAAAAAAAATTCTTTACTATATGTTCCTTAGAAAAGATTGAGAATTCTTTTCTTGTTCACTTTCATAGTCTCAGTGAATAGTGGGGCCAGGTGCATAGTCAGTGAATCAAAGAAAAATCATTTATCAAGCTCTTCCACTCATTTTCACACTCACTGGCCCAATAATTATGAATTATGTGCAGAGTGTCAGGGTTCATGGTCCTTAGGAACTGTAGTCAGTACAGTCACACCCCGGTGCCTACACATTGTAAGCCAGTCTTGGAGAGGAAGACTAGAGAGAGAACTAGAATGGTGATCAGCTTTGACCCTTGAGCTGGGGTTTTAAACACGAGATGTGCTTGCTATCACTAATGTCAGATTTGACCAGCCGCACGGTACTGTTACGTGTCATGCAGAAATATGGCAATTAACTATTATTCCTGTCTGTGGGTCTTGGAGACAGATGCTCAGTTGGAACATTGTTTGCTGTGCAAGCCCTAGGATCCTCGGGAGCCAATGTAAAAGCCAGGATTGGCAACAAATGCCTATAAGCCCAGTGCTGGGGAGCTGGAGGCAGCAGGACTTGCTAGCTAGGTAGTTGTAGCAAAATTGGTGAGTACCCTAAAGCCCCGACCCCAAAAGGTGGAGGAACAATTGAGGGGAGTACCCAGTATTAGCCTCTGGCCTCCATTTCTGTGTGCGATCACACGTGCACACACACACATACATGCTCATGTGCACACACGTACACGCACATGTCTATAATGTTAAAAAATATTTTTAGTCTTTGAGTTTTATCATATTCCTCATTCTTCTTCCAACTCCTCTCAGATATGCCACCACCTCCTCAGTCCCCGAGTCTGGTGTCTTCCTCTGAGTCCTATTTGCGCTGTCCATATACTCTGGGTTTGGTACCATCCACTAGAGCACAATGACCTACCAGAGGCCATGTATTAAAACAACAAGCAAAAGCTACCCCGACTTTCCTCCAGAAGCCATCAACTGTCCCCAGCTCCTCATGAACCCTTCTCTCTTCTGTGCTGGAATGTTGACTGCCTTCATATTGTGCTGGGGCCTGTGCAGGCAACCACAGCTGCGGTGAGCTCACGAGTGCAGTTATCTTTTCTTGTCCTCAGGACAGTTTTGTTCTGGTCCTTCTCGACCAATGGCTCTTACAGTTTGTCTGCCCCCTTCTTCCAAGATGATCCTAGAGATGGTAGTGGAGGTCTTTTAAACACATGATTAAGTACCTACTTTGGGAAGAAACAGATGTGCTTGGGTGGTAGGATGCTCTAGGCACTTGAAACTGACTCCCATCAGGCTTCAGAACTGAAGGGCCGAGAATGCACCTCCTGGAGGGGAGAAGTAAGGGTAGATAGGCACCAGGGGTGGTTTGTAGTTAAAATTTGAGGTTGGCAGCTGGACTGAAAGTTTTGTTAATAAGTCACTAGTGGCCCTAGGTGGAAACCGGACAAAACACGAGCTTGTGTTAGCGTGAGGAAACATTTTGAGTGACATTGTCTAATGAGGCTCATTCATTTCTTAAATAATGATGAGTCCTGTTTTCAGGCCTTAGGGTTTGGTGGTGAACAGAACAGGCAATGCCCCTGCTGATGCGGAGTTTCCATTTCTTGATAATTTCCCCTGTGAGTGAGTGGGAGAAGCCCGGGCCATCTGTGAGGTCTGGGGTTCTGAATGCCAGCATGTAGGTAAGGTTGGCCCACAGCTCTGGATGTGGACACAGGAAAATCAAATCCAGCAGACCACTGACCCAAGGAGTTGTGGAATACTCTGTACTCAAGGGCAGAGTCTACTTGAGGCCTGGCAAGCATGGGTTGGGAAGTTGGATCCAGGGCTGTACATGGGCAGGATGAGGACACTTGGGGATGTCAGGAGATGAGGAGGGACCTTCCCAACTTTCCTGGTGTCCATAGGGTTAAAACCCCAGCACTCAACTGGAATCAGTTTCTAAAACTCTTTATTGAACTGTTTGTTGAACAGTGGTTCAGATCAGTGCCGGGCTCTGTTTAAGTCATAGAACACTCAGGGGCATACCGAGGGAATTCCATTCTCAGAACTGTCCTGTAATCTAGATTTGACACTCAAGGCCAGTCTCAGAAATTTGATTTATTGATTTGCATTCCTGCCCCCCCCCCCATCTGAAGAGAGAAAAACAGTACCTAGTCTCTGTCTTGCTAACTAATGGATGTAAAATGGTGTAATGTAGCCAGATGGTGCATGTTAATTTTTCTTAAGCCTTTGACAAAAGGGGATAAAGGGAGCAGCTTTTGTCTTTGAACCCAAGTCTGAAAGGAATGGAAACTATTGCATAAGATTAACACGTCATGGCTGGCATCGACTTTTTCACTGTTTTAACTCAATTTACTAAAAAACCTCATCAGCTGTCAGCACAGTTGTTTGAGTTTCACAATGAGCCAAGAAGCTGAAACATGGTTCTTGTGGTTTCATCGGGAGGAATCGATGTGAAGGAAGTGACAAGTGTGTTTGTTCAGGATATGCTTGTGTTGTTTTTAGCATTGGGAGGTGAGGAAGGAAAGCAGATTCAGAAGGCTAGGATTGGCAGGGTTGGTTGCAAGGCTGGGTGTGGTGGTGTGCCCCTGTAATCTCAGGTCTTGGTCTTGGGAAGCTGAGGCAGGAAGCACAGAAATTTGAGGCTAGCCTAGGCTACACAGCTGCACAACAAGACCCAGGAGGGAGGGAGGGAGGGACGGAAGGGATTAAGAGAGGGAAGGAGGGAGGGAGAGAGGGAGGGGGGAGGGAGGAAGAAAGAGGGGAAAAAGAAACATGGAAAAGAAACTGCAAGGTACACTAACTTAAGGTTTGGTGCAATGATGGCTCCGTGGGTAAAAGGTGTTTGCTGCCAAACCTGAGACCGTGAGTTCAGTCCTTGGGACCCACAGGGTAGTAGGAAAGAACTGAGTGCTGAAGGTTTTCCTCTGAACCTCCACATTTACACTCAATAGGTAAAACC
The DNA here is from genome assembly GCA_907169655.1 of Acomys percivali. Lineage (NCBI taxonomy): Eukaryota > Metazoa > Chordata > Mammalia > Rodentia > Muridae > Acomys > Acomys percivali. The sequence continues at coordinate 14,586,854 of OU015745.1, read as the reverse complement.
AAACAAACAAATAAAACTAGCCAACAGCCGGGCGTGGTGGCGCACGCTTCGGGGAGGCAGAGGCAGACAGATCGCTGGGAGTTCAAGGCCAGCCTGGTCTACAAAGTGAGTCCAAGACAAGCAAGGCTACACAGAGAGACCCTGTCTTGAAACAACAACAGTAACAACAACCAGCCAACAATTGAGAGGATGGCTCATCCAAGATGCTTAGTCATTTTCCCTTTAAGTAGGGTCCCCAGGTAGATCTTCAGTCACAGCCACAGAAGCTGGGCAGGCAGGGAAGATGGCCTGGCCGACCCAGGCAAGCTCTTAAGGAAGTTAGAGTCCTGCGTTTCAACTCTGCCTGGAGCTCGCATTCTCCTTCTCTTTTCTCCTAAGTAGACTCACAGCTTTCCTCTGAGCGGTGAGCAGGTTATCACTCCTTCTTTTTAAACTGGTCTTATAGTTCACATCTTAGATAGCAGAACACAGACCGCACTGAGCAGGATGTCAGGAGCATTACCACTTGCTGGGCTGAGGTAGTTCTAGGAATATAATAGGAACATTGTGGCAAGTTTAAGAATGATCCACCAGAGGAAGGACCGCAGGAAGGACTGCAGGACACGGTGGCAGTTTGTGTTGGGGAGAAAGCTGAAGATCTGCAAAGTGGCTTCCTGACAGAACTGCGCTTCAGCTCCAGCGAAACTTCCTGGGTGGCTTAGAGGTGGGTTCCTGGTAGGAGGGGCTTGTGACCCCTCGCTGTAGAGGGCAGAGGCGGTCCCACTGCCTCACCCTTCTCTGTGAAGGGCTTTGGAGGACTGTTATGAGCTCTGGAGAAAGGAAAGAAAGGAAGAGGAGGCACGTACAGTGTCTGTAATGCTCCTGAAAGGATGACCACAGCACCGCAGCTTGGTCTCCCCCTCCGCATGCACCCTTGGCAGGACGCTGCCCCTGAATGTAGCCCTCAGTGTGTAGTATGGTTGCCAGAGTCACTGACGTGGTTTACACAGCTGTCAAACTGAGTCTTTATTTCATTTTAATAAATGCAACTTGGAAACACTTGACTCTGGCATTAGAAGTTGGTTCAAGAATATTGAAACTGCTTGGAAATTTTATTTTGTTTTTGGAGACAAGATCTCTCTTATAGTCCAGGCTGACCTTGAACTCTAGACAGTCCTCCTGCATTAGCCTCTTAAGTACAGGGATTGCAGGAATATGCCATCACCCTGGGATTCTCCACCTATAAATTTTATGACAACTAAATACAGATAAAAACCTTCTAGTGGAAATTCATGTCCTGTTGGTGAGGGGTTGTATTGGAAACTAGACACCAGATTTCAAAGACTTGGTATGAAAAACATAAGATGTAATAATATATTTAAATAAGAATTCTATGTTTGATTTTATGTTGAAAAAACCTTTTGACTGCTTTGAACACAGTGTGTGTGTGTGTGTGTGTGTGTGTGTGTGTGTGTGTGTGTGTGTGTAACTATTATTTTATAAGCCAATTTTACCTGCCATGGCAGCTAGGGAATCTTAGATTACACTAGTGACTTACTGTATGTATCTGTGGGACAGTAATAGGTGTGTGAGTCCCATGTGGATCTGTCAAGGAACGGTAGAACTTTCTAGGGACATTTATTAGACTTCAAATGCTAGAAGCTCATTTCTCCCAGTTTTTCTAACATACCTTTTTATGTGGATGGGTTTGTGCCAGTTGAGAGTTGGAAAATAGGTTTTAATAAGAGCATGTTAATTGAGAAGAAAGCTTTGTTTGTTTGTAATCACAATGATTTTCATGTACTTTTTTTTGTTTTTGTTTTGTTTTTTTGTTTTTTGTTTTTTACCTACTCACAAACCACTAGTTTTTTTTTTTGTTTGTTTGTTTTTTTTACCCAGAACAAAGATGTAACCACATCAAGGATCTGTCAGGAGTGTTTGTTCGGCTTTTCTCCCGGCAGAATCTTGGTGACTGTCAGTGCGGATTTGGCTTGCTGGTTGTAAGCATATAATCTTACCAGAGGGGAATTCTATTGCTTACAAAGAAATACTAGCCCCTTTACAGGTCCAGTTTCAACCACCAGCTCCAGGTGATTTTAAGAGTGCCTCCTTCAGTGTTTTTCACTGAATGTTCCAGATCTTCCTCTTCTGTAGTTGGCAATAATTGGAGTCCACGGTTCAGAATGGTGATGAAGCTTGACTGGGCTCTGTAGCCTGGTTGGTTTACAGGTTGCTTTCTGAAAAATGTTGAAGGAATTTCAACTTACTTTCCTAGCTGCAACTCCCGGGTGAAATGCAGATGTTTAGGCTAGGTTCCTGCCATAGGCCTGTCACTTTTTTGTTTTTGTTTTTTTCAAGACAGGGTTTTTCTGTGTAGTCTTAGCTGCCTGGGACTCACTTTGTAGACCAGGCTGGCCTCATGGAGAACGCACAGAGATCTGCCTCCCCAACTGCTGGGATTACGGGCGTGTGCTACTGTGACCAGCTCAGCCCTGTCACTTTTTAAACAGCATATGGCTTGAAACAAAAAGACAAAAAGCTCATAATACCAAGATGTTTAGATGCAGTTGAAAAATACAACTTCCTGGAAGAACTTAAGCGTTCAGTGGCTTTTTCCTTTGATAGAGTTTTCACTTTAACAATGAGCAAATAAGTCAGAAATTCTTGAGTAAACTACTCTTGCTCTGTAGGGCTACTTTGTACAGACTTTTATTTACCATGCACTTAAAAACGGTTGTAGGTAGGTGTACTCCAGACGTGGGGGCTAGGGATGTTAGCTTGATCCAGAACAGTTGCCTGGGCATTCAAGGGGTTCTTTGATAGATACTTCAACAGCAGGCTTAACCTGTGTCACATTGGCTCTGTGACCTGACTCCTGAGGTGTTAGGAAGATGTGGGGACATGGCATGGAAGGGGTTCCATCCTGGTGATGAAGCCTAGCAGGTTCAGGGTTCCCAGGAGTTTAAAGGTTTCGTTTGATTTATGTTTATGCTGGGGATTGAACCCAGGGACTTGCACATGCCAGTTAAGTGCTCCTCATCAGTGTCTTCAGCCCCTCGGGTTCTGAGGTTTCATTAAGAAGTCAGCTATGTGGCTGGAGATGCCTCAGTAGTTCTGAGCACATATTGGTCCTTCCGAGGCGCTCAGTTCACACCCGGTGCTCACAGTGGACCATTCTGCGGCATCTGCATTCCAACTCCAGGGCTTCCAATGTCCTCTTCTGGCCTCCACAGGCATCTGCACTCACATGTACATACCCCCCCCCACACACAGAAAGACATACACACATACACACACAATTTAAAAGCATAAATCTTAAAAAACAAAACCAAAAAACCCAAAAGTCAGCTACCTGGAGTTAAGGGCATTTCGCCAGACTCACTGTCATAAGCTGATGGTTTGATGTGCAGAAGTAATGGACCTAATCACCAGTCGCAAGGTTACTTTGGTCAGAAATGTATCCCAGAGGGCACCCCAGATGGAGGACCAGACTAAGGAAATACTTATGGATGAATGAGAGGTGACTTACAGAAACATAGGTGGCTGGAAGGTAGCTACGTCAGTGAAAAACACACCCCAACGTGGGTGACAACTCACAAAAACTACTTTTATGGGATCTCTATAACGGTAGTCAGTCAGCTATGGTCCATGTCCCCCCACCCACCTCAGCAATTGCTAGTGGTAATTTAACTTTTGAGACGGGGCTTGAGCATCTTGTTAAGTGTTAGGAGCTTCTGGAGCCCTGTAAGTCTCACGAGCCTCCTTCCTCCCTACGGGAGGCATTGCCTGAAATTGGAGGGGATAGCCACACGGTACCTGGGCACAACTAAATAAGCCCTGACAGCCGTGTTGGCCTCATCCCTGCAGAAGAATAAACACTGGCTTTCCAGGCTCCAAGCTGCATGACCATCCTCTACCAAAGCGGTGGTCCTCTACCTTCCTGTCGCTGTGACCCTTTATCACAGTTCCTCATGTCGTGGTGACCCCAGCCATATTTAATACAGTTCCTCACTTGTTGCTGCTGCATAACAGTGATTCTGCTACTGTTACGAATTGTAATGTAAACATCTGTGCTTTCTGATGGTCTTAGGCAACCCCTGTGAAAAGGTTGTTAAACCGCCACCCCCCAAAGGGGTCATGACCCACAGGTTGAGAACCACTGCCGGGGGACGATTTCTGAGGCTTGAGTGGGTGGAAGAGAAGAAAGGGAGGACAGACCACAAGGGGAGTAAACTCTGATTCCACCTGCTTCTCTGTTAACTTGCCATGTTCCTGCGAGGGCAGAGGACAAGGGTTCTGTCAGAACTTCAGAACCTGAGGCTGACAGGTTCCTTAGGTGGCCTCTGGGGAGTCCAGGGACAGCCAAGAAGCACCTTGCACACACCCGCGTGGAGCAGTTTTTCATGTGTAGATCCTGTGGTATCCCTCAGAGGTTCCCTGTATTACTCTGGTCACCTGTTTTATGGTGAAGGACAGGACAGTGGTAATTTACTCAGGAGGGAGGACAATTGGCACACATATTAATAAGGCTTCTAAAATCTGTTGACACAGAGTCGTTTACCATCTGTCTTCACTAATTTTACTTGTTTCTGTCTTGATTTCAGATGGTGATTCTCTCTGAGAATCGCCTAGGAGGGTTAACAGTAATGCCTGGCTCACATTCCCAGACTTTGACTTGCTTGGATGTTTGTTTGTTTGAAGTTCTTCTGGGAAATTCTGATGTGTATCCAAGATTCAGAATATCTGATCAAAAAATGCATGTTTTCTAAATTGCTAACTGCTTCTAAATCCCCAAGGTACATGTGAATCTAAGTGTATTTATCATATACCATTGATACTGTAATGAAGGTATTGGATCTCTTATAAACTAGATAATTAATCTTTAGAAAGCTGTAACAATGTAGTACCTGAGTTTCCCTGTTATTTTAAGCTGCATTCAGCAGCTACCCAGTGTTATCATCACACACATGTATTTTTCTATTTCATTCTCCTTTTAACTGCTTGTTGTTCAGGATGGTATCAGTGCCAGTGCCATCTTTGTAGTAGTCATCACTTATCTGCAAGACTTGTTTCAATAACAAGTCACCAGAAACCCAAACTCCCGGATCTATCTAACCATGACCACAATGAATTGTTCATTTTGCGTCCAAGAGTCAAAAAGATTCTGTAAATTTTGTTTTTGATAAGTACTGATGGAGAGTTTTTTCTGAAAGTGCAAGAAACACGCATGCAGCGCTCAAGATTGGTTGTAAGGTGGTTTATGTAACCGTGGGGATCTCCTAGATCAGCCGTTCTCAGCTTTCCTGATGCTGTGACCCATTTATACACTTCCTCATGTTGTGGTGACCTCAACCATAAAATTATTTTCATTGCTACTTCATAACTGTAGTTTTGCTACTGTTATGAATCGTAAAGTAAATATTTCTGGAGATAGAAGTTTGCCAAAGAGTCCTTGAGTTTTTGTTTTTGGTGTGTGTGTGTGTGTGTGTGTGTGTGTGTGTGTGTGTGTCAGAATTCTGCTTCTTCTGTAAGTGCCTTCATATCAAATGCCGGCCATTTCCCACTTGCAACACCAGGAAGGACTTAATTCTTAAAGCAACAGTAGGTAGGACTTTTCTCTCCCTTGTTGTAACCAACATTATTGTGCCAAGATCCTTTGATTCAGGAAGCCCAGAGATACTGCATAAGGCTCATCTCATTTTTTCCCAGGAATACAATGTAGCAGTGAGGGCTGGGTATTATTAGCCTGGTGTCTCAAGAACACTGTGATGTGGACTCACTTTTTCTTTATTGCTTTTAAACACAGTGTTAATTGGTTGCATTGCAAATTGCCTTGGTAGTAAACATTTTCTAGAGATGTAAATCTTTTCTGACTTAATTTGTGCTCTGTTTCCTTTCTCTAGATATAGTTTGCAGGGCATTTTTTTTTTCTTATTTCTATTTAGTTTTAATTTTTGGCCCAAGGCCAAAATTTATCTAATTATCTAGAAATTACCTGATAGGAGCAAAAGAGAATTCTTCATTTTGACCTTGATAATACCTGTGGCCTGCTGGGGTTAGGGGATCAGTGAAGACCCCAGCTCCCCTGGGGCTGCCTACCTGGGTCAGCAGCACAACACTACAGATTACAGGCCATCGCTTGTGTGGCTGACATGGGGGTTAAGATTGCAAACCTGCCCTTGATCTGCTGTCTGGTTCTGAAAACATGAAGTTTCTTACTAGGCCTAAGTGGCCCACCTAAGCTATGGGTGTGTCGTAAAGAGACATTACAGGACTGAGGTCTAAGCTGCTGCCCCACCTCCGGTGTTTGCCACCAACTTGCTGGCACTGTGAGTTTGACTTCTAGGATAAAGCAGGCAAAGAAAGGAGAGAGAGAGGGGGGGGGGGGGCTGTGAGAAGAGGAGGTGGGGGTTTAGGAAGCCACACAAAGCGTGCAGCGGGGGTCACAGTTCCTGCGCTGGTGCTTAAGCAGTGTGCAAGAGGTTGACCTTGGTCTTCCCTCAGGTTTTCAGTCCTGTGAATCCCAGCGCAGCTCCCACACCAGGGGCACACAGTGAGTGATGCGCAGGGGCTATCGTGTGGCAGTGGCACATGCCTGAAGGTCTTTTCTCATTTGTGGGATGAAATTGAGAAGCCTCTCTAATGCGGCCCCTGATACAAGTAAATAGCAACTCTCTCAGTTCATTACTTGTTAGCCCCGGGCAGGGACCGCGCAGATTGGCTAATTGTAATAGTCAAACCATTAAAAGGGAATAGCATTAATGGAGGAGAAAGCAGCAAATAAGGTAGCTGAACTTGGCCACTGCATTGGGCCCAGGATACAGGCTGCTGCTAACTTAAGTACCTGTTTGTTCTGCATCTGGAAATAACCAGGAAGAGAAGCTTTAGCGACCCTCTTTCAAATGGTGGATCCAGAGCTCAGGGGCACTCCCGGTTAACTCTGACACTGAAACAGTTTTTTCCCCCAGAGGTAGAACTTGAGATTCTGGCTAAGTAAAAACACTCACCTTTCCTACAGTGAAGGATGCTGCTGGCCCACTCTCACAGCACATACACTTTAATGGCGTTTCCAGGAGCCACGGTATGCAGCACCCAGCTCATCTGTTCTCAGCTTCAAGCATTTGTGGCATCATAGCTGGGACGAGGGTGCAGTCTAGGCCTGGGGATCTATAGTGAATTTAATTATCCTGTCCATGTCTGAAGCTTGTAACCTTGCTCTCATGTGCATGATGCTGGGGCCCAGCCAAATGAGCTAACCATCCATGCATCCAGAGAGTTGGGCCGACTCTACCGTCCTCCCTGGAAACCACAGCCTGGCGTTAAAAGGAATCCCAGCGTTAGCTGATGCTTACTGTTCATGTCAGAAATACCTAAGAAGTTCAAAAAAGTGAAAAAGCAATTTTATGCCATCTCAGGAGTGGAAAGGATCTTATTTAAAATATTTTAAAATGGGAATGATTAAAGAAGTGCATTTGAGGTTTTTGTTGTTGTCGTTTTAAACTTTGGTACTCTAGTTGTAGGCACTCTTGCTTTTAAACACTGTATCTAGTACAACCTTAGGGTCTAGTTGATAGACTCGGAGATATAATGCTCCCTTTGTATTTGGGACTGCTTTTACCTATACTGCGTTAATAAGCTTTGACTTGCTGGAGAGTGTCAGGTTTTTATCAAAGCAGCATGGATTGTAAAGGCACCTGTGTGAGCCGCCAGTGTTGGAGCCTCTTTTAGAAAGCCTTCCTGTGTCAGCCCCAGTCAGGTTTCTAGGAGATAATCCCGTACCTGTGGATGCTGAGGCTGCTGGCAGGTCCTTCCCCCTAGTACTCAGGTGTTACTGATGCTGCCTCCTAAGTATATACAATTGCTGCGGTTCCACTTTGAATAATTACCCTTCAAAGGCTTGGCCCCAGACTGGCTCCATTGGGAGCTCAAGTACTCTTTTAAGAGATGAGGCCTCAGGAACTAGAGAGATACTTCAGTGGGTAAGAGCACTGGCTGCTCCTTGAGAGGACCTGGGTTTGATTCTCAGCACCCACATGATGGCTCACAACTGTCTAACATCAGCTCCATGGGGTCTGATACCCTCCACTGACTTGTGTGGGCATCACGCATGCACATGAGACAGAACACTCTTGTATAAAATAAAAATAAATCTTTTGTAAGAAGAGAGGCGAGAGAGACAGAGACACAGGCAGGCAGAGACAGAGAGAGAGAGAGAGAGAGAGAGGGAGAGGGAGGGAGGGAGAGAGAAATACACACACATGGAGAGACAGAAAGAGACAGAGAGACAGACAGACAGACACTAGTGAGAGATCTTCAGAACACAGGGGATATGCCCTCGGAAGGGGCAGTAGGATAGACTAGTCCCCCCCCCCTTCTCTTTGATTCCCTATTAAGTGATGAATTCTCCTACCGGCATGTGCTGCCTTGCCACAGACCCTGAGCCATAAGGCCTATTGATCATGGGCTGGAACGTCTAACACTGAGAGTCAAGACAAGGCTTCTTGTTGTTAAAGAAAACATTAGGGATAAAGAGTAAGATATCTTTACCCGACAGCAGCCAAGATGAGACTTCTGTACAATGTAAAGCAATTAAACACACCAGCAATCTGTAGATGCCTCACTGGCCCTACTGATTATTGCAGTATAAACACACTGTAAGAATTCTAATGGCTGCTCCTGCACAGAGGCCATATGGGGACAGACTTCTCAGACATTGTATTATACTCTCTTTCTTTTAGCTAAGTTCATTTGCTTTCTACAGATACATCCCAGTCTTAGGAATGTGGGTACCTAGGCTTTAACAGCTCTGTTGGATGAGCCACTGATGTTCTCTGAGAACTGAGAACAGGTGCTAAGCAAGGAGCTATCCTAAAGACACTGCACTTCATACAACAGCAACTTCCCTGTAAGCTACAAAACCATTGTTGATTGGCTGATGGTTACCTCTTAGGAGTGCCACATAAGATATAAAGCCGTCGCCGATTGGCTGATGGTTACCTTTAGGCATTTCCCCATAAGCTACAAAACCATCATCGATTGGCCGGTGCTTCCCTCTCCGTAAGCTACAAAGCCATCGTTGATTGGCTGGCGGTGCTTGACTGCAGTTTCTTTTTGTTCCCCTTTGTTAGCAGCAGTGGCGTGGTCCTCAGTCTGAACCCATGTTACCAACTCTGCTGTCTCCCAAGTTGGTGACTGGACAGGTTGATTAATTGAGCCTTACAGTCCTCAGATCAGGTTCCCTACTGTGGATTGGCGATAAGGATGCCTTCCTGTCATCCTTGTGAGGTCTGACCAACCCCCATGAGAACCACACAACTTCCCTTAATGACTTACTGATTTTTGAAGTGATTGTATTTTCCAACTGTATTTGTATTTTGAGGTGTACAAGTGTTTATATGTTTTTTATGAGTGGAATGATAGGACATTGTTTTTCTTTTTGTTGTTGTTTGTTTGCTTGCTGTGTGGGGCCTGGAACCCAGGACCTAGTGTATGTTAGGTAAGAACTCTTACCGCTGAGTCACACCCCTAGCTCCACCGTAGAATTTAAATAATCGGATCCATTGTAGAAATCCAAGGAGTTAGGGTTGCTTAATTCATAGAGACAAGTACAGACTTAGATTCAATGAACACTGAAATGTCTCTTAGTGATAGGGAGGGAACAGCGACACTTTAGTGCCAGGCTTGATTGTAGGGCTCATTACTAATGTACTTCTCCCTGCACACACACACACACACACACACACACACACACACACACACACACACCCGCCCCTTTCCTCTATAACATCACTGTGCATAGATTATAGGTGTCGGTGGAAGATTTAAAGTGACAGGACTTAGCTATCCATTTGACAGATGGCAGTGCATTGTCTTCTGACTTTGAACCATCTGCTTTGTCCATCTTCATAGTCTTCTAGAAAAAAAAACAAAAAAGCACTCCTTAAGATTGGCAGATCCTGGTTCTGGGAAGAGTCCTGCAAGCTGAGTGTGTGATTTGCCCTGCGCACCCTCTTGGGGGGTGGGGCGCATGGGCCATCAGGGGAGGCCTTGGGGAGGAAGCTGCAGAGACCAGGAATGTGGCTCCCACCCATTGGTCTTCCCCCAAGAACCGATATGCATCCTGCAAGGGAGTTTTAAAAACCAGACACCATTTGGGTTATAGAATGACTGTGCAGATAGATAATTTCTCCAGGGAAGTAAGTGTGGAGACCAGGACGCACTTGAACTCTTGGTTGTAGCAGTCTCCTGGTCTCTTCCTGCAAGGAGAAGAAATCACCGTAACTCCTCTTCTGCATTTGTTTCTCTGCGTTACTATTCCCTTGTGTCTGGGTACCTGTAATGATCTCCCTCGGCCGGATCTCTGGGCCACATTGTTTCTTTCTAGGGACAATCCAAAAATAATATCTGTGTTTGCATATGCATACTTTCTCAAGTTCTTTAAGTTTGATCTCACTGAACTTTGGGTTGGGCAAAATAGTGAATGAATGTTTTTTGTTTTTTGTTTTTTTAAACAAATGAAGAGGTAAGTGCTTGAGAGTTCAGGTTTTTATTTGCATCTATAATGCCAAAGCCCTGGAAAATGGTACAGGTAGATTTTTATGTATCAGTCTTTGAAAGACAATGTATAGATTATCCCTTGTTACCGAAAGAATGCTTATCAAAAGCATAGGTATCGAGAGCCAACCCCACCGATCTTAAATCATTTTGCAGCCAGAAGAGTACATGTAAGTAATTGTTTGCTTTAAATTCCCTGCTGCTGTGATAAAATACCCTGACAAACAGCAACTTAACAGAGGGTTATTTTGGTTCACAGTTCCACAGAATAGTTCGTCATGACAGGGAGAGACAGCTGGGTCCCTGGCGTCCCCGGTGCAGAAACAGAGCATCCTTGTGCTTAGCTTACTTCCTCTTTTTTTTTTTTTTTTTTTTTTTTTGTAGAGCCCAGGGGATGGTGCCACCCATAGTGGAGCTAGTCTTCCCTTCCCAGTTATCCTCCCACAGGCATGCCTGCAGGTGATTCCGAATCTCACTGAGTTGGCATCTGGTGTTAACGTCACATTGCATATTCCTGCTTGTTTAGTGGTCACAGCATAGCTTGTCTTCTGTACCGTGTATCGAGGTTGGTTACAGGACAACAATTAGCTTTCCCTCAAACTTTTAGAGATATGGCAGTCTGGTCGCTCTGCTCTGTATACATCTTATCTGGGATGCAATGTTGTCAGGGTGGGCCACCAGCATGCAGTAGATGAGCGGTGCCTGTGGTGACGTTCTTACCATAGCTCCAGGAAGCAGTTCAGCCCCATGACAGGCTCTCCATGCAGGCTTCAGAAACCAAATTGGAGATTTGCTATTTAAAATGTTGTTGAAACAATTTCTAGAAAGAATTCTGCAATCAAGGACATCTAAGTCTTTTGAAATAACCCGCTACCCGTCTTTGTACAAGAACACCAGCTTTATTTCTGTTCTCCTTGGTTTACAAATGCTTTGTCCAGTAGGCTCTAACCCAACCCTTCAAGCTTCTTAAGGCAATGGTGTAAGAAGAAGTGTGTGAATGGACCAGAAGGATCCCGTAATTTACAGAAGCTCTATTGAGTAATTCAGAAGAGTGAGATGCTCATAATGATAATTCTGAGCCTTTGACCCTTCTAGAACTTGTGGCCCAGGGAAGAGTGGAGGTAAAGATGTCATTTTTTCTTGCACAGGATGCCTAAGTGAGCCTCTCTTACGTGGGAGTTTTAAGTTCACAGGTTAAAAATAAGCACAGTCAAATTGGTTCCCTTCCTTGGCCCTTCATGCTCTGGGTGACATTGAAGGGAGGAGATGTAAATACATTGGAATCCAGTAAGTTGTTCTTATAGGAACAAACATGAAAAAGAGCTTTCTATAAGTGGTTAGTAAGATTTATATTCCAACCCTTTTCTCCAGCTGCTTTCATCTTTCCTTTTCCTTACCGAAGCTCTAGTATATCTTCTTCCCTCCTCGTGGCTGTTGGAATTGACCTCAGAGATTACAGTACTTCCCCTTTGTCCAACAGCTTGGTGTGGTGTGGTAGGCTGTGTCTGCAAATTTGAGGGCAGCATCCCCCCCCCGACCCCCGCCACTGCCCCTGCACATCTAAGCAACAGCACATTCACATCACAGCATGTTTAATCACGACATTGACTTCCATCTGTAGCTTATTCTTTGCAATACCTGAAAGCATTAATATTGCTGTCTGTGCAATTTAATTTAATTAGAGCCATGTTTGTAATTCTCTTGGGAAAAATCCTTAGTGCTCCCAGTATTAAAATAAAGTGTCTTTGGTTTTCTTCTGGCTGACAGTTTTCTTTAGAGGTGAATGAGCCAACAGTTACTACCCTAGACTCCTTTCCTTTTGGTAGTCAAACCAGAGGAGTAGCAGTGGTGAGAGTAAGGAAGCTGCTTGATTTGGAATGTTGGATGTGAGTGTCCTTTAAGCCCCTCTGTCTACATGTCTCTGTCTGAGATAGCCATGTCGGATTTTTCTAGTAGCTGGTAGCTGCTGTTGGGCTGGTATAGATATTAAGTGCATGCCTATAGTAAAAGCATAGAAAATGAGGACCGTTTAAGTCAGCCTAGAAGCTAGAGAGACAGAGTACATTATGTCTTCAGTGCAGGGCTCCCAGTTGTGTGTTCTGTTCTTCTAAGAAAAGACCCCACATACTGGATGACAGACTCCCGGGGTCTCCACTGGACACCGAGCCCAGGGGTCTTATAGGTAATCATTGCTGCCCACAGGTTGCTCAAGGCCTGAGAAGCATATCTGGTTTTGTCTCACATGGTCAAAGTACACACCAAGGCCTCTGTGGTGGATGGGTGTCTTCACTGAATCTTTCACAGAGGGCTTCCTGACCCCACCACATAGTGTCACAGGCTGGAGCCATTGTTCGGAATGAGAGTCCAGGCTCCACAGTCCCCCAGGCTCTGGCCTGTTGCCAATTGAGTTCATCATGCCAGAGCATGTCTCTGTCTGACCCTCCTGGATGGGGAGCACGGTGTATGGTTCTGGGGCTAGTGCTGAAGCATGCCTCGTGTACTTGTGGCCACTTACAAAGTAACCACAGCATAGTGATAGAGTAGCATTCAAGAGACTGTGCACTGGGAGGGTCACTCCCAATCAGACTCAGGCTGCTGGGCTGATGGTAGGTCTCCCACATTGCAAAGGAGAAACATCCGGGATAGGAGACTGGAGTGAAGTGGTCTCCTCTCTCACAGCCGAGCTAGAGGTTCCTGCGAGCCCTTGCTTTGAGAAAGAAGTCATTACATTATGAAACGCCATCTCTATTTTTCTCACGCCCTCGTGTCCTTCCAATTGAAGACCCCTTGACATAACAAAATAAAGCTCTTTCTGGGAAGGACGTTAACTGTTGATATCTAGGTACGTGATGAGAATGGGGGCCTGTTTAAGGAGTGTAGAGAGTTAGTCAGATCAGAAGGTGACGCTATGCTTGAAATGCGCGAAAGCATTTTGTTCCTGGTGCTGGTGGTACCCTCACCAGATTTAAGGTGTGTTTCTTACATATCCTTGGCTCTCTTACCCCACATGGCCCCAAAGCAAATACCGAAAAGAGTAACTTATCTGTATGTTAGAGTTGCTTGCAGTGTTTGATGTCTACTTTTTTTTTTTTTTTAAAGGGAAGTTGAATGTTCCCTTGCATTACGAGACATCTTGGTTGATGTAGAATCCAATCTAGGTATATGGGCCTGCCCTGGACTGAGAACTGCACTAGGACAGTTGTATGAGGCATGTTTAAACAGATATTCTAGCTACCTCCTTGCTGCTACTAGGTGCTTTAGGAAAGGTATGGGGATTTCATCTGGAAACTATTACATAGGTATTTTTGTTTAAAATGGAAACCTCCCACCCCAGCTTTCCAGGCTATGAATACAAGAAAAACTTGACTTTGTTTATAAGACCAAGGGACTCCTCTCCACCCCCTTGCCTCTTTCTTTCTTTCTTTCTTTCTTTCTTTCTTTCTTTCTTTCTTTCTTTCTTTCTTTCTTTCTTCACAGCCTTATGTAGCCCTGGCTAGCCTTTACTCACTATATTGCCCAGGCCAGTCCTTCTGAACTTCCTGTATCTACCTTTCAAGGGCTGAGATTACAAGTGCACACACCTGGCCAAGCCCCCACCCCTACCCCACCCCACCCTCACCCCCAGCCCACAGTCCCCCTTGCTTCACCTTAATCTAAGATTTTCTTTTGCTTCTGACCTTTATTTTCCAGTGTCATCTTTACTGCTCTTTCCTCCAAGCTTATTTTCGGACCTTGCATTTCTCACTTTTGTTTGTGCAGCTAAGCCGAGGTCACATCGGAAGTCAGGTTGATGTGTGGATGGCAAGTGGAGCTGGCAGTAGGTAGGAGCTGCAAATCGCTTACCTGCTCTTGCCGAACGCAGTGGTTGTTTTCAAGTTAATATTGTTACCGTTGTAACAGTCCTTCTCAGATCACTGCTTTAATCGATCTCGCAGGCACGGCTTGTTCGAAGCTGAATTGGTGGCTCTGCGGTAGACCTACTCATGTCCCTGTCAATTGACAGGTATCTTTAGTTATTATCAAACAGTTTTTAAAAGACCCCGGAAGACTCCAAAGAGGAAGGAAATAACTGCTTGTGATGGGGATGGAGAAGGAACAAGGGGATGCTAGTTCATGGAGATGCTGGAGGAAAGACTTGTAAGCACTGGATATTTGGGGCTGTGGTTTTGGTATAGTGAGATAGTGATAGAAAACAAAACTAAGTCATCTGAGGCCATTGCTCATTTGGTGATGTGCTTGCTGAGCATCTATGAAGCTCTGGGTTCAGACCCTAACACTGCATAACCGGGCATGGTCACAGGGGTCTGTAATCTCAGCACTCAGGAGGTAGAAACAGGAGGATACGGAGTTCGGTGCTATCCTTGGCTACACAGTGAGGAGTTGAAGGCCAGCCTGAGCTACAGGAGAGCGTTTCCCAGAAGACAGAAAATAAATCTAGAGCGTAATCTTTGTACTTAGAAATCATCACGTTCCCACTTACTGGTATAGCTCGTGCACTTGCTGGATTCACATATAGAATCATATTCTGATTAGAAGCTGGGGACGTTGCCAGAGAAGAGAAAGCCTGGTTTGAATGCATTGATGACATTCATTATGTGACTTCGGAAAATAATCTTAGAGGAGGATTGCTTTGAAAAACTGCTCTTGGACATCTTGCTTTCGTCTTGTCTCCCTCACTCCTCTTTATTCTGGGAACAAACCACTAGTGTGGACACCTGCTAACTTGACTCCAGAAACCCTGTTTTTAACCTTTCCAGTCCCCCCCCCCCAGAGACAGGGTTTCTCTGTGTAGCCTTGGCTGTCCTGGACTTGCTTTGTAGACCAGGCTGGCCTCGAACTCACAGCGATCCGCCTGCCTCTGCCTTGCTTGTTTGTTTCAATATCAAAACTGAAGGAATTTAGGAGGAGGTATTACTTGTCTAATCTGATGCTAGTGGCTGCATGTATCCCAGGGTAACTGTGTGCTGTAGATGTCAGGGCCGTGTTGTGCCATCAAAAGACCGGACCCCCAGAAGGGGGGTTGCTGGGCAGGTTGATGTCCCACACGCCCCCTCCTGCCTTTTGCTCAGAGTTTCACACCTCTGATGCAGCATTTCATTTTCCTTTCTCTCCCCCTTCCTCCCAACAGCAGGAACGGATTTCATATACACCCCCAGAGAGTCCAGTGGCAAGTTACAGGTCCTCGACTCCACTTCATGTTCCAGTGCCTCGAGCGCTCAGGATGGAGGAAGACTCGATCCACCTGCCAGCGCACCTGCGTGAGTGTTTACCTCCGAGGTGACGGAGGTTGGGAACAGGAAGGGCAGACAGATCCCAGGGAGAGGCTCTGGGTCTGAGATGGTGTTCATGGGACTCGTCCAGCTGTTCTGGAAGCTTTGACCTTCACCCCGCCCCCCCATTAATGGATTTGAATAGTTTGACATTCTTGTTGTCCCTTGTTTCTCAATATTTTCATTTGTGTCATACCTGATAAGGACATGGCGGGGGTGAGGGGGAATCCAGAAATACATACAACAGAGATTTCCCCCTCGAAAATGTTATCTCTAAGTCTATACTTAGTCCAGCTTCATATTTTGTTTTATTCAGTTGTGGATTCAGATTCATTGCTTTAAAAAAAAAATTGTGTGTGTGTGTGCGCGCCGAGGTGTATGTGTGGAGCTCGGAGGGTGTTGTTTGGGAGTTGTCTCTCTCCTTCCACCACGGCTTCTGAAGAAGCTTGAACTCAGGTTAAGGCATGCCTGGCCAGTGCCCTCACCTGCCACGCCACCGACACCCCTTCCCTTGACCTTTCCTTCCCTGTCTGCTTTGTTCTTAAGCCACATGCTTCCCCTTCCCCTGTCCCTCCCCTTTCTCCGCTGGCTACTCTCTTTCCTTTATTTTTATGTATCGTCACATGCCCTTTTCTTTGTCTTCTGGTCTCTCGCTCTCCCTTTCTTTTCTTGGCCATACATTGCCTTAACAGTTTCACCTTTTGCCCTCAGGTCACACCTTTCCTTGCATCAATCACTTTATCTGAGTCTTCAGCTGCATCTTAGCAGAGCATTGGGACCGATGTACCTATGTGACCAGTGTCAGTCTCCAAAGCATCAACCCCTGCCATGTCCTTTTTGTCCGTCTGCTCCTCTTCCACTGGTACCCAGCCCAGGGGATAAAACATGACTGGAGCATCCAGAGAAAACGAATCACCTGATCCCTACCCTGATCACTGGTGTCCAAGAAAATGCCAGTTCTTCTGGCTTGAATGTTGTCTGGAGGGCACATGTCCAGGTTCTAGAGGGCACTGGGGTCGCCTTAAGCCTTTCCAAAGCAATTCTGAGTGACTCAGATGTCCAGTAGTCATGCTCTCTGTCCCTTGGCATTACGGTGGTCCTCCCTTCTCAGAAGATGCTTGCGGGAAAGTATGGAGTGATGGGGGACAGGGGATACAGCCTCAGATGCTAAGATGATTTGTGTCGGGGCCGTAGGGTAGGTCTCAGGCAGTACTGTAGGCGGTCCCTCTGCTTACAGTATGGATGCTTCTTCTGGGCCGTTGAGAGCACTGAACCCTCCCTTCCTCCACCAGTATTTGCAGAGTGTTGCCTCCTGGGACCCAGACACCCCTGCTGCCTTTCTTCAGCAGGGAGGTCAAGGGCACAGCATCGCTGTAGCATCCTACCCTTGACAGTGATCTTAAAAAGAAGAGGCTGTGACTGCAGAGCTGCAGGCACTGTCATCTTTAGGAAGTGGAGCTGTTGTGGTAGCAGTTGTGGTAGCTGACAGAACTGGCAAAGACAGAGCCAAGTGGTAGCAAATTTGCCACCAGATATTACTTCAGGAATGTTCACTTGTGCCATGCAGACAAAACCCCTTTGCCAGTCACTACTGTAGCCTGTGCTCTGCCGGGCACTGTCCTGGATACCCTGGGTACCGAGATGCAGAAAGCATCTCCCCGCTTCTACAGAGTGTAACACGTTAAAGTTTCCTTTATACTGTTTTTATTCCTATATTTTATAACACTCTCTGAAGGACCCCCAAGTCCCAATAAGTCTCTGGGTACCTTTTGACATACATGAGCTCTTTGCTGGAGAAATTATCATAGAAAGACAAACAAACTAGCAAGCCAACAAGCAAACCGAACTGTGTCTTCATTCTGAGCTCTGTGTGCCATTTAGCTGTGAGTTGGCCATCTGTGTCAGCCTTTCTTTTCTTCCTGTTTTTGTTTGGAAAAGAGAATGCTTAACAGTCCTTCTGACTTTAAAGGTGACAAGTCTTATCTCCACCATCCTTATCCTTACCCAGAACTGTCTTTCCATACCAGTGCGTTAGTTTCTCCTTGAGAAGGCAGCTTCCTCCTTGAACCACCTCTTTACTGCTTCCCAGATGGATTAGTCAGGGTTTGCTAGAGTCACAGAACTTACAGAATGGATGTCTCTTTCTCTCTCTTGTATGTATGTACACACACACACACACACACGCACATCACATATATATGTGATTTATTGCAGTGACTTACAGGCTGTGGTCTGACTAATCCAACAGTGGCTGGCTGTGATCAGAAAGTCCAAGAATCTAGTAGTTGCTCAGTCCCACAGACTGGATGTCTCAGCTGACCTTCTGTAGTAGGCTTAAGTGAGGGAACAGATGTGCTAGCAAGGTGAAGGCAAGCAGGCGAAGAGCAAAAGCTTCCTTCTTCTATGGCCGTATACAGACTTCCAGCAGGAGGTGTGGCCCAGATTAAAGGCATGCTTTTCCACCTCAAGATTTGGGTTAAAGGCCTGTGGCTTCCCTCCTCAAGATGAGAATCAAAAGCCTGTGCCTTCCAGCATTAAGATCTAGATCAAAGGCACATCTGGACTAGAAGTGGATCCACCCACTTCAGACCAAGCAGAAAAATCTCTTATGGGCGTGCCCTCCATTTCTGGATTGTAGTTCATTCCAGATGTAGTCAAGGTGACAACCAGGAGCAGCCATCACACCAGCACATCACCAAGTGCAGCACACTACCGTAATAGCTAGTAAAGCTGTGCATGGTTGCACATGCCTTTAATCCTAGCACTGAGAGGTAAAAGCAGATGAATCTCTTGTTACTTCAAGATTAGCCTAGACGCCAAAGAGAGTTCCCGGACAGGCAGGGCTCACAGAGAGGCCCTGTCTCAAGAAAACAAACAAACAAAATTAGTAATATCTAGTAATTATGGTGGCACTGTATGAAGCCTCCATTTTTGGTTGTGAGCCTAGCCTTTAACGGTTGCTTGTGAGCCATCTCTCCACCCCGAAGCCTCGATTTATAAGTTATTTTTATTTCAGTCTCACATTAATATCTATAAAGATAGATTTTTCTCTTTATTCCCATAATATACATAAATTCCCATAATATACATAAACGCTATCTCCACATTATACATAAAGTCTTGGGGACTTATACTTTATTTTTTTGGTAATGCTAGAGGTCAAACCCATGACCTTGCTCGTGCTAGGCAAACACCCTCCCACCGAGCACTATCTCTAGACCAAGGCTTCAAGAATTTAATCTTTCGGTGTTGGTCACAGACCTAGTAAAATGACAGGGTCAAGATTCAAGTTTAGTCTTGTCTAACCCCACATCTTAGAATCTAATTTTTATGCTACTGTGCAGCTGTGTGTTTCATGTACTTTACATTTGTCTGTGTTGCGTAGATGAGTGAATTTAGGGTTGCTGCTTAGCCAATTGTGCTGATGTGACCCCAGAACTGGTTCGTGGCTGGAACCAATTGTGTGAACTATTGCTTTGTTGCCGAAGAACTCACATGTCCCCAGGATGGATGGATGGATGGATGGATGGATGGATGGATGGACGGACGGACGGACGGACGGACAGACAGACGGATGGACTTGTACAGCACATTACTGCTGGCCTGGGGGGATAATCGGTAATTTATGGATTCATGTCAGGGACAGTGATTTTGCCTGAACTTCTCAGCTGTGTCAATCCAGTTTAAGTGCTAACTCTCTGTGGTAGTCTGCAGGAGCCTAGCAGTGACTTGTTTGGCTCCAACATCTGGAATGAATCCTCTAGATGCAGAGGTTCTCAGGCTCTTGCTGCCGGCCGGGGCTTTCCAGGCAAGCTAGCTGAGCTTCCCTCCTCCCTGCTCCTCACTCAGAGGAACGCAGTGGCCGCAGACTCTGTGAAGTTGGGCCATACACTTGCAGATACATCCCAGCTGAGTTTCCAAACCTAAAATAAGATAAATAATCTGGCAAGGGGATTGGGTTACTGCTGTTTTAATCTGGGATTCCAGACAATTCCCAGTAGAATGTGCACGGAAAGTACAGGGAAGTGTTTAAGAGCGGGACAGCAGGCAGCAGGACATTTATGGCATTACGAGGCTGAGCGCATTCTCAGACGCCTGTTTTAAAAGACGGACCAGCCTGGTATGGCTCCCAGCAGCTTCATTGTGCCACTTATCATTGATCTCTGGATAAACCCTTCACTTTCTTTTCTTCCCTTATTCTTAAATGACAGTAAGATTTGGCAAGTGGGGGAGGGCAGGCATCTAATAGCCGAGATTCTGAGTCTAGGCTACCGGCTGCCGTGTTCCAAAATACAGGTCTAAACTCCTGACGCCGCCCGGCAAATTAGCAAGAGGAGTGAAAAGAGAGGCTTCGCTGCTGCTTTACATTTGCAGATGTGATGAAGCAAGTGTTCCGTGATGATTACAAGGTACTGAAAGGACAGGCAGGGGCAGTATAGGCCTTGCTGGAAGAGTCACCTTGGTTCTCAGTGCCCAGACTTGCAGATGACGCTGTGTAGCAGTCGCTGCTGACCTCCCTGTTCCTAAGGAGGACAGATGTGCTTTTGGAAAGGATAGAAAAGGGCACGATCCGATCCTCCGCTTCTCCTTCTTTCTTCTGTAAAGCTTCCTGAGTTGTTTATAAGCCTTAGGCGAGTAGAAGGGCCAAAGGACAGTCACAGCAGGCCGTGAAAAACAAAAGTCCCCTTCTTTGTACTGACCCCAGGGGGTGCTGCTGCAGGCTCACTGTTGATCTTTATCCTTGCCTGGGAAGGGGGAAGTCTCTTTCCCTGTTCTCATGGGGGTGGGGGTAGGCTTACTGTGTGCTGGAGACACTTGATTGCTGGAAAGCCACCTTTGTCATCTTACCAGGCCCCACAAGGTACCACCCCCATTCTTACAGCAGAGGCTTCTCTCTTAGATTTGCATCCCTGTGACCAGATGTCTGAGCAAATAGACTCAAAAAGATGAATGTTTTATTTTGGTCCATGCTTCCGTAGTCATAAGCCACTGGCCACTTGATCCTTTGTTCTGGGCCCATGGCACAACATCTGTGATAGCACAATAGCTACCAGAAATCAGGGACAGACAGGGAGAGAGAAAGGGCAGGGTTGGGGTCCCAAAGCCCCACAAGGACACACCTTTAGTCATTTAGACTCTTTTTACTGGGCCCCACCTTCTAAGGATCCTACAATATTCTGATGACATGACAGGGTAGTGTCCAAGCCAATGGGACTCTAGAGATCCAAAGATCCAAACCTTAACAGATTCATAATGTGTTCATAGGGGCCCTTTAAGTGCCAAGTGTCTAACACTGATGCCCAGGCCAGGCCTAATAGCAAGATCAATGTGTTTCAGATGTATAGAGCAGAACTTAAACAGTTACGTGCCTTCTTTTAAATCTCTATTAAACACTGTCATCCCATGTTTAGTTGATTTAATCACATTTAATCATAGGCCGATGTTAATGCCATTTGCCCAAAGACTTTGCATCTTACTCTGTGTTTGGCCTTGCTCTGCCCCTATGAGTTGATACTAAAAAATCGGAACCCGGGACTCATTCGTCGTATTTAACAGGGCTTTGGTTTACTATGTTGCGGGTTAATAGATAGCCATGATAACTGCTCTGAGTTTTCTAGAGTCAGGACAGCAGAAATAGTCCCCTGGCTCTCCTTCCCTTCCTTGTGAATCTTTCAAAATTCTTGCATTACTACTCCTGCTTGTGCGCGTTTAGTAATTTAATTGTATGTCTTCCCCGGGGGAGCCTCCCTGCTCTCACCCACTCTGCCGCTTTGCGTCTTCAGCAGAGTGACTGGGTTTCAGACAGTTGCATGGCAGGCCGAACTCCATCTGAACCTGCATACGGAGATGGTGCGGCACCTCTGTTTTAATTGGCTGGAACCACAGTTCTCTATACTTTGAAGTTATGCTTGTCCTCAAAAGCAGAGACAGCCATGGGAGCTAAATATAGCCATAATTAATATTTTATAGTGTTGTAAAGAAACAAGATGCATCTATACCTATTATTTAATCATGTGACCGCTCTTGAAGCAGGTGTTCCCGGTCTGGCCTCAGGTCAGTGGACTTGTCCAGATTCACACAGGATGGGAAGGGTCTAACGTGATTTCTGCTTCACACACTACCTTTTAACCTGTTTTAGGAGAAAGCGTATAGGCAGTGTCTCGTGGACTGTAAAATTAACCAATTAACCAGTGAAAGTGGATGGACAATGTTCAGTGGCAGGCATGGCTCTAAAGGTGCCACTTGACCACGAATAGGTACCTGCGCCTCCATCAGGCTAGCATCTCCCTTTCAGAAGGATGAAGGAGAAGCATCAGGTGACATTAGAGCCCCTTAAAAGGACTCTTCCTGGTTTTTGTCTAACTGCTTTGCTGCTCATTTTTTGCTTTATTTTCTTGTGTGCTCAGATCAAAATTCGGTTTATTTCAGCAACCAAATGGCAGTGCTGGCTGTAAGGGCCTAAGAGGGCCAGCTCTGAGAGTCGGACACAAGCAGTCACTTACATCCAACAGCTTTTTACCAGTGCGACCTGACTGTCGGGGCGACCACATTTTCTTGGGGTTTCTAGTTAAAAACAAGAACAAAACAAAACGTGGTAATAGGATTAGTTTAATGGCTAGACTGAATGCACTTCTGTCTCACTGTCTTCCATCTAAAGACTAATCTAGTAACGCCTGCTGAGGAGAGGTTCTTGTAAATGACAGAGTTCCTATGTGTGACACTGGTGTAATGCCTACGATCCGGGAGGGGGAGGTGACTGACTGGAGGGCTGCTGTGGCCTTCTGTGCAACTTAACGGGTGGCTCCTCCACTTTCAAACTCTGTGGGAAGTGTGGAAGCTGCTACTTGTTGCTCTCGTTAGAGGAGGGACCTGGAACTTGTCCACAGTCCACACAGTACTGAGACAGGGTTTCCTCACTTGCCGGGGAAGCAAGGTTTCTTT
This sequence comes from Acomys percivali, assembly GCA_907169655.1. NCBI lineage: Eukaryota > Metazoa > Chordata > Mammalia > Rodentia > Muridae > Acomys > Acomys percivali. The sequence continues at coordinate 14,564,109 of OU015745.1, read as the reverse complement.
TCTAACAGCTTCCCGTGATTGACAAGCTCTCTCAGTCTCGGTCCCTGGCCTTCCCCTCTCGCCTGCCCTTCTCCCATGTCTCAGGTCTTCCTAGGTCCTTGGCTATCATCAGTGTTCCAGCGGCGACCTCTCCCTACAGCTGCTTCTGACATGTGGTGACATCACCTTCAGAGTTGAGGCAAGGGCACAGGGAAGAACCAGTTCCCGGCCAGTGTCTTAAAGCAATATTGACTTCTGGCAAAGTTGGCCAAGCTACTGACATTTTTATCTTTTGTTTCCCCTTAGACCTTCTTTTGGGAACCTTCCCGTTTTGCATCTAAATGCTCAAAGACTCTCAGTTTTCCTTGCAGCACAGGGGACAGTACAAGGGTCCAGTTTAGCTGTTTCACATAACTCGAAGAGAAATGAAAAAAAAAAAGAAAAAAAAAGCAGTCTACAGTGGAACCGCCAGCCAGGATGCTTTGGAAGGGAAATTTCCTTTTTGGGTGTGCTGTCTGAAAGAATTTCCGATGCAGGCAGACGTTAATTCCTAGCTCCATGCTTCCTGATAAGGAAACAGCTTCAATAAATGCAGCTATTTATAGATCTCTCTCTCTCTCTCTCTCTCTCTCTCTCTCTCTCTCTAAACATATAACCAGAGGTTTATTGACCTTTTCCTTTCACTTCACATTTCACGCAGCGTCCTGTGTACATTTAAGGCAGTTCCTCCAGCATGAGGTCCGACAGTGTCCTTCTGACTCTTGTGGGCGGGATCCGGAGGGGAAAACCGAGAGCCACCTCTTGTATGTCAAAGGCTCTCAGGTTTGCTTGGACTTCTGAACTAGTCATTTAGAAGCCATTGGCAGCCGATTGCCCCCGTGTGCTGCTTTGGGGGTGTATACACATATTACTCGGGCGTTTGTGCTTCTGTGTGTGACTAACTAACTACCAGATGTGACGCTTCAGGGCGGAGCTATGTGTTTTGGTTCAAGGTTTCAGGGAGGTCAGGCCGTGGCCACTGGCCCTGTTTCCGGGCCCATCGTGAAGTGGATCATTACAGCAGTGAGAGCCTGTGGTGGAGGAATTTGCTCATGGGGTAAGGAGGAAGCAGAGGAAAGGGCGTACAGGAAGAGGCTAGGGCAAGATGCAATCCCGAGCATGCATCCCCAGTGGCCTGCCTCTTTCCTCTAGACCTCAACTCCTGTTTCTCCCCATCTTCCAGTAATGCCCGCAGATTAAGGCTCTATCAAGGGATTAATCCTAAATCAGAGCCCCAGGTGTCTCTAGAAATACCCCCCCCACATACTCAGAGATGTGCCTCATGAACGCCCTAAACATTTGTTTCTTTCTGTTTTAAAGTATATTTTAATTTATTCCCTGAGAATTCCATACAACATATTTTGATCAAATGCACCCCGACTTTCTCTGCCCCAACTCCTACCAGGATGACCTCATCACATCTCCCTCCTACTTCCAGGTCCTTAAAACATTTCTTAGCACAGTCAACAATGATAATTAACCTTGGTAACATGTGAACCCAGAAATGTCTCATTTATTTTAGACTCTCTGTAGGTTTATGACAAACAGAACTATTGAAAAATTTAAGAGACATTGAGAATCAGTCAGTTTTAGGAAGACACTTGCTCAACAGGAAGTAACCTTATTTCCTCTTTGTTTCTCTCTGTCATCCCCCCCCCCCCGTTTTTTTTTTTTAATCCTGAGAAACTCTGTGGCCTTTTCTTGAGAGGTTAAGGTCCTACAGGTTAAAGCGTGCTATCCGTAGACATGTAGGCAGGCTCACATACATGTCCATTACACCTCCTGGCATGTATGCTGCTGCTGCTGCTGCTGCTGTAAGATGTTAGCTTGTACTACGCTTTCCTAACCTCTCCACTTCCTCTTCATTCTCAAAGAGCTTTAGTGAGCTGACTACACAGGTACAGTACAGTCCCCAGTCTCAAATAGCATATGTTTGTTCCCGATTTACTCTGTGCTGGAGCTACACCTCCTCTGTAACTCACTCTTGACGGACCCCGGCAGGAGTGACCTGGAGAGCTGCATCCTTCCAGAAGTAAATCTTAGCAGAAGATGGTGCTGGTTTCACTGTTGTGTTATCCTAGGTGAATTTGGATTCTCAGTTACTTGTGCCAAGAATGAGTTTTGTTTTTTTTTGGGGGGGGGGGCTCTTTTACTAATCTTGTCTGAAGCAAGGGTAGAGCAAGACCTGGGAGACTTAAGCAGGTCCTGACTCTGACCTCATGTCCGGTGTAGATCCCCAGATGTTATCAGTCACCTTGGCCTCACATTCCTGCTTCCAGCTTAGGTAAGGTAGGATAAGCTCCATTCTTTTGAAATTGGCCTTCCTTTGTGCCTCCGACAGATCATGGGTGCTAATAGCTGTTGGATGACACTCCTGAGATCCCAGTAACAGGACTACACACTGCAGATACTGTCGATGGGTAACAACGAGCTGTAGATGCAAAGATGGATTCTTGGAAAGGAAACGCATACCGGGAGGGAGTTCTTGGCCATACCGGAAGTTAATCCTCAACCTCTGCGGCAGGAATACTAATGCCGTTTGCTGGAGAGGGTGTCCAGCGCTTTCTATGTGCCAGGGACCTCTCTCTCTCTCTGTAAGTTGGTCTGAATAATCACAAACACATTTGAGGTTCAGATGTGGCCCATTGTGTCCCCACGGGCACAAAAGATAGAGGAGTTGTGACCTGACTCCACATCTTATTCCAAGACTCAGGCTGTCCTCACTTCAGCATATCCCATCTCAGATGTGCTAGGAGCTAATTAGTTATTTCATTCTAGCTGTTGGTTAGAAGGAGAAAAATCAAAGCTTCCAGCCAGTTGTTCCTCTCTTTTGAAAGAAAAAAAAAAATCAAGAAAAGTTGATATAAATAACTGACAAGAAGACCCAGGGGATTAAAATCAGAGATATAAACCAAATAATCTTTTGAACTTAGAAGAAGATAAATTTTGCAGATCCAGTCCTGTGGGTATACTGTTATCTCTCATGCATCTTTGAGTATAAACTTTAGAATGTTAGAAACAAAATTTTAATGAAGCCAACAGAGGTTCCTATTGTACCGAGTTTTCCATCTTTTAAAAAAGAGCCAGCTGGCTTCACAGTTAATACTGAGCACCTGTAAAGGGCGAGGCTCTGGAATGCCGGTTGTAACGCTGAAGTCACAGAAGACAACACTAAGCTTCTTCAAAGGCCGTGTTAGGCTGACATGCTTCAGAACATGGCCTGGTGTGCTGGGGCCTCACTTTGCCCATGTGACGTTCGTGCTGGAACGTTGTACAGTGACGGCTAGGGCTGCTTTTTTTTTTTTTCCAGTCAGTTCTCTGGGCTTCTGGCCCCATGTGGCCGTCACACGCAGGTCATGCTTGCCATAGATCGTTCCTTCTCCTGGGAAATAGTTTATCTGTAAAATGAAGTCTATGGTTCCTGAGTTTCTTCCAGACTCCCACGGCTTACAGTATTCTGATCCCAGAGAATTAGAGAGCTTCTCAACTGCCAAGCATCAACCACAGGCGCACGTATGGTGCTCATTCACTTGATTGCCGGTGCTGCTCAGCCTCCAATTTCAGTGCAGATGGTAGTATCTCGATGCAGGAGATTGTCCTGTGCTTGTGCTGTAACTGCTTTGTGAGGATGCTCTCCTACAAGGAAATATGGAAATCTAGAGTCTGGCTCTGCTGGGCGTTTCTCTGGGATGCCTGTGATTGAGACAAGGTAGATCTTTTATGGTATGGAAAATAGTGTCCTCTCCAGTGTGTCTTGAAAGTTTCTGCCACCACCTCTGCTGTGCTTTCCCCGTATGCCAGTCCCAGGACCTGGCAGCCCACTCTTAGGCCTGCTTCTCCGTTCTCACAGCTCCCCCACCCCACCCCACCCCCTTATGACCTGAGAATCGCCTGTGAGCTGGCCCTTTGCCCAGTGCGTTCCATACAGGTCTAGCTTGCTGTAACTGCTTGATCCCCGCTGTGTGATTTGTGGGAATCCCCTCATGACTCAGGGCACACTCATTTCTCTTGCACTCTGCGAAAGTGCCAGTGTGCATCTTCTTCCTCCCTCTAGACTCTGTCCACTGGGGGGTTGGGCTCTACAGAGAGCCCGCATGATCCTCCTGTAGCCAGCTTCATAGCACATGCACAATTAATACCGCATTAATTAATTATGGGGGGAAAAAGGCCGAGCTGGCAAAGGGTTGGAGGCTTTCAGCTTCTAAAGTGAAGGCTTTGATGCTAAACTTGAAAGTACATTTCCATCTGCCTCAGCAGCAGAGAATCTGTGACACTTACACTGTCCCCTGGGCATGAAAACTCACACCCAAGAAACGATTTCTACACAGAGGATCCAAACCAGTAACTTGAATCATCCATGCATTGCCACAGGCTGGCCAAAGGGGATATAAGGTTAGGAAGAAAGAGATTGCCCAGAGCACAGTGATTTGTGAACAAAAAACGATAAAGGATTCTGTTCTGTCTTCCCTTTGTAGCTGGTGAGTCAGCAACATCAGAGACTGTGAGAAGGAAAACGGAGGACTTGGTGTGGGCCCTCTAGAGATAGACTCTCAGCTCCCTGTGTCCCTATGTGTCGTTCCCCAGCTCCACCTCCCATGACTCTTACTTTAGAAGGGGCACTGTGAATTTCCGTATCTGTTATTCAAGTGGGTTAGGGGAGTCATGTGGCTTTGGGGGTGTCTTCTTACCAGATGTGGACGGTGTGGGGAGAAAACGCCTTCTTCCTTTGGAAATGCTGAGCTCTCACATTTGCTCCTCATGCAGGCTGGTGGTTCAGCACCACTCAGAATCCCTGACCAAGGCACACCTTACCTTGTCGCTCCCGTTTGTAACGCTTAAACATTCTGTGTGAGATCCTCGCTGACCTTAAGCCGTGCTTGTGGTGTAAATATTCATTCCCCCAAGTATTTGGACTTTCACTGAAAGGAATTTTTAAGATCACAAAGTAGAAATCCCCTGAGATGTTTTCCTCGCTTGAGACTGTGGTGTTTGTTATAAATGTTCTTTTCAAACTCTACTTGCGATCTACTTGGTACAGTTCCGTTGGTGCGCGCATGAAGCTCTGAGTTCAGACCCCAGCAGTATATGAGCCAGGTGCTGCTCCCCTCATCCCTGCACTCAGGAGGTAGACAGGGACCACAGTCAAACTACTTGGATGCTCTGATCATGTGCTAACTGGAACTTGACACCAACAAAAATTAAACACATTTGTTGTTTGTCAACTGGATATTTGGAACTTATAAAAATTGTTCTTTTGACTCTTAGGCAGAGAAATGTTTTACTTTGGATAAACGTGTGTGTGTATGTGTGTGTGTATACACACATATGTGTGCATGTACACATGAACACACATGTGTCTTTGGGATTATGTCGGTTATTACTCCAGATAGCTGCTTCACAAATCTCCTGTGGTGATTTCTACCACCCACGAATTATGAAGAAAGAACCCGAAGGATATAGCGGAGTATTATAACACTAACATGGCACGTACAGTTGTGCCACTGTCTGCCTGTTGGCGGTTTTTGTTGGCTGAAGGTATATTCAGATTCACAAGTGCCTGATGCTGCGTCCAGGACAGAGGGCTTGTGTCTGTGAATAGGGCCAGTGTCCTGCCAAAGCAAGGAATGTGGTCGCCCAGTTGAAATGATTTAGAGTGCCTTATAAATATCTGCCTTGATGACCTATCACAGTGCCTACATTTCCACCTTCGAAAGACATTCCTTTTCCATCAGGCATGTTTCCACCTAGCACCATTGAAACATTTGTTTTATGTTAACTTATTTTATTTTACGTACATCAGTATGTTGCCTGCATGTATGTATATATGTGTATCACATCCATGCCTTGGGATAATCGTGAGCCACCATGTGGGTGCTGGGAGCTAAACTGGCACTAAGTGGGTGGGTGACTGTGAGAACAGTAAGTCTTCTAAATGCTGAGCACTCATTCCGGCCCCTGGCCCCACTTTTAAAAGTCATTAGAAGTGTAGGTAGTGCCTTGGATGGAGACGGTGACTAACTCAGGTCCTTTCGTCATGAAAATTAGCTTATTAACTCTCAATTTCCTGCATCACAGCGATCCTTAGCTAACATGGAAGGCCCAGGGACGTGATCCAGTTGGAGATAACCTACGTCATTTTGCTTAGGCTGTTTTTCCCCCTGGAGGAGAAAGACGTACAATGAGAGAGAAAATCCAGGTCCCTTGATTGATTAAAACAAAGTAACCCTGAAGCCTTGGGCTAAGAGGATCGGGCAGTCCACTGCTTACCACGCTCAGGTGTTATTTCTAAATGCTGCTGGCGCTGATCCTAGGCAGACAAGTTGAACATCCTAAAGGCACACATCACGTCGAGGATTTAAATCCTTCAGGTCCTTTGACAGAAACAGTGTGTGTGTAGGTGTAAATAGTCGCAGGTGTAAAAGGGCTGTGTGAATTCAAGTTGCAGTGACCCTACCAGGGTACCTACATGTGTGAGGTGAGGACTTGGGGTGTGGATTTGAGAGAAGAGTTTCTGGGGCACCTGAGGTTGAGTAACAGCCTACACTTACTGAGTGCTTGCTTGCCTTGGACACTTTTAACATGGACTGTATCACGAGTCCTGTTGACAGCCCTGCTAGCTGGAATTCCCTATCCTCACTTTACTGATGAGAAGTCCAGTTTAAAGAAGTCTAGACACTTGGCCCATGTCACTCGCAGAGCTGGTAGGCAGGCCAGTGGGGCCCCGGATTCTTCCTATCTTTCTTCCCAGTCTAAACTAAAGCCCGATTCTCTAGATGACAAGAATAAGAAACAGTGTCACATCCCCTCTGAGACTCGACTGCGGTGAAGACTTCATAAATTTTAGAAAAATAGGATAACTCACCAAAGCAAACATTTAAAAACCACCCCGCAGCAAACAGCTACCACAACCCCAAACCTCAAGGTTCATATATGGAGATTTTCAGTGAGCTTTATGATTCTCATCAGTCTCTTAAATACTGCTGTGTTTCCTGGTAAATAACATCTCTTCAGAGCCCTGGCACACGAAGAGTGTAATGGGAGCAGCTCTGAGCATGCTGCCGGTCTGGTGCTCTCTAATTGCAGGGTGAAAATCCTGGGCTGCCTTAGCTCCTCATCTATGTATGCCTTTGTCTGGCCACAACCTGACACCCAGTCTGAGGTTCAATACCATCTCTTCTTTTTGTACTTTAGATAGATCAGTCCTTTGCACAGATTTGTTGTTGTTGTTTTTTTTTTTAAATAAAGTGATTTGAAATGGAAAATTAAAAACTTAAATGCAAGTTTGGCAGCTTCTCTGCTCAGAAGCTTCATAAAATTCTCTAGCACAGCTGCTCTGGATTCTCACCACTTAGCTGTTCTCAAGATGTCTGAGAGATTAATTCTTATAGGGCTGTGGTTGGAGATCCACTCCCCCCCCCCCAACACACACACACAGACACACACTTCGTGTTTCGCTATGAATCCTCACTGGGAAAAGTTGTGTGGAAAATCCCAACACGCAGGGTAAAAGGGTCTTGGGTAATAGACATCTTTTAGGTCTGTTATTTGCCGTTTTGTTTTCATGTGCCCTCATCATTAGAAATACTGTCCTTTTTCTGGCAGAAATTCGCAGTGTGTTGTGTGCCAACACGGTCTTGG
>OU015745.1:14542848-14553408 GCA_907169655.1 Acomys percivali | reverse complement strand
CCTTTTTAGTACTAAGCTCATGATGATACATTGTTCTTGGAACTGTAGCTTCAATTTGCAGCCAGAAACTACTGATGGTAGAGGCGGAAATTGAGCCATGTCTGTCTTCTCTGAAGACTATCTGCTGAGGGATCTCATCTGCACTGTCATTGCTATTGTTGAACTCCCGCTCTGTGCTCAGAGACCCGATGAGCAGGCGACAGGAGCTCTGTCTAAGAAAGCAACAACTTAGGTAATATCTCCTTAAAACCGTTGTGTACTGTGACTGAGCACCTTCTGTATGACTGAGAATGGCAGTTACAGAATATATGTTTTTATTTTTCCATGAATCATCAGAGTTACTAATTAAATAGCAGAGCTTCAATACTATCACTGTACATTTGTCGTTTTTTGAGACAAGGTCTCATTGTGTATGCTGACCCTCAGCCCAACAGTGATTCTCCTGCCTCAACCTCCCAAGAGTCACTGCCCCTGGCTTTGATCATTTGTTCCTGTATTTGATTTTAGTCACTGTTCTCTGTGTAAATAGGCTTTTTGTCTATGCTAGTATCTATCTAATATTGTATAACTTGCCACTTACACACTTAATTATTTTTTTCTTCTTTGTTCTCATTGCTAATTCTCTCTTGGGGGAATACATATTTTCCAAACTATTTTTCAATCAAGAACAAATTTTCTTTCTAAGTCACTTATATGAGTGACATCCAGGAGAAAATCTGAGGGGAAAAAAACACAATTTCGGTGGCATCTAACTATTAAAGATTCATATCACTGTTACACTGTTTGGCCTGTGTTGTGAAATATTATGTAGGTATCATTGTGAGTTCACAGTAAGGGGAGAAACACTGCCGTTTCTCCTGCGCAAAAATTTAATCTTTCAATTTAATTTTTCATAGGCCTTTTAGCAGCCAATGGGGTCTTATAAAAAATTTCTTTCCCTCATTACTGTATATTCCCCATTTGGTCTTAAGAATGGGTGGGGGATGATACTATTGAAATTCTATAACCCAATCTACATGCTAATTTGCTGCTTGGCTCCCCTGGTGAGGAAGTAGGGGAGGGTTAGAAGAGATTGATTGATTGTTTATTTTGTTTGGGGGTGAGAAGAGAGGCGGAAGGGGCCCTGTGGAGTTAGAGGAATGGCGAGTGCCTTCCTATATCTCCCCCCTTGCCCCATTTTGTCTTCTTTGATTGCTTGTATACTTTTCTTAGCTGGCACTCTGAGGGGGAAGGCTTGGGGGTTGGGGTGTTAGGAGGTAACAAGGTGACTGGCTGGTGGATGAGTGGAATTCAGTAACCTTTTGACAAAAGGAAGAGGAAGAAGTGAGGGAGATTGCTGTGATGAGTCAGTAAGTCTGAGTTGTGTCTGGTGGTCCCTGCTCTTCAGCCACTAGTGCTAGTGAGCTGCCAACTGTGAGCCAGCGGGCCTCTCACCTGCACCTCGAGGTTGGTCCCCAAGTAGACCACCACGCCTCGGAAACCAGGAGTCCACTGTGTCTTCTTGTATGTCCTTTGTACCCGTCAGACCCCGTGTGGTCCAGATACAGGAAGTGGCCTGGGCGTTAGGCTGCCAGCTCAACATGGAAGTTCTGCCTTCTTTGTTCACCTCAGGCACTGGATACTAGAGTTGTCAATACCCATCTTTTATAAAAGGAGCCAGAGTATGGTTTTGTGTGGTGCAGGCTCACTCTGAAGCTGGGCAGTCAGAGCGTAATGGCCAGCCTTCCCTTTATGACTCAGAATGCCCAGCAGAGCACCCTTTCCAGGTATCCCCTATCCCTGACAGATATCTTCCAGACAATAGCACTTCCTCCCTCCCCTCCTCTCCTTAGCATCAATAACCTGGAAGCTTAAGGGAAATTAACATAGATCTTCCAGCCAGGCATCAGGTCCTACATAAAATGTATTCTCATTTGATGTTTAAAAAGATTTGTTTTGAGGTAGAGTCTTTTATTTTGCTTATCCTGACCTTGAACTCTCCGTGTAGCCCACTGTGGCCTCCAGCCCTGTAATCCTCAAGCTTCCGTTTCCCAAAAGAAAATCTACACAGCTTCTGCAAATCAAGACTAATTAAGTTTCTGTTACACCTTCATGCATGACCCTGTGAGCTTGCCGCCCTAGGTGGTCCTGACAAGCTGTAGTCATGACCAGCATTACACCTTTATTTGTGTCTTCCTTGATGGCATTGCTGCATATAGGAACTTCTGTTTCTGAAAATGTAGGAACTCTGTAGAAATGAACATAAGTAATGCATTCCACAGCTCACAGTCATGGGCTGGATGCTGCACTGCAGATGCTCAGTAAATGGTTAGCTATCTGTACTAGCCATGGCATCTCCTCTGTGTTTTACTTTCGGCTCTTTATCCAATAAAGCCATAACAGAGTCTGTAACTCAAACCCGGGGAACAGTTGTCATAGGTGAACTTCATTGCTTTAAAATCTTGAGACACTTTTCCATACCTCCCTCCTTGTCTCTGAGCGTTCAGACTCTTAATGACATTTAAACGCCAAACTCTAAACATTTTGAAGCAAAATCCCAGAAGAAATGAACTTTAAACTGGTGAAAGTAGGGACAGAGAAATCCTTCTGGGAGTCAAGTATGAGGCACTTGTGTATCTGGACTGGTGGCAGGTTTGTGTGTTACCAGAGTGATCTCCATGGTAACAGATCAACATGACTCCAGTGACAGCTCAGATTCAGGTTCCCATGAGAAGGGGGATTCTCACAGCAAACAGAGAGGAAGAAATCAGGAGAGGCGGATGACTCCCCCTGCTTTGTATGACTATAGCCACGCAGTGTCATTCCATATAACCAGCATGTCCAGTTCAACCACTTTGTCCCTCCGAGTAAACCAAAGGACTTCAGAGAGAACGGTATTCTCTAAATTTTAGCTCAACTCATACAAGGTTTAAACAGCCTTACGCTAGGATGAGGATACAACTTAGAGTCAGGACGCTCTGACACTGATAGGAGGAAACTACCTGATAGGGCCGTATTTTTCAGAGTCTAAAATTGCCAACAATAGTCAACCGATCAATTATATTGAAAGCCTTTGGTGTGACACATAATACAGAATGCCTCTCTACCATTAAAGAGGTGGTGGTGATGGTGGTGGTGGTAGAATTGGTGGTGGTGGTAGAAATAGTGATGGTGATGATGGTGATGGTGGTAGAAGTGGTGGTGGTGGTAGAAATAGTGATGATGATGGAGGTAGAAGTGGTGGTGGTGGTGGTGGTGGTGGTGGTGGTGGTGGTAGAAATGTTGATGGTGATGGAGGTAGAAGTGGTGGTGGTGGTGTATGTGTAGCAACTACAACATCTAAAAAGTAGAAAGTGGGTTCTGCTTCTGTTGTAAATCACCTCTGAATGCAATAACCCAAATATAGAGGCTGGAAAACCAAAAGAGGGTAGTTTTCCTGGAGCCTTGGGTATAAAAGGTAATTCATTTGCAGGACGAATCACCAAACACTAGTTTATCTTAAACCACAGAAGAACATTTGGGCCTTTGGAAGAACAATTATGTAATTTGGTAATTTAAAGAATCTTATGACTCAACAACCGAAGGTGTGAGAGTGGTAAAGGCATTTTGGTGGTCAGGCCTGTGCCTTGACTGGTTGAGTGACAGTTTCTGTTGTGTACAGTTAAGGGGATCAGAGTTTTTGGCTGTGTGTGTGTGTGTGTGTGTGTGTGTGTGTGTGTGTGTAATGATAATTTCTTTGCTAAGATGTTTAATCCTAGGGTTTGGGGGAGTTAGAGTCACAGTGACTCCTGGACAGTAACTGGTTGCCTGTTTCCTATGAAAGGTAGCTGCACTGTGGATGGCCTAAAACAAACCATCACCTCCTTCCAGCGGTCTAGCTGACGGCTGCCATGTTGCATGGTTATGGGGACAGCTAAGAATGGTAGTTGTCTATTTCAGTTTCTCGTGTGATTCTCAGGTCTGTCTTTAACAACCAAAAGTCTAAAATTTTTGTTTTAAAAATCATTCTGACTCCAAGAGCTGTCTCTGAAAGATCCAGGTTCAGGATTTAAATATGAAAAACTTCGACTATATTCATTATTTCCTTTGTCATAACTTTATTTTAAGTCTATTTTGTTGGCCTAAAAGAATTTTTTATTCAGTAAAATCTAAATACACACACTCTCTTTCTCTCTCCTCACTTCTTCCCCTTTTTTAGTGAACTGTTCCCAAATCTCAACTGTTTAAGACTTGAGTTGAAAATGGGAAGTTCTTGACGTAAAGCCTAAATGGCCAAGATGGACAAAGATTTTTCAGGACCCTTTCCCTACTAAACAGTTCTAGTCCCAGAATACCAGCACTGTTCGGTTCAGGTGTAAATATACATCATTTAATCCTCCCAAGACAGTCTAGGTTATTTATTCTGTGTGTAAGGAAAAGGTCATTTGGTAGTTCAGAGCCCACGGGAAGGAGATCTGTCCATCGTTTAGTCCAGCTAAGCCAGGGTGCAAAACACTCTGGGTTTTCAGAAACAAGTAGTGGTCTCAGGAACAAACGCTTCATGTCTTTGTGCAGCAGTGGGAAACAGCGCTGACTCTGGAAGGTGGCGAATGCCCAGCTAGCTGGTGACTCTGGGATGGCCACCTGTCTTGCATTTCTGAACAAGCATCTATCCTTCCTCCTCTAGAAGGCTGTCTGCCCTTCATCTAGAGGACATCTCCCCTCCATCCATCCCCTGGGCTGGTGAATTGTCCTTCATCCCCCATGAGTACTGTCATATGTTAGTAAAAGATGGTCTGCAGAGGGCATGGGCTAACTGTTGCCTCACATACTGAAGATGACCTGGAACCAAAGTGACGGCTGTGGAGAAAGACTTTTGGGAGCAGGGCCTAACTACCAAGCCAGTGAAAGAGGAAGTTAACAAATCTTAGGAAAGGGGTCTGGAGAGTGGTGGGGTTATCCTCACCACTCAGCCAATTGCCTGGATTTCATTTTGACCAGAGCGTGGCCCAGTGTCCCTAGGGACCACATACAGACCCTGCTTTTTCACCACTCACAAGAGCTTCCACCTGAGACACCGGGGGTTTCCACAGACAGAGCTCAGAAAGCCAGGGGCTGGACTGGGGAATGACACTCTAGACTGCTTCCTTCCAATTGCTTGTCTTGCTTTGCACAGGAGTATGGTGGATGACATGCATCGTATGTGATCCAAAACTTTGCTGGGGCCTGCTGTGCCTTTTTGTCCCTGAAAGAGAAATGTATGTGAATAAGTGGTATTTAGTTGTCTGTTAAGCTGTAAGCCTGGGGAGGTCACAAGATGTCTGAAATATAGTTCTGAATAGACTTCATTCAGAGAGCTATCTTTTCGAGCATAATTGATCTGACAAAATACAGGGGGCCCTTTATTGTATTGTATTTATTTGTTTATTTATTTGTATTAATTTATTTGTATGTACAGCACATCTATAGGCCGGAGAACAACCCATGGGGGTCAGCCTTTCCTTCCAATATATGGAGTGGGGGGTGGGGTGGGGACAGGGGCTTGGGTCCTCAGGCCTGGCAGCAAGTGCCATCTCACTGGTCCCAGCGGGCCCTAAAGAGTCATGAGTCCCATCCACACCCATGGGCTTAACCAGCCACAGATTGAAAGTACTTAGAAGTTTCATCTGTAGCGAACATGTACAGATGTTTCTTGTCATTATTCCTTAAGCAAGACAGCCTGACCACTGTGAACACAGTATTTACATTGTTATAAGTATTATAGATATGATTTAAAATATTCAGGAAAGTGTATGTGTGTGTGTATGTGTGTGTGTGTGTGTGTGTTCTGCATAATTACCGTGCCATTTTATAATTTTATACAGGGCGTTTGAACATCCTCAGATTTTAATGTCCACAAAACCCTATAACCAATCTGTAGAAACCAAGAACCAAACCTGGTATGAAAAACCAAAATGAACCCAGAAGTTAACCAAGGAGTGACTGCCCGTGCCCTTAGTTCAACTGCGGCATGAGGAATACCTGCTAAGCTGCCTTTCTGGCCCTTGAAGAACTTGGGGAAAATCAACAAGTAGTAGCCTATTAACAGCACAACAGCAAGGGCGGTGTTATTTTAGGCAGCCCCCAGGAATCCTCAGTTTTACAAACATGGACTCAGGGATCCGAGAAGGTAGACTCAGACCTCCCTCCCTCGGATCCATGCGTGTGTGTCTCAGATCCCTGCGTGCAAAGAGGACCTCTGCAGATTTGGACATAGCTATATGTCATCGCTGTGTTGCTGTGCCTGCAGTTCCCCACCCACAGATGGCTCATGGCCCCCGAGGAAGCCTTGGGTCAGTGATCACTCTGTACAGTTGTCTGCCATTTGAACTGTGATTTGAGCCTTTCGCTTATAATGATTGACAGGGAGAAGAGAAGGAGCAGGGATCTGAGAACTGGAGAGATGACTCAGCAGTTAAGGGCATACACTGCTCCTTGCAGAGAAAGGATGTTCGGTTGTCAGTACCCAGTTCCAATGGCTCACAACTACCTGTGATTCTAGCTCCAGGAAATCCAAAAACCTTTGACCTCCATGGGTACCTTGCACTCACGTGCACATACCCTCCAAACACATACACATAATTAAAAATAATAATAAAAAAATAGTTTTAAAAGAGTTGGAGCCGGGCGGTGGTGGTGGCGCACGCCTTTAATCCCAGCACTCGGGAGGCAGAGGCAGGCAGATCGCTGGGAGTTTGAGGCCAGCCTGGTCTACAAAGTGAGTCCAAGACAGCCAAGGCTATACAGAGAAACCCTTTCTCGAAACCCGCCTCTTCCAAAAGAGTTGGGATCCAGAGGGGTGTTCTTAAAAATGTGACCTAAGGAAGGGACCTGGATGGTGGCACCAGATCTGACATCAGAAGCCAGTAGGTAAAGAACTGGGATGCAGCTTCCTTCACACAGGTTGTAGGGCTGGAAAGCTGACTGTAGAAGAAAGCTTGGCCATTCCCAGCAAATGCCCTTAGACTCACAGTGTGGTAGTTGCCTTGTTGAGTGCAGGAGTTAATCTGTGAAACGGTTATGGACATGCCTGGCTTTACCATTCACAAAAATGCCTTTACATACATTTTTGATGACTTCTTCAGCAGTATTCATTGAACACCTCATGTACAACCTGCTGTGCACTTGATTCCATGATGATGAGTAAGTACAGACACTCCTCTGTATAAGTTCATGGTTTTCAAGTCAGGGGAGATCTTGTCCACCTGTGAGATGTATAGATAACAGCACTGCCCAGCTGTGTACCTTCCCTGGCTCAGGCCAGTCCTTCTCCTGAGCCCACAGTTATAACATCCCCCTGCTGTGCGAGCTACTGAAGGACCAGGGGAACCAGATGCACTGCACCAGCTAGCACACCCAAATAGTGGTTTCTGAACAGTCAGTGGAGCCGAAGGCTTTGTGCCCTGAGCGTTGTTCTCTTACTGATAGACACAAGGCAATGCTTTATCGCTTGCTTCGTTGTGCCAGCCTGTTTTGTTTTATGCAGTCTCCAGGTCTGTCCAGGCTACTATTGCCTGTCGTGGACTGACGTTCCTAAAGACCAACAGGAGGACCTGTTTAGTCTCCTTTCTGCCATGTCTGCTGCAGCACCAGGTACTGGAGTGCTAACCATGCTTATCAACAGCGCTGAGTTTGCAGTGCACAGTCGATGAGTGTTCACAGTAAAGAGGGGGAGCTTCAGAGGGAGCATGTGGACGTCACTAGGTGATAGAATTGATTATTTAGGTTAAAATGAGTCCCCAGCGCAGTGACCATAAGCATGCCAGGACAATGTCATAGCCAGCATCACAGCAGCCATGGCGCCCAATGTGAGTACCAGATTTCTAGACTAGGTTAAGCTAAATAACTCGCCAAAGACTAAAGAACAGCGGACATTGAAGAAAGCAGTTTGTTAGAATAATAAAATCTTGAACTGGTAGGGTTTGTTTGTTTTTCTGTTCCTTTAATGTCGATAGCCAAGAGCGTTGGACCTGTAGAGAGATAGGCGTTTGTACATCATACCTCACTGGTCACTGCAGACCTCCAGCAGGTCCTCCACAGGTGAACACATGGAGATGAGAGCAGCCACTCTGCCTGAGCTTAGTTCTGGAACCCTCTGACGGGCTGGGGAATGTGCCTTAGTTAGAAGTGCCTGCTGAGTGGTACACAAAGCCATGGTCCTATCTCCGGTACCACAGAACTCTGCTGTGGTGTCCCATGCTTGTCACCCCAGCACTGTAGAGCTAGATGCAGGAGGATCCCAAGTTTGAGGCCAGCCTTGGCTCCATGAGACTCTGTTTAAACACAAGACAAATATGTAAGTCAGTGAGTAGTACCATTGTGGAAGTGTTGTGGAGCATGAATAAGGAATTTTAGAACATCTTACCCAGTGGCACGGTCATTCCCCAACACTAGGAAGCAAGTTGAGATGCTGACAGACATCCCTGCATGCTCAGGTGACACAGCAGAGGCTAAGCTAAGTATTATTTAAAGTCATGTTTTTAAAATACTTGTCTAATATCACTGAACTCTTAAGCTACACATGTCACCTCAGAATAAGCCAGTTCCCCCGCCCCTTAATACAACTTTCCAAAACATTTGTTGTAGGGTATGTGTTTGTATATGTGCACACATAGGCATGCAAGCTTGTGTGCATGCACATGTATACCATGATGTGGTAGTCAAAAGACAGAGAACTTTCTGGTACTGGGTTCTGGGGATCAAGCTCAGGTTGTCTGGCTTGGTGCCAGGCACTTTTAGCCTCTGAGCTATCTCCCCACCAGCACCCCCTCTTTTAACTCGTATAAATGAATGAAGGAACTACAGGGGACTAGTTACTGCTCTTACCTCTAGATAAGAAGGCGGGGATAGTCTTTTTGTCACTTTGGCTGTGTGGTTTTCTTTAGTGTCTGGGATTATCTTGTGCACAGGGGCCTGAGGAATGGTCCATGCACCGCTCCCCACCCCAAGTGCAGCATAGGGCTCTGTGCCCCACCCCCCCCTGCAAGCATGGTTCTAAAGTAGGGTGAAGGGGCCTAGGGCTTCTTGTTCTCCAGGCTGCCTGTGTCAAAAGCAGGTTTAGCATTCCTAAAACTGAAAATCTGAAATTTTCTGAGCACCTCCATGACATTACGAGGTTCATATTTTCTCTGTGGTGACAGGTCATGGTGAAAATCTATGCACACTAAAAATATTGTCTGAGATCTTCAGGGTGTATGAGATATAAAGGAACTTTGTGTTTAGATTTGAGTCCCTTTCTCAAGGTATCTCGTGTGTGAGTGTATGTATACACACACACATATGTATATATACAATGTATGCAGCACATATGCTGTATGCACACACACATAGTGTATGCCCTTCTGGCCTTTCAGATAAGGATACTCAAGCTACTAGAGAAAGTGGGAAACTTGAGGACATAGCTCGGTTGATAGAATGCTTACCTAGCATGTAGGCTACCCTGGGTTCGGTTCTTAGCACTGCATAAATCAGGTATGTTGGCACAAATTCTATAATTCTAGTACTGAGGTGGAGGCAGGAGGATCAGACATTCAAAGTCTTCCTTGGCTACATAATAAGTTAGAGGTGAGCCTAAGATACATGAGATCCTATTTAAAGACAAAAGGCAAAAATTTAGAAAAAGAAAGAAAATACATCATTCACCTCTAAGATTTAGATTTATTTTTATCATGTGTATATGTATATGCAACATGGGTATATCCTGTGTGTGTATGTGTGTGTGTGTCTACACATGCACGCGTGTATGCCTATCCTTCAGAAGCCAAAGAGATCTGTTGGAGCTGGAGTCAAAGGTGTTTGTGAGCTGCCCAGCGTGGATGCTGGGAATTAAACTTGGGCCCTCTGGAAGAGCAATATGGACACTTAACCACTGAGCTGTCATTCCTACTCCATGCTTTGGGGTCTTGATTGTGACCTGGATGCCTTTCTTACCCCCACTGGTACAAGGTTGCGTGAGTGACTGCTTAGGAATTGTGGGGCTTGGCATTGCCTACGTGGCAGTTGCCAGTGAGAAGTGATTTCCCTCTGAGCAGCCTGGAGCCCCCCACACCGCCAGGCCCCCCACACCGCCAGGCCTCCCACACCACCAGGACCCCCACACTGCCAGGACCCCCCACACCGCCAGGACCCCCACACCACCAGGCCTGCGTCATTCCTCTGCTCAGTCATGGCCTTGTCTGCTATGAGTCACTGCCAAAAGTTTCTCCAGAAGCAGTGTTTTCCCCAGAAATTGAGTTCTGGTTAGTCCCACCATGGGTTTCCAGAAGGTAGCGTTTCTCTTAACCATCTGTGGTTTCCTGGGACCCAGCATGTCACCAGGTGCTATACTTGTATGTGAGTTGACCCAGAACCTGACTCACACACTGGGTTTTAAAAAAAAAAAAAAAAAAAACTTTATTTATACCCTGCTACCTCTTCCTTGGTGGGGCCTGATCGTCCAAAGTCTGCCTATGGTTTTTTGATTTGATGCCTGGTGAAGGTGGATATGGCTCTTCTCTTGCACCAGAGCACTCACTTTACACACACACACACACACACACACACACACACACACACACACACACA
>OU015745.1:14519508-14541340 GCA_907169655.1 Acomys percivali | reverse complement strand
TAGTGCTTTCAAGGATATGGGCTTGATTCCCTAACACCTCCAAAGGAACTAGGTTAATTAGGAATAATTCAGTTTCTCTCATCCTGGCACAGATGTTTCAGTAAGTATTTGCTGAGTTAATGAATCTGTCTGTAAACTGTAATTTATTACAAAGTTCACTAATGGATATATAAGTGTTATCTCTTAGTTTTACAGATGCACTGATTTTTAAAAATATATTTATTTGGAGAGAGAGTGGGAGGAGGGAGGGGAGGGAAAGCGCAACTTTGGGGAGCTGGTTCTCACTCTCTATCTTGTTATTAAAGTAGTCTCTTTGGTTTCTGCCACTGAGCACGGTATTCAGGATAGCTGGCCCATCTCACAGGGCGGGTGCTGGCATTACAGATGCCTGCCACTGTATCTGGCCTTTTGTATAAGTTCTGGAAACGAACTCAGATTATCAGGCTTATGACAAGGAAGCACTCATACCTGCTGAGTCATCTCCCTGGTTCTGCCTTTCTTTTTTGAAGTTAAAGACATTTTTGCCCCTTGGACTGCCAGCTTCTTAGAAGAAGGATGAGCATCATGGGTATATATTTGAGTCGCTCAGCATGCACAGGGCCTGGCTGGTTGCACGTAAGAGGCGCTAGCAAATTATGTGCATCTCAGTGAGTTTCGCAATTCCAGTAGCCTCCTTGCCTGCCTGTACCATGGAGTAGTGGAAAAACCCACTTGGAGATAGATGGGTCTGGTTTCTTAACATGTAGTATCCAACTCCTTGGAAGTGTTTGTGTACATTAAAAAAAAAAGCAATTAAATAAAACTAAAACCAAGCAATTTTAGTCTTTTGCAGGAATGACTAGAGAGTAGAGAACTCAAAGATGATACATTTTAATATGTTTCCCAAACCATGTGTGTCTCTATGGCATCCCAAATCAAACTTAGGTCACTGTACCTGTGGTTTGAATGGGAAATACCCTCTGGGCTTATGTATTTCCACACTTGGTCCTCAGTGGGCAGTGCTGTTTGGGGCGGGTGGATGGAGAGGGCGGCTGGCTATGCAATCTTTAGGAAGTGGAGCCTTGCTGGAGGAAGTAGGTCATTAGAAGCAGGCTCTGAGCATAGCTTCATCCCACTTCCAGTTCGCTCCCCTCCCCTTCCCCCAAAGGGCTGTTCTGTGCACACAAAACTGTGATAAGTCAGTTAGCATCCCGGTCTTGCCAACATGGTGCACCCTTCCTGCCGTGATGGGTTCTATCCCACCCAGACTGTAAACCAGAATAAACGGTCTCTTCCTTAAGTTGCATTTGGCTATGGTGTTTTGTCGCAGCAGCAGGAAGGTAACTGATACAGGCCTGTGCTGGGCATTACCGGGTTTGTCTTCATATGAGCTTGGTGTCGCGTTGGTCCTTTGGTTCCAGTTTTACCACATAGAACCAAATAAGACATGAGTTTTCTACATAGATTCTAGAGACAGGTGAGACCTTTGAAATCAGGTAGAGATGTGAACATCAATTCTGCTCTGCAACCTTTCTCAGTATTTTTTTTACTTCTAACAGATGTAAAATACTTGTTAAATATATAGATACAGAATATAGACAATCATTTCATTAGTATAACATAAGTTTATGCTAACACTTTAGTATGATTAAGTATCTATATTATACTCCTGATCATCTTTGCTTGGGCTATAGCAAAAAATCTTTTTTCCTTTTCCCTCATTCTTTGGTCACCCCACCCCACCCAATGTTAACATTCAACTTGTTAAGTTCTGTGAAAATTGACAGAAGTGATTTTAGCCTTACGGCTGCCATCTTTTCATTTCACTTTTGTGTTTTTGTTTGGAGACATGTCTTACCGTGCACTGCAGAACCTCCCAAGTACTAGGACTGAAGACGTGCACACCACGCTTTACAATTCTTCTTTCTTTCTTCTTACGGTGCAGATCAGGCAAGTACTCCTTTTTTTACTTCTATGTTAAGTTTGTATAAGGAAAAAGAATAGGACCGGATCAGTGCTCGAGTCTGGCGGCGTGCCAGTGGGAACTGCCTTCCAGGTAGGCATAGACTGGCCTTCATACCTGACACACATGTCCTGTCTATATGCTTTATGCCATATACAGATCTCACATGCTTTGTGTGCTGCAGATGACTCACTTGCACCATTGCACAGTGATTCTGCGTTTTAGTTTAACCTCTAAGAAACTGTCAAGACAGGCTGTCAAATTATTTGCTGAAATCTAAATGCACTGCTTGGCTCACCTCAGAATCTGTACCAAGTGCCCTCCTCTGCTTCATCAGTCTGTTCAAAGTGAACCTGAGGCCCTCTGGTTAGGCTTACACAAGAGTTGTTGTTGGGTCAGTGTAAACAGATGGTTAATCAACTTCTTTACTCTCAGTGCCTTCAAGAGAGAAAAACAAAACAAAACAAAACAAAACAAAAACCCATCATTTTATCTAAGAAGAGTTTTCAGCCTAACCATTCAGCTAGACTATATCTTCTGTCTACTGGGAATGGTGTGTCTCATTCATTTGCTCATGGATAAGCAATTTGTTTGTATCTGTGTTTTTCTCCCACTTGTGATAAAGGGCTTTATGTTTTCAAAACAGGGTTTCTCTGTGTAGCCCTGTCTGTCCTGGACTCACTTTGTAGACCATTCTAGCCTCGAATTCACAGAGATCCCCCTGCCTCTGCCTCCCAAGTGCTGGGATTAAAGGTGTGCGCCACCATGCCTGGCTCGTTCCTTATATTAAAATGGACTTTGTGTGGTAGGATGTTCACTGATGCCATAGAACAACAAGGATTTGAGGACCACTGGGAAATGTGGCACCAATCTATTACACAGGTGGCAAGTTAGCAGGCTCAGAGTCAGACAGCTTTTCTTTGAGACAGGGTCCCATGTAGTGCAGCATCACTGTTGATCATTACAGACAGTCAGCCTGTCATCAGCAGTAGAGATAAGAGCAGTTTCTCTGTCCAGTGACCATTCTGTCACCTGCGTTTCTTGAAGCCCCCGTCTTCAATGATGCAAATGGCGATGCGGCCAGGAGCGGATGTCTTTCTCTGTCAGGAAAGCCCTCATCATTAAATGCCATATTCTGTGGATCTCTGAAGAGTTTGAAGACCAACTCTATCTATTCTTACAGTTATCAATCTTTTCCTTTGAAGACATATACAAGGAATTGAACAAACCTGCTCTATGACAAAGTAAGTTAGTATCTAGTAGGATTTCTACGTAACTAAATACCAACTTTTATCCCCGATCTTCTTGAATAGTTTTTCATAAGACATTAGTGGTACATGAATAATACATTAAATAAACATTGAACAAAATGAACTTAAGTTTCTAACATACAATATATAATATTTTGTCAACATATAGCATACAATACATAAGGCAAAAATGAATGACAATATACAATTTAAGTTCTTATCAATGTGAAGCAAAAGTTGAAGTCTTAAATTTCCATCAATCAAAAGTCTTAAATTTTCATCAATCTACAATACCATTGTAGGATTTTTGAAGTTAGTAGATTCAATAATCTACCTTTTATTCTACAAACCTGCATCCTCCCTTCCTCCCCCCCCCCTTTCCTTAATATTAAAAGGGATAGAAGGTAAGAGAGAAAGAAAGAAGAAGGGGTGCCCCAAGGGTAAAGCCCGCCAAGACTTCTTCCACCAGTGACAAAGCTTAATCTTTCCCTCAGGTGACAGTTTCTGTAGCCAGGAAAGGTCTGGTCCGATGATTGCCGACACGTGGAAGACAGTGACTATGGAAGGTTCTCTGATGGGCTGTGGACAAACTATAAGCTAGGAGCTGGAGGGGAAATGGGAAATGGAGGAAGAGTTTGTTTGTTGTTTGTTTGTTTTGACTTTGTAGTACGATCAGAGAACTGAAACTTTAGGAAGGGTAAAGGTGATAAGTGGGAAATAAGTTCCTTACAGAAGTGGGGGAAACATGGGAAATCAAGTCAGAATGGAATGACTTTTCATTTTAGGAGCAGTAAAATCAGTTTTACTGCGTATGATTGGGGGAAAGTGTGTATGTGCCTGAGAGTTTGTTTATATGAGGTAGGCTTACTAATTGTGAATTCCCACTTAATGCCTTCACCACGCGCACACCCCATACCCTCCACTCCATCATCCCCAAGCCCAAGACAGAGAAAGTGAAGGGAGAATGCTGGGCGTAACAGAAATATTGCTCATATGTGCAGGTCAGGCCTTCCCTGCCTGTGAGTCTGTGCTGTGTCACCTTCACCTATCTGTACTGTTTTCACCAGCATGTCCTACCCCATAAAGACAGAGCGTGCAAAGCAGAGGGAACTCTGAGGCTGCCCAGGCTGAGGAAATGTGAACCTTAGCCTCAAAGGGAAAACACAGACGCCAAGTTAAAAGGACCAACCAGGTAGGAAGAGAGTGTGTCTCAAGCGACTGATAGGAAGAGAGTGGGGTCTGAAAGGCAAGGGAGGCCGGGGTACACACGCCACTGTAAAGGCTTTCGCAGTTAATTTTTCAATGAGAATTTTTAGCAGAGGGGCTGATGTGGTCTGATTGTGGGTTGAGAGGATTCATGTAAAGTAGGGAGAAAGACAGAGAAGGAAAGAGGGGAGGGGAAGAGCATAAAGGATTTTGGGGAGTAAGTCCCCAAATAGTAAATGCACTAAAACACATAGCAGTGTTGGGCATAATAGTGTTGGCCACAGTGGCATGCCGCACCCTGGCACTTCTCTCTCTTATGTGGGATATTCGTTTTCACAATGCCCCCTGCCCACTCTTTCTCTTCCCTTAGCTACTAGTGCCCACGCTATTGCTACCCTACCCTTTCCAGGATGTTTTACCGCTATGAAGACATCTGACAAGCAACTAAATGGAGAAAGAACTATTTTGGCTCACAGTTTCAGAAAGTCCCAGTTCACTGTGGCGAGGAACGCCTGCCTAGCAGGAGTCGCTCAGTCTGTGGCAGGGGGGACTTGTAGCAGATGACTGTTCTCATGCCACCAATCAGGAGCTGGAGACCACATGCCCCAACGAGAAGGTGCGGCCTTCTAAGGTCAACGCCCAGTGACCTCCTCCTAAAGATAGCGAAGCCTCCAGAACAGCCCCACCAACTGCAAATCAAGTGTTCAGATATATGAGCTGCTGGGTGAGGGATGTTGCATACACTCTACAACACCGTCTATAACGTGCAGTCACCATTAGAAGTAGTTTTTTGTTTTACTTGCTTATTGATTTGTTTACTTATTAATTGCCTGTGCCTCCGGTGCCTAGAAGAATGCCCTCCCCCAAGGAGTTGCCTACTAAGTATTTAGCTAATCAATTAGGGAGTAAAGTTCATTTGTCTCCAGTCACCAGTTAGTCTTTCCGCCATTGTCAGGACTAACAGTCATGACGGGGCTACTGTTTTCTTCTTCTTCTTCTTTACCATATGTCCCTTTTTGGAAAGACTTGATACATCAAGTGCCATGTATCTTCTGTGCAGAGTAGAAGTGTGTCACTAAGCCACCGAGCCGATTTCTTGGCTCCCAGTGTGTGGAGCAGCCTTGCATTCGCTTTGCATTGGGCTCTGTGTCTTTTTTTAGTCAGGTTGCTCACTCTTTCACAGTCCTCCAGCTTAAACTCTTGAGTAACTCTGGACGTTGGAGTTTTCTGAGAAGTTGAGAACTAGATGAATGAGGCTGCCAATAGCATGCCTTCTGTGCCTGGCATCTAATTTTGGCACTTGCTTTAGCAAGCGCCATTGCGTAATTACAGCCATTGCCTACAAAAGGTGACCACATAGCCTGCAAGGGGGAATTGGAGGCTGTCCTAGTTAGCATTAACTGTCACCTTGAAGCAGCCTAGAATCACCTGAAAGGGCTCCAATTAAATGATTCTCTTTATCTGTTTGGTCTGTGGGCGTGTCTGTGAGGAATTTTCTTCATCATTAATTGAGATAGGTGGGGCCAGCCCACTGTAGGCAGTGCTGGTCTCTGGGAAGTGGTTCTGGTCTTTATAATTAGGAAGCTAGCTGAGTGTGAACCAGAGAGAGCCATGGAGGGAGCCAACAGTGTTCCTGTTTGGATCCTGCTTCAGTGTTTGCCCTGACTTCCCTTCCCTGGTTGGACTGAGACCAGGAGGTGTTAAGTCACACAAACCCTGAAACTCCCTTAAGTTAGTTTGGGTTAGCTCTTTGTCATAGCACCAGGAAGCAAACTAAAACAGAGGCACAGCAGGGAAGTGATTCTTGAGCTGTGAGGCTGGGCTGTGTTTCTGGGGTTTTTTTTGTTTTGTTTGGTTTTTGTTGTTTGTTTATTTGTTTGTTTGTTTGTTTTTAAGGAAACCTGCAATTTTGTTAGTCTTTGTGTTATTCCAAACCTTCTGCTTTGGTCTGCACCAAGCATGGCTTTCTAAGGGGAAGATAATATGAGGCTGTCATCTCTGGTCTTATTGTACCAAAGCCCTGTTTTTATTATAGTTTCCGTATTTTGCAGTGTTTACTGCAATATCTATATTAATTAAATAGAACTTAATTTATTTTTCTACTTTTGCCAAATTAAATGCTTATAAACTACTAAATTTATCAGTATGAAATAGTTAAAAAGTAGCCTGCAAAGCTGCCATAATTCTAAAATAAAAGACAGGGGCCAGGGCATTTACTGATTTTGCTGCTCTGGGGGAAAGTTTTTTTTTTTTTTATGAATTGAACTCAAGGCTCGTACGTGCTGGACAAGCACTCTACCACTGGAGTGATGTCCCCAGCCATCCCCTGATATGTTTAGGAATACTAATAGAATAGCCTTTATAGACGCTCAGTGCTCATCTCTTGGGGCTTGATGTTTTATTTAGATTTTTGTTGTTGTTATTTTATGCTTTTGAGAGAGTCTAGCTGTGTGGCCCTGGCTGACCCTCATACTCACTGAGTAGACTAGGATGGCTTTGAACTTGTAGAAACCTTCCTACCTCAACCTCCCCAATGCTGGGTGGGATCCCAGGTGTGTGCCACCACACCTGTCTTGCTAGTGATTGTAAATGTGTATGTGCATCCAGACTTGGGATAATGATTTCACTCAGAAGTGACGCACCCCAGCGCCATGATTGCTCATGACTCACCTGGAATATAAATGCCGGGATTCCGTGCCTGTGCCTAAGCCTGCTCCAGCCTCTCTCTGCAGTTCTCTGGCTTGGGGGTAGCTGTCACAGATCTCACAGGAGAGTGGCTCATGTCGAGAGAACAGATGCCAGCCTTTCTGGAGCTCTCCCTGTACAGATGACCCCATTTTCTTCTTCCTGGAAATCCCAAGTGTCTCCTTCCCTGCTATGCACCTACCTTGACTGACACTGATGCCAGGCTTTACTACAGTGGCCAAATGATGGAGCTGAATGAGGTCAAAAGCTGTTACCTGGTGCCATTGTGCTCCCAGGGGCCCTAGGAGACTGGAGCAGGAAGGAAGGTGGGGCTACAAGTCAGTCTCTCTACTCTAGATGTCCCAAGGTAACTCTGAATTTGAGGACAGTTATTATAAGCTTAAGCTATCTGCAGAAGCAGGAGGTTTCTCTCCTCTGGGCTAGACTGACAGATATGAGAATGAAACAGGTCTGAGTTGCTTCTTTAGAATGATCGTTGCTTTTCAGAGACAGAAGTGATGCTGTGCCCTCCAGCCTGGGGACACTGATGGCAGCACCCACCGTGGGGGCTAATAATCTTCATTGAGATCCACTGGGAGGGTAAATTACCCACAAGTCCCCAAAACCTTCACATTAAATCTATGAATATGTCAGCTAGTAGTAGTGGCCCTCGCCTATAATCTCAGCACTTAGGAGGCAGAGGCAGGCAGGTTTCTGTGAGTTTAAGACCAGCCTGGTCTATGTAGTGGGTTCCAGGACAACCACAGCTACATAGTGACTACATAGTGATACCCCATCTCAAAAAAAAAAAAAAACTTTCAAAAAAGTTATTAATAACTTCATATTGATTTTGTTTAAATGATACACATTTCAATATGTAGGATTAAATGGGATTTTTATTAAAAGTGCTATCAGCTTTGTCTCTCTCCACTTCTTTTTATTCTGCAGATAAAATCATTTAAAATTACATCATGTGAATCACATTATATTTCTGTTGGAAGCACTGATCTAAATTAAGATTTCTGGGGACAGGAGAAATGGCTCCATGGGTAAGAACATGGACTACTCTTACAGAGGATACAGATTTGATTCTCAGCACCCACATCAGGCTGCTCACAACTACATGTAACTCCAGGTCCAGGAGATCTGATGCCCTCTTCTGGCCTCCAGGGGCACCTACACTCACATGTACCTGTGCGCACACACACACACACACACACACACACGTGCACGCGCACATGCACACGCACACCCAAACACACAATGCATACACACATTTAAAAATTAAAATAGGCCGGGCTATGATGGCACACGCCTTTAATCCCAGCACTCGGGAGGCAGAGGCAGGCGGATCGCTGTGAGTTCGAGGCCAGCCTGGCCTACAAAGTGAGTCCAGGACAGCCAAGGCTACACAGAGAGACCCTGTCTCGAAAAAACCAAAAATAAAAAAAATTTAAAAATGAAATAAAAAATAATAATAATAAAAATTAAAATAAAATAATTCTTCAGAAATGTATAGGTTTTCGAGGTGGTGGCAAGGTGGCTTTCTGCACAAGCCCCAAGATTGATCTCCAGAACCCATGTGAAAACAGAAGAGACTGGACTCCACATATCCCTGGAGTTGCATGTGTGTGCTTTCCCACATCCAAAACACAAAAATAAGAATAAATAATTGTTGTGAAGTAGAATCTTTAGTTGTTAACGAGGCTGGGATTCACTCCTTTCACAAAAGACCAAGGTGAGATCAGAGAGTTTGGTCAAATTGGTCAGACAGCACAGTGAGCCAGAAGAAGGGCCTAGTACATTTTCTTGAAATTTTGCTTTGCTTAAATTGAAGTCCACAAAGTGACTGCTTTGGTAGAGGTGAGAGGACCAAAGCTTACGTTCCAATTTGTATCAGTGTACTGTCAGCTCTAACCTATGTCGTGGCTGAGAGTGTTGCTCAAGTGGTACAGTGTGTGTTCACTGGGCACAAGCCCCTGGATTCAGCATCAGGGAAAAACATTTTCTTTTTCAATCCAACCAAAAATATAACACAGTGAAAAGAAAGAGGACCTGGTGAGTTCTCCCATTTGTATTCTTGAATGAATTTCTTTTTCCCTCTTGCTCCGGTGAGGGGTGGGTGGGATGCGTGGGGTGGGTGTACAGCCTTAATTGTTGGAGAAAAGCGGAATAAGAAAACATTACATGCCTGCTTTCCACACAGCAAGCCTCTCTCTCTCTTCAACAAACACGCTTCAGAGATTAAGACTGTCTGGAAGTAAATTGCCACTGAATCCTCACCCAGGTCATTTGTCATCATTTCCAGGGCCCGGGGACCTGGCAGTCTGTGGTGCTGTACTAACACTACAAAGTCTACACTAAAAGGCCCTCAAACGGGTTGTTGTGAAAGGTCTTGCCATCCTAAGACCTGAGCATGATGGTTAGTAACCATCACATTCTGACCACCAACAGGATCATTTATTTTGCATCCATAATGTGTAACCAAAGCCTAGTAAAGTCACCTATAAAAAGTGATCTCGGAAGCATAGTGTTGTCATGGTGCCCCTAAGTGAAAGGACGGGGAAATGTAGCGTCATTTGTCCTTGTTATTTCGTGGTCCCCTTTCCTCTGAGCCATCGTTTCTCCCGGGACAGCTCTCTGTGGGATTGTGAGGGTGACTGCTACGTGTGGCATGTCGTAGTTCTGCAGCACTCATGCTCCCCTGCCTCCTTTAGCCCTTCTGACTTCCTTCTGGTCTTTTCTCTGCTGCAGGTGAACCCTTTCAAGTCTTTCTGATGATTCTTCTTCAGATGGACTTATTTCCATTTTACGTGTATGGCTGTTTTGCCTGCAGGCATGTCTGTGTAGCTTATGTATACAGTGCCCTCAGGGAGCCAAAAGTTCTCATTGAAGCCAAAGTTCCTGGAGCTGCCTACCTGCCCATGACACTTTGGTACCAGCTGTTCCCCCCTCCTGCACTTTGCCTGTCCCTTGCATTTAAGTCCCTTTCCTCACGTCCTTGCTTTCCACTTTCCTAGTTTATCCTCTTGATTCAATGAAGGAAAAGCGCTAATAGCTCTCTGAGAGGTGAGAAGAGTAGAGTACATTTTTTGAGACCTTGTATGTCTGAAAAATACCTTTACTGTCTCCCCATGCCTGGTTGGGACTTTGACTTAGTAGAAGGTTCAGACAGGACCTGGTTGTCCTCAGGACTTTGAAGGCATCGCTCCATTGTGTGACCACATTTATAACCTTAAGTCTTTGTGTTTGAGTGAATTTCTTGGTTGCCGCTTTGTCCTTTATGAATACAAGTTCTACAGTGTCAGGGCACTGTGCCCTAATCTGGGATGCCCCCCTTCAACATGGAGATTCATTTCCTTCCATCCTAGGACATCTCTTGCTATTTCGTGTTTGTGGCCCCCCCCCCCAAAAAATGATTATTATTAGAAGGTTGACTGGTGCTATTATTTTCTTATCTTTGCTTTTTACTTTTTTAACCTGTATTTTTTTGGGAGGGGTTGTTTGTTTGTTTGTTTGGTTGGTTGGTTTTTCAAAGCAGGTTCTCATTGTGTAGCCTTGGCTGTCCTAGGACTTGCTCTGTAGACCAGGCTGTCCTTGAACTCACAGAGATCTGCCTGCCTCTGCCTCTTCAGTGCTGGGATGAAAGGCATGTTATCAACCACCACCGCCCGTGCATGATCACATATTTGTAGACACACATGTGCATTGGTGCCTGTGTATGTGTGTGCATGTGTGTGGAGGGCAGAGTTGGACATCAGTACCTTCCTTCGAATGCTCTCCACTTTTATTACTGACGCCAATCTCTAAATGAATCCAGAGCTGACAGATTCACCTAGTCTAGCAAGCCAACTTGTCTCAGATCCCTTTGTTATAATTTGTTTTTTGTCATTGTTTTAAAACACCATGATAAAAGCAACTTGGGGAGAAAAGGGTTTTTTTGGCTTCCACTTCCAGCTCATAGTCCATCTCTAGGAAAATCAAGTTAGGAGCTCAAGGTAGGAACCCAGAGACAGGAATTGAAGCAGAAACCTTGGGAGGATGCAGCTTGCAGGCTTGCTTGTCGAGGCTACTTAAATTTGCTTTATCATATAACCCACGACCACCTGTCTACAGTGGACTGTGCCCTCCCTATACATCATTAAGGGAAAAAAATGTCCCTCAGAGGCATTTTCTCAGTTGAAGTTCTTTCTTCCTGGTTTAAGTCAATTTGCAACAAACTAAGCAGCATACCCTGTCTCTGCCCCAGGGTGTCATGTGCCATGACTGTTGGTTTTTCCTGTGGGTGCCGGGAACCTGCGCTCTGGCCCCTGTTTGAGTACATCTGAAGCATCTCTCCAGCCTTCGTTGGTATTTTAATGTGACTTTTTAAATAATTCTCTAAGAACTTCATATAAAATATTTTGTTCATATTCACTCCCTACTCTTCCCAGACCCCACAATTTAATCATAAATAATTGTTTACCTCTATAACTTCTGTTGACACTGTTGCCCCCCGTGGCCCTACCTAGCCCACAGGTTCACAGCTGGGTGTGACTGTTAATGACCCTCTCTACTCCACAGGAGCCTACACAGCCATCTTCTAATACTCTAAAATGTAGCCAGCAGGAACCTTCCTGCGTAGTACCAAATTGATTTCTCCATGTTTGTGACCAAACTCTGTGGTGTCTGCAGCAATAGGGCCTTACCCCTGATGTATTTTGAGCAATTAAGAGCAGTGGTAATAACCTATATTGTTTGGGGAGTCTCCAGGATACCCCTGGCCAACAACTTGAGGTGAAATGTCCCACAGCTGGCACTGGGCTTTTTACTTAGCAGCCTATGGCTTCTGGGAAGAGCATTCCCCCCCATATAGAATGACCCGAATTAAACTCTCTTAGTGTGAAACTGCAGTGGATAGGGTAAAACAGTAGATTCCTACATGACTTGTTGTTGTTGTTTTTTGAGACAGGGTCTCTCTGTGTAGCCTAGACCGTCCTGGACTCAACTTTGTAGACCAGGCTGGCCTTGAACTCACAGCGATCCACCTGCCTCTGCTTCCCGAGTGCTGGGATTAAAGGCATGCGCCACCATGCCCACCTCCTATGTGGCATTTTTAAGCATCCATAGTGGCACTTATCCTTCACAGCACTCTCTCCTACTCCATCTTCCTGTCCCTCTCCCCGCCCCCACCTCTCTTCTCTTGTTGATATTTGTGAGACAAGGTTTCGCTGTGTAACCCAGACCTGGCCTTGAACTTGCGTTCCTCCTCCCTTGGCTTCCCAAATGCTGAAATTCGAGATACATTTACCTCTATTTTGGTTTTTGTTTTACTCTCTGCTCTTTTTAACTCAAATACCTGGTGGCCTGTGATCCTCTGTCCCCATTTCAAGTTAACAGAGCCTAAGGCACTAATTGGAAATTCTGTGTCATTTTGGGGCTTCCCCAGAAGGTGACCCACATAACACATATTATTGGGACACCGTTAGGTAAATATCAGCAGATCTTTTGGCTTGACTGTGCAGATTTTCCAGAGGTGGTTGTGTAAGCCCATCACCTTCCTCGGGGAGCAGTGGGAGAACAGAGCTGGGACACCATCGTGCACGTGTGTTCCTTTGGCCCCTGTGTGTAAACTTCCAGTTAATCCCACCCAGTTGCTCTGGCATAAACTCCATCTGGTTCTGTTAGAATCCGAGCATGCGCTGTAACTGCCATGATAGGGAAGGAGCAGAGATGCTGGGTGTTCCAGATGTGACCGGTGCCACCAAGTCCCCATCCTCTTAAGCTCTTGCCATGTGAACCTGCAGTTCCCTCGCTGTACCCGTTACTGGGCAGTTAGTGTTCCACTGTCTTGTGTCTGTTGAGGAGACCATGGTTGATTGCGACATCTGCTTCCAGATTCATTCCTTTGTTGTTCTTTCTTTCTTCTCCTTCAGCGTGGCTCTTATCTCTTGTGTCACCTTTATCCTTGTGGGTTTATGCCTTCTTAAAAGTCTTTTCTGTTATCTTATAGGAGTTTGGGAAAGAGAAGAACTAAAATTAACCTGGTCCTCTGATGAATTCTTATAGTCTCTCTGTCATAGGGATAGTGTCCAAAATACAGGTGTTCTTATGCACATCAAACTAGAACTTGAGGCCGGCATTCTGCCTCCATCAAAATTGTTGTTACCATT
Organism: Acomys percivali; assembly: GCA_907169655.1. Lineage (NCBI taxonomy): Eukaryota > Metazoa > Chordata > Mammalia > Rodentia > Muridae > Acomys > Acomys percivali. The sequence continues at coordinate 14,528,105 of OU015745.1, read as the reverse complement.
GATGACCCCTTTGCTTAGATGCCTATAACTCCTGTCACTCGTTACATACAATTCTTGTAAGGTATGGGTGGCTTTAAGGGGCAGATCCTTGTCACTTCAGTGGTGTCCTTGCTTAAAAGAAACCAATGGAAAAATCAGAACTAAACCTACCTACATATTCAGTTTTGCACTAAATTCCTATATTTGAATAAAGCATTCTTATGTGAGTTATTAATAAAGTAGTTAGCCTATATAAAGCATTCAAAACGATGATGACACACAGAACACAATATTATTGTTGCTGCTATATACCTTGTTTTATTGTTGGTGATTTTTTTTTTTTTTTTGATTTTTCAAGACAAGGTTTCTCTGTGTAGCCTTGGCTGTCCTGGACTCGCTTTGTAGACCAGGCTGGCCTCGAACTCACAGCGATCCGCCTGCCTCTTCCTTCCAAGTGCTGGGATTACAGGCATGTGCCACCAAGCCCGCGACGATGATGGTTTTAATGCCTTAAGGTGGGGTCTCTTACAGCCCAGGCTAACCTCGAACTCTCTTATGAAGCTGAGGATGGCTTTGAACTCCTGACACTCTCCACCCTCAGCCCCCACCTCCCAAATTCTGTGATTATAGAGGCATGCCAGCACACCCATGATAACCCCACCTGGTGATCTTTAAAACAAATCCTATATCCCATGGCAGCCATACCTAATCACAATCTCTTGAGTGGGTTTCCAGATCAAGACAAAGTAGAGCTTCAGTTTTTTAGGAAAACAGGTCAGCAAGGCATTTGGGCAACAACCACTGGGATGGGCCATCACTGATAGAATTTAATATGCTCAAAATGGTGCAGGAAAATGGCATAGTTAAATAAAGCAAAGGAGGAAGGAGTGTGAGCAGAGCCTAACAGCAGAGTAGCTGTTCTCAGCAAGGAAGTAAAACACCAACACATAACACCTATGTGTGTGTATGTGTGTATGTATGCATACATATACACACATATATAAATAAGCATAATATTTAATGTATATATAACACACACAAACACACACACACTGTATAAAACTGGAAACCAAGACACAACTGGCCCAGCACAGAGCAGTAGGCTCTGCCCCCTTCTTTTAGCCTTTTTCCCCTTTTTAGTCAGCTCCTACCTGGCAAAGAGCCCCTGCAGAAGAGCCCCCTCCCCCCCCCCCCCCGCCTCTCCCACTGCCAGGCACTCAAGCATTGGCCAGTCAGCTAGGCCGTTACTCACCTCCTGAGTGGGACCCTCCCCACTCGGTGATGAGTGATGCTTACTTCAGAGTCAGGCCTCGTCTGCTAATGGAGCTCGATTTTCATCCATCTGCTATAAAACCAAACTGAGTTGCTGAGCTAAGGGAAGGGGGCGGTGGAGCATCATGTTTTATTTGTATGTAAGGGACTTAGAAGAGTCTCAGTGGCTGCTTTATTTCATGATTAATAGCTGCTTTCTGCCTAGGACAGTTGTTGGTAGAGTATTTGGTACAAATCATGGCTGGGGGCTGAGGAAAAGCTGGGAGATGCAAACTGCAGCATTCCTAAATTGATGCCTGTGGACTTCACAGTTTAAAAATTCTACCTGGTGTGGTAGCACACACCTGGAATTCCCTCGCTTGGGAAGTAGAGGCAGAAGGATCAGGAATTGAAGGCCAGCTTTGGTTATATAGTGAGCCGATGGCTACCCTGGCCTACCCTAGACCCTTACTCCAAAGAAACAGAAGCAAATTCTAATGCTTCTGTCAGGGGGAGTGGCACACACCTGGAACCGCAGCACTTGAGAGGATGAAATAGGACCTTGAGTTTGAGGTTACCTTTCTGGCTCACAAGGCAAGTTTAAGGCCACCCTGAGACTTGTGGCCCGACCGTCCAGAGAAGAAAAGGCCAGCAACGACAGGCAGAGAGATAGAAAACAGGGTGGGAGAAGCTGATGATTGGATCTCAGCTCTTCACGGTTCTTTTAATGTTTTGTTTCCAGTTCTGTCTATATATCAGGATAGTGTGGAATGCTACTGGAACTTTCAGTTGCTCATAACTGGCGACCAGGTCCTGTCCTGAGCACCTGGTACCTGCTAACTCATTTAGCCATCACACCTGTCCATTGAGATGGGCCTGGTCTAATCTCCAGACCAAAGGCATGGTCACCGAGGCACAGGTGTCTGTCTTGGCTCACATGCACCTTCATCCAACTTGTAGCACGGCTTGCTTTGGCACCACAGGGTCTGGGCTTGGAGCACTTCGTGGTCCAGGCTGGGGAGGGCCACAGAAGGGATCTTAGACACCAAGGAACTTTATTAGGGGGCTTTCTGAGGTGAGACTCAAGAACTGAGGTTAACCTCAACCCTACCAATGGACAGTGCCGTTGTCATCAGCTAGGCCATGACCACGGTCAGAATCCAAACCCGGCAAACTGGTTCCCGTCTCTTGAATATCCCTTATCTAAAATATGGGAACAGAAGTGTTTTAGAGTTTGAGGGTTTTTTTTTTTTCCGGATTTTTTAATTTTTGCACATACATAATGAAGCATCATGGGAAATGGGCACATCTAAACATGAGATCCACTTCATGTTTCATATACACATGGCCTAACTGTCATTTTATACTTTATCATAGTGCCTTGCATCCAGAGTACAGGCTGTCACCTGAAGTCAGCCGTGGAATTTCCTGTCTGTGCCACCATCTTCTGTGCGTTAGTTACTTTTCTCATTCTTGTGATGAAACACCTGACAAAAGAAACTCAAAGGAGGAGACTTTTACTTGGCTCACAGTCTGAGGCGCCAGAGGTCATCATGACAGGGACGGTGTGGCAACAGGGGCGTGAGACAGCTGGTCCCAGTGTCCTGAGGAAACAGATAGAGATGCAGGCTTGTATTTATTCTCCTTGTCATTCGGTCTGACATGTCACCACCCACATTTAGGGTAGGTCTTCTGTTGTTCTGGAAACACCCTCACTGGCCCTCTCAGAGGTGTGTGTCTCCTAAGTGATTTTAATTAGTGACTAACTCTACTACCATACTCTCAAAAAAACTGTAGGTTTAGGGGCATTCTGAATCGTGGAGTGTGTAGATTGATCCTGCCTTTGCTCTGTTGTGCCACTGAGGATGCTGTGAAGCAGGAGCAAGGACGGGGTGGGGACTAAGTCTTCCCTGTTACCTTGTGTAGTGCTGTGCTATGTCCGTGCCCCAGGCCTGGCCACAGATAAAGCCAGGGAAGATGGCATTGGAGAAAATAGCACAGTGTTGTACGGGCAGCACCTACTCTGCTTCTTTTTCCTCCCACTTTTTCTTTCTTTCCCCATCTTCAAAAAGACGTGGATGCTGAGATCATCCCAGAGAACTCTAAAATAAATGCCACGAGAAAACGGCCCCTCTGGAAAATGCCTTGTTCTCCCGCTGTTTGTAAATGTGAACCACTCAGCAACTGGGCAGCTGCGTGGGGTATAAATATAGCCACAGCACTGACGCCGGCTGAATCCTGCTTTCTTAGAAGCTCGCTGGGAACCCACGGAAGTCAGGGAGCGAGCAGTAAGCTCAGTCAATCCGTCAACCTCCTCTTTCTCTTTTTCTCTCTCCATCCTGGACCTCGGTGTGGGAGTGAGGATAGAAGTAGGTCTTAGCATGTGCTGGAAATAGCCCTTGGCACCGAATGCTGGTAAAGCTCAGAGCCAGGGAAGATGCTTCCTATATAGCTGTCCCCTGCCTGACCCTTAGACCTGGGCTATTTTGGCCATTCTGTGATCTCAAGAGCATGCTCTCAACCCAGCTACTTGGGCACAGGCAGGTTTTTCAGCATGAGCTCCGGCCCGGCCAGGCACTTGGCGCCTCTCCGCTGCCTCTGCACTCAGATATCTTATTCTGACCCGACTCAGCTGTCTAGAGCCTGGGGTTTAAAAATAGCGCTTGGTGCTTACTGCAGAACTGAGGGAGAGATAGATACCATGGGCACAGGGAGGTCAACAACACTCAAGGCACCTTTCCTCCTACCTGTAGGCTTCATTGGACTTGAGTGTTTTAATTTCTTCAGGTTGACTTCTAGACTGTTGGCCATTTCATATGGCTGCATAAGAAAGAACAGCTCTCTTAATATTTGTATGCATTGATCTCATTAGGAGTCTAGGTTTTGGCAGAAGAAAGTCATTATTTTCCTTGGTGGCTCCCAGAAGCAGTACCTGGTTATCTTTCCATGTAGACAGCAGAGCAATTTAGTGTTATATTTATCCGCTTTCTCTTTCCTGTTTGGTGGCAAATGCTTAAAGAAGAGAACCATGTAACTTTCATTGTGCCTACCCACACAACTTCAGTAAATCATTTTACACAATTTTAATGCGCTTTGTGACCATTGAACTGACCACAGCAACATTCCTTTAATACTCATGGCAGTCCATTAGCAGCTGGTGTGAACACTGCGTTGCTCACATCATTCATTGCGTAGGAGGTGGTTTCCCACAGCCATCTGCGAGTACTCTGTGTGCACCGTGTCTGTGTTTAGTGGTCTCGGTAGACCTAAGCTACATCTATACGTTTCAATTTTTTTTTTCTGGGGTTGTTTTTTCAAAGTGAACTTCTGAGCATATTTGTAAAAAAAAAAAAAAAAAAAAAAAAAAGCAAGCTCTGTTATTCAGTTCATCAGATTACACCGAAAAATACTACATTTAGGGTAGTATTCTTTAGGGATGATTTCCAAGTTCAAGAGCTAGCTTGGTTCTGTCTGTGCCCTAGTGGTGGGGTTGCCTCAGCACAGTTTGAAACAGCTTGTCCCCAATCCTCATACTTGGACCCGAGGCCCAGTTAGCAGAAGAGCATGTAGCTGTCCTTGCCTTGGTGGTGAAGTGTGGTAGAAAGGACACTTTGCAAGGAAACTGGGGTAAAAGAGCCCAGGTAAACATCCCGAGCCGCAATCAAGTGCTCTGGCACACTGAACAAAGATTTGATAGCATACCCCAAATCATCTCAACCCATGGATGGCACGGGCTAGACCCACCCTTCTTCTGGAAAACAGAGAAACTTCCATAGTATACAAAGGTACTGTGCAGTGGGATTACCACCCACTTCACAGAATTGTCTTACGTCAAAGCAGAGGATAGTATAAATGTAAAACAGTGCCGGGTTAGGTTCAGAGTTAGGATGCAGTAAGTGCCGGTTGAGAAGGAAAGGACCTCCAACCCTAACTTATTGGCTCAGCTTCACGAAGCTGAGCAAAATCATGCACCGCATTTGACCTCTGTTGCCATGGAAAGTTGATTCTTTCACCTGAAGATGCTCAGATCACCCTGGCCACATTCTGTAGATCTTTCCTTTGAAAGAAATAACAGTTTTACAGAGATGACAGCCCTCTGGCCTCCAAGCAAGGTACCTGTAGGGAAGGTGGGAGGGTGCAGTTTGAATGAGACCAGAAGGCGGGTGACTAGTTGTAATGCTTCAGGCTCCTCCACACCATAAAGGAAAAGAGAGAGGTGCCGTGTGTCCGGCCTTCTGGCCCTCCCTAAGGCTTATGTTCACCTGCTCTGTATGAACTCCCATCTCAGGTTTGAGTTCTTACTACCTTCATCCTTCCGCCCAGCCCTTGTGCCGGGGAATGCTGTTCACTATTTGCAGGTGGGGAAATAGTCTGGGGGAAGTGGGGCTGAAGTGATGTATTTAGCTGGTGTCACCGAGGACTGAGGATCTGAGGCCAAAATCTTCTGCTCCTCAACCAATTAAGGTATGATTCAAACAGTGGAAGCGGCCATCCACACAGCCCACCACCACTACCGTCGCCATGTTTATGGACACTGAAGGCAATTATGGTCTTCCGTGGAGCACTCACTCTTCCAAATTGTCCACTGCTGAAACCCACGCTCACACTCAGCAATCAACTATATACCAAGACCGTCAACAGCTTTGGCATCTGCAGACGTTCTTTCATTTTCATAAATTGAATAGCTCTAAAGAGTAATTTCATGAGAGAGCTATGTCTGTTTTCTTTGGGGATAGGGTGGGTGTTGAGACACAGTCTCCCTTCATAGGTCTGGCTGCCCTCAAAACTTGCTATGTGGGCTAAGTAAGCCCAGTTGGGAAGGTTGTAGGGCCACAGGGGCAGATAAGCAAGCATCTCACTATGGCAGTAACTCAAATAAGACCAGGTCTTAAAGAAAGATCGTTAGTGTCTTTGGGTCTTACGGGCTGTTACTGGATTACAAGAATGCTAAGGATGCGAGCTCATTTTATGTGATCTGTTTGTGGATTTGATGATAGAAAGAAAAGAAAATTCCTTAGTTTTTATTCCCATACAAGGACAAAATTTTGAGGTTCTCTTTCCAGGCATGACTTACCCAGTAGCTATTATTTGGCATGCACAGTCCTTTGTACTGGGATTGCAAAGACAGAAAAGAGAGAGAAAAAAAAAAAAAGTAGTTCTTGCCCTCAAGGGACTTGCCCTCCCTTGGGGAAGACAGATCAGTAACCTCTAAGTTAGGATATAAAGCAGTTCATGTGAATGGCTGTCTTTGGCCCTTGAGCTGGGAAAGGAGGAGGTGTTTAAGGGGGCGGCAGGTCACTAAGGGAAATGGAACTACAGGCAGGTCTGAGGGCAGCAAAGAGAAGCACAAGGGTACCTAGTTTGTTTGGACCCCCGTCAGGAGCTGGCAGGTGGAGCTGAGGAGAGTAAAGGTAAAAGAAAAGGGCTGAAGGCTCTGATGTGTCCAGCTAAAGAACTTAGTCAGAGGGAGCCACGGAAGGATCTTATGAAGGCGAGGATTGTGAGCAGGAGCAGAGGAGGCCTGAGGAGCGGAGGGAAGTGACAGGGAGAAGGCCAAGCACTTGGATTTTTTTTTTTTCAGTACCACCCACTGTAAATCTAGATTAGAACTACCAGGACATTAACTACTCAAGCCCCTCCGGCAGCTCTTGCCTCTTCAGGAAAGGGTATAGTGATGCCTAGAAGAAAAGCCACATTATATCCTGACATCGGATGGTTTTAAAAAAAAATGCAGAAAAATGTAAAATATCAATCACTTCATTCAATCCTTATTTATAAAATCCAATATTTATGCAAATATCTCCAAATGCTTTTAAATGGGCCTCTGAAAAATCTGCACACGTTCACTGTGTATCACAAATCAAATTCAAATGTAGCGTTGCTGGTCTGTGGCATTTTGTCAGGTCTCTTGAGTCCATTTTGCTAGCAATTGTTTTCCTTCGAGATAGGAGTTAATTTTGTCACAGTTTCTTCCCCTGACAATAACTGCAACTTTTTTCCCCCCCTGAGGTAGCTTTCCCTCCAACCGTTTCTTGTTGTTCTTACTCAAGACCCAGTATCTGCCAAAACAAATGTAAGAGAGTGATAAACGCTGAGAGGAATGTCTGTTGGACCACAGGAAATTTCCTGTTCAGGAAGAGATCTTGGGAACTTCCTGTGGAGGAGTGCATTATGGGACTTTGGCTGCCCGCCCTTGACCACAGCTGCAATTAACTAAAGGCAAAGGGGGAAGGGAGAGGAAGAAGAGGAGACAGCTACTACCCACAGACGTTTATTCCACATAGCCCGAGGAGAGCACAGGCTAATATGAGTTCAGAGCAAACCAACCGGCTCATGTGCAGTAAGGCTGGTCTGGTCCCTTTTGCGGCCTCCCATCTCTCACAGCATTCCAGATCCTTCTCAGAGTTATGAAAACGAACACTCAAGTTGTTGCCATCTCTGCCCTTCTCTCCCTCCAAACCTGGGTGAACCTCCACGAAGAAGCCTTGTTCTCATGAGCCCCACCAACTTGGAAACCCCTTACCTGCTTGATGGTCTACCAGTGGCCAATGTTTGGGCATGAGTTTATGAATCTCCCCCCCTCCCATCCCCATCCCAAGGGAGGTATGGAAGAGGAAAAAGAGAACACAATGGCTCCCTGACAGACCCTCGTTTGACTCTGACAGCATTAAGGAAATGTTGAAGAATTATAAAGGAAAACTGAAACACAGTCCAAACCAGTAGAACCATACATTCCTGTTCCTCAGTGCAGGTTCACCTGGAGATTTTTAACCAACGACTCTTAATCCTCGAGTACTTCTAACGTCCACCCAAATGTCTTTTATTTCTATCCTTGCCACCTTGATTTTGTGGGGTCCCTCTCTGAAGAGTCTTGTCACCCAAGCCTCCACTTGGTGCCGTGTTATATTTGAACCTTTCTGAGACCTTGGGGATTTCTGGCGTTAGGAAGATGGCTGACCATGTGAGGGCTGAAAATAGCCCAAAGCGTGTTCTGGTCCATGTCTGAGTGGCCTGAGCATCTGTCTGACTCCCCTACATCATCCATCTCCCATCCCATCCCCATCTTTCTCTGTGAGGATGCATATTCCCTCTTCATACCTGTAGCTCATCTCTGAACATGAATGAGTTACTGCATTACAGTAATCTGTGTGTTTTTAGCATCTATATAATTAATAATTTTTTGTGTGAACTTGGATCCCATTGATTTTAGGAGGAAGATACCAGGAATGTCTTTAACATGGGACTTAAAGAACCTAGTAATATGACTATGCACGTGATATCTAAAATGACTAAGCTGTCTGTTCTTTGTTATTAGTGAACGTGTGTGTGTGTGTGTGTGTGTGTGTGTGTGTGTGTGTGTGTGTGTG
>OU015745.1:14477686-14519498 GCA_907169655.1 Acomys percivali | reverse complement strand
TGTGTGTGTGTGTGTGTGTGTGTGTGTGTGTGTGTGTGTGTGTGTGTCCTTCCCTGTCAGCTGGCTGGCATGTTGCCTGACTGCATTTTTGAGCTTCCATTCTCATGACTCCCGTTTTCTCAAGAAATTGAATTTTCCTCTTCTCTTTTTCTAGTTCTCTTCTTTTCTGTCACAGATACTTGAATGCCAGCCTGTTTTTGTAACAGTTCTGTAAGCAAAAAAGCCACTGCATTGACCCCCCCCAGCACGAATCCCTAGATTCCTATTGGGAAATGGGCTTCAATTTTTTTCATTTGAAATTTTAATTATTTTTAAATGGACAAATAAAAACTGTTGATATGTATGCCTTGTGTGTGTTTGTGTGGAATGGCTACAAAAGTTAATAAGCCTACTAACTCATGTTTCTGTGTGTGGTGAGGACATCAACATTCTAAGGAATTTTCATGTATACAATGCATTATTTTTAACTCAAATCATCTTATTGGAGATTTCTTGGTGACCTTCTTGCTCCTGGCTCCCCACCACCCCCTGTCTCCATATCTCTTTCTACTAGGCTCTTGTGTGTAGCTCAGGCTGGCCTTGAACCCAAATCCTCTGGCTTCTCAGTCTTTTTAGCCCTGAGATTGCAGGCATGAGCAGACGTTTGAAGCCTTTAACCGACATCTTCTTAGCCTTCTCTCTGAGCCCCAGCCTTTCTCTGCTCCTATGAGTGTCAGGATTTTGGATTCCTCATGTGCACGAGACCATGCAGTACATGTCTTTCTGACTTATTGCTCTTAGCATTAGGTTCTCCAGGTCTGCCTGTCGTGTTGTCACATTAACCCAGGCATGATGATGTATGCCTGTAGGCCCAGCCCTTGGGACATGGAGGCAGGAGGGTCAGGGGTTTAAAGCCAGTTCCAGCTGCATAAGGAGCTTGAAGCCAGCCTGAGCTCCATGAGACTCTGTCACAATGAAAGCAAACAAAAAAGAGGGTTGGGTCAAAATATTCTGGGGAAAACATTTTTACAGCTAATAATTTCCGGATTACTATTAAGTTCAGCCTATCCCCCCAGTGTTATAATTGTATCGTAATTATGAAAGATGAAAGCAGAAATACAGACGAAACACACAGTGAGTTCTTGCCCTGGGAGGACCGTCTTTACTACCGCTCTGTGCAGTCTTGCTTTCTGTGGTTCGAAGAGGCTGCCAGCACCAGAATGTCGGCTGTGCACACAGAGAAACATAAATTAACTGGCTTTGGAAGGAAGCACGCTGGACTTTAGGTCTTCCCGATTTTTTTTTTTTTTTAAACCTTGACCTTGGTCTTTAGAAGAAAAAGACAAATTTTAAATGAAAACAAAAACAATAAAAACCAACCCCAAAACCTGTCTGAGTCTAAGAGGCAGCTCTCCAGCTGTACCTTACAGAAATTAGGCTTGTTTCTTACATTTTAAAAATGTTTCCTTTAGTTGGAAAAACGAAATAACTGGCTTTGACCTTGTGATTTTGTTGTTTCTTGAAACAAGGTCTCTCCCTGTTGCTCAGGCTTACCTGGAACACCTAGGGTTAATTAATAGCTACTTCTGCCTCAGACTCCTGGTTCCTCGGACCATAGCTGCACACCTGGCCCAAAGTTTTTTAAAATTTAATCTTGATGTTGCCAAACCTTCCATTTCTTTAGCTTCCTAGTGGGTCAACATTCAACTGTGTGCTGTTCAGTACCACTTTGTCACTGGACATTTGGACATGGAGTGATCCCGCGTAGGGCGTGCCTGACCACTGTGGAGATACGACACCACCATGCTAGCATTTGCTTTAATGAGAATACAATGATTTAGTCAGTGGGAGCTTATATTATGGGATACCTTAATGTTTACCAATAGTATGTGACCTCTCTCACTTAATCTTTGAAATGCTGCTTGATGCGTAGAAGAAGAATTGGCCCGAAGGTGAAGGATGAGGTCACCAGTAGGACTCTGCACCAGTCAGCCTGGCCTGGGAAGAGGCTGCTGGCCCAGAGATGAAAGCTGACATGTGCCAGTGAATAAGCAACTTTCTGACGAATCCAAGGCCAAAGGAAGCAAAATACCTCATTGTTCTCCTCCGTTTCCCCTGTGTTGTCCAGCCCTCAAACTCCTGGCGCCTTCTCCTGCTCCCCGCCCACCTCCTCTGCCCACTCTGCCCGGGCCAGCTTACAAGTGTCCGTGGGGGTGGGAGTGTGCTCTGCATCATGGACTTCCTCCCAGGAAATTTCCTGTGGTGGAAACTCTGGGGAAACTTCCTGTTGAGTAGGTTACTGCCCAGGGCTGATAAGGGGAACTGCTTAACCCCCCCTCCCCAGCCGCAGCTGTTGAAAGGGTGGCACGGCTCTTCTCTGTTTCTCATAGCTCGGAGGAACAAGAAAGGGCAAGTATGCAGAAGCCTCTGGGTTCTCCCTGGGTAGAATTTTCTGGAAGCTAAAAGCTCCACTTAAAATCAGCACGTTCCTTTAGTGAGTTGGTCATCATGGTTAAGTGCACTCTTGAGTATCTACAGGGACATACTACATGACACGGCTCTGCAGACCATCTTCTCAACGACCCAGGTCTCAGCCATGGTCGTTTCCAAACCTTCCTATTACTCTTCCGTGTCACGCATGCTTCAGCTGTCACTGGCATAGAGGGAATTTTAATTACTCCTCATCATTTGCAGATAAGTTCATTGATGTCTACAGCACGGATTCACGTAGACCAGTGTGTGAATTGTCTGGGGTATGTCCTATACGACAGGCTTCCGCCTAGCACAGAATTCTCAACAGGCAACCTAGCCTGGCCCGGAAGTGGATTCTTCTGTTGTTTGCCAGCCCTTGGCAGAGATAAATATCCCTAAATTGTCCCATAGGGTTAATCTCAGCTCTGAATACTTTCAATATCTATAGTTACCTAGTTGCCTTTACCAGCTCCTACTGGTTTGCCGTGGTGTTCAAGCTTGGTCCCTAATTAGCCTGGATTCTCCCTAGTGGCCTGTAAGCCCATTACTACTTGCCCTTCCCTTATTGTATAATAAAAATAATTGACCCCTTGCCCTCTGCCTGATTCCATATAGACAGTCTCATGAATGGTGTATTTTATTGCTTCATTTGCCCTAAGTCTATTTCTCTATAAGTGTTTAGTAGGTAATTTTTTTCTTCCTGGTTTAGGGGTTAACATAGACTTCCTTCCTAAAATGCACTTAGACTTAATGCATGTTTCTACCAGCCACATCTCTCCAAACTTCTACCATGGTATGGGTTCTTTCCTGGTTATCTGGTTGTGGGAAATGAAGATTTTGGCATCAGAATAAATCATGAACTAAACACACATCAAGTGGGGGATGGTTATATTTCTGATCAGCACTGCAAACTAAGGGAGCATGAAAGAAATTACAGTGAACCAGGAAGAGCTCTGTTGGCAGATAAGGAGTCAGCCTGTTAGACATTTCAAAGACAAAGACTATTATTCATCTTTGTTCATATCCACGATATTTTATAATGTTTTGGCACATAGTCTCACTACCATGTTTGCTGAATGAATGAATGAATGCTAACAAAAAAAAAAAAAAAAAAAAAAAAAAAAAAAAACTGGCTGTCTATAGAACATTTTTTTTTTTTCAAGAACAAAAAAAAAAAAAACTATGCATTTTTCTTTCTTAAGAATAAGCTGTCCTCATGAATTGCATAGTGATCCTCAAAATGACAAGCCACTGATGATGAACATCCATGCAAAGGCTGAAGAATAATCTCTGCCTTAAAAAAAAAAAAAGACTTGTATTAAGCTTTACGTAGGATGTACAAAACAGTGATTTAATTTGGGGCCCTCAGAAGAATAGGAGGCCTGTTTAAATGGTTTGCAGTATGATATTATATGATAGAAGAAAAGATGGACTTGAATATGTTGTAAACACAGAAGACTGCCCTCATAAAGACACCCTTCATCTACACAAGGATAACAGCCATTTCCAAGGGATGCTTGCTCTGAAAGAAAGCACAGTGGAGCTGTGATGATTATGGACCAAACCAAGATGCTGTCCTCACACCACCACCATTATCTCATAGTCCTTGTCAATCTGTATTAAAGCACTTCTGCTGTGTGCGGTGATCCTTCGTGGAAGTCTGGTTAGCACAGTAGAAGGACCAGGCATTTAGACGCTCTAAACCAGCTCTTCTCAACCTTCCTAATGACCCTTTAACACAGTTCCTTGTGTTGTGATGGCCCCCAACCATAAAATTATTTCTGTCGCTACTTCATGGCTGTAATTTTACCATTATAAGCCATAATGTAAATACCTGTGTTTTCTGATGGTCTCAGGCGAGCCCCATGAAAGGGTCATCTAACCTCCAAAAGGGTCACGACCTAAAGGTTGAGAACCACAGAAAAACTGCTGTCTAGGTCTATGTTTGCTATTGATTGAATTCTGTTTTTGCATATGCATGCACGAATGGTACACATACATGGGTATGCATCTTCACCTGTGTATTGGCACATGTGTGTATGCGTGTGCCATGTAGTGGCCCGAGCTGATGTTGACTGTCTTCCTCATTTGCTTCTGGCTCTATTTTTAGAGACAGGGTCTCTTCTTAAGCTCTGACTCAGCCAATTCTGCCTAACAACTTGCCTAGGGATCCCCTGTCTCTACCTTCCACAAGCTGGGATTATGGGTGGCTACCATGCCTGCCCAGCTTATGTGTGGGTGCTGAGTATCTGAACTCAGGTCTGCATGCATGCATACATGCTAAATGCTAAATGCTTTATCCACTGAGCCATCTCCCCAGCCTATATTATTAAATTCATGTAGCATGTATTTATTGAATACTGTGTGCTGTGAAACGTCAATGAACAAAACATATATGATCCCTGCCTTCATGGGATTATCCAGATAATGAACACTAGAGTACCCCCCCCCCCATCCACCTAGAACCGTCTACTGAAAGATGTAAACCAGGTTACATTATTTTCCCATTTCCCCAACTTGCAACAGGCTTCTGTTCTAACCTCTCAGTGTGAATCATAAGCCCTATTAGATCTGGGCCCTGTAATTTCTATAACCCTTTATCCCCATTCTCAATCGCTTTTTCTTCTGCTCCTACCTTTTTAGCCATGCTGCTTTGAACACGCTGGTTGGCTATGCTTGGAACAATCCAGTGCGTCCCTACCCCAGAGCCTTTGTACTTGCTCTGCCGTCTGTAAAGCTGGCTGTTCTGCCCTGGGAGCCCATGCCGTAATCCCTCGCCGAACCCAGCCTCTGCTTAAGCCTCACCTTGGAGGCTTCGCCAGCAGCTCTTCCCAAAATGCCACCTTCCTTCACTCTTCCACCCCGCACTGTCTTCCTCCTTTAGCAGTTTTCACACTTGATGTGACATTTTATTAAACTTCACACGGTGACCGCTGGGCATCTGTTTGCAGCGAGCTCTCTGTGTGCAGAGACGTGCCTGGTATTGGGAGGGCCAACTGTAGGCTGCCAGATGGGGCCCTGACTAGCTCAAGCAAGAGGGTAGATGAGTTTGCCCTCTGCCTAGAAGCAGCCACTATAGGGAAGAGACTGCAGCTTCCTTCCATCCTCCATCCTGTAGATCGCAGTGTCAATCCCCACATCCCAGAATTCCTTGCCTCTGCTTCAGAGGTTCTCTCTAAACCTCATGCTTCCTGAATCAGCCCGATCCCAGCAATCCAGGATCTAGTCATGTGTACAAGGCCCCATTGCTGGCCTGAGGGTGGGGCGCGGGCGTGTCATAGATCCTTTCATTGATTGTCTCCCCTGTTCCCCTCCCATTTCTAAGGCCACCCCCCCACCCCCACATACCTCGTTTTTGTTCAGAAAGCCAGCACGATTCATGGTGTCTCCCCTACATGCAGGGAAGATCCAGCTTCCCGCTGTGAGGGCAGACACCACTTGTCTGTCTCCCTCCTATTCTCCAACGTGTTGTGTCCATCTCCAGGCTGCCATGGCTGGCTTTCCTACTCCAATTCTTGTGGGTTTGTGCAGTGATAATTCTTCTCCTGTGGCTTAGGGGGGAGCCTTCGACAAGAGTGGGAACAGGCACTTTGTTGTCCATGGTGCTGAGTTATGCAGAGCTTTGGAAGCGTGAGGTGGTAGCCTCTGCCCTCATCTATAGCGTAGATTCAAGAGGAGGCTTGGGGCTTAACACACCAGGGGTATCACTCCACTGGAAAGAGTGTTGCCTTCCATACAGGAAGCCCTATGAGTCACTTCTCTATCCCGAGTGCTGTTTAACCCAGGTGTGGGGCGATATGCTTGTGATTCCAGCACTCAGGAGATAGATCTACGTAGGCAGATCAGAAGTTGAGAGCCAGTCTCGGTTAGATAGCTTGCTAGAAGCCAGCCTAAGACACCAGAGACCATACTGAATAAACAGCCTTATTGGCAAGTCAGGTAAAAAGCACGTAGGATAGTGTCTTGAAGGAGAGCAGGGTATGCATATGTGCAAGGGAGAGAGATGCCCTAAACACCCTGAGCCTAGAAGACTTGTCCTCTTGGTAACAGAGAGACTAGGCAGGCTCACATTCCCTGAGTTTGCGGTGGAAAATCAGAGTGACTCATTGTAGCCATGGAAGTGGCAGAGGTAAAGAAGTGGGAGGAGGTAGTATTGAAGCCTTTATCATGAGCGACAGGCAGCTGCGGCTGAGTTATCTGCATAGCCCCACATCTCCAGAGCACTTGAGCTCTCTATGGAGCAGGGCTATGACTGCTACCTCGAAGCTATGAGTATCAGATAGATTCCATAAATGCTTTGTCTACTTAACAATGGCACCTTCGTTTGTGGAGTTCAGTCTTCTTAGATGATGACAAGTCACTGTAGCCCCTCAGGAGAAGAACTGTGTAATACATGTGTCAGGGTGAGGGAGGGGTAGTCTTTTCAACTATAGATAAAGTAAGAGAAAACCAGGAGGCATTGGTCTAGAATCCAGAATCTAGTAACGACAGTTTCAGTTGTCCACATTTGGGGTAAGGTAGATTGTGAGGGACCATGAAGGATAGGAATGTGTGTAGGACAGGCTGCAGGCTGACCACAGATGACTGAGTGGGACATGATCCACTAGTTACAGAAGAAGCAGGCAGCAGGGACCACAGGGCAATTCTGCACAATTTTGTCTCCAGCAATAGAAGTTTATACACAGCACGATAAGTCTTCATGTTAAAAAATAATAATAATTTTCCACTCAAGAAGCTGAGACAGGGGGATTGCCTCAGGTTTGGGACCAACCTGGTTTACATTAGCAAGTCCAAGCCAGCCAAGGCTGCATAGCAAGACCCTGATGTCTCAAAACAAGCTGGAAAGCAAAGAGGAAGTTTCCTGAGGTATCTGGGGCATGGCTCAAGGTAGAGCTTGTGTTTGCTCTTCATGGGCTTCTTCCTCAACAGCAAAATACAAGGGAGGGGAGGCATGTGCTAGAGGAGGCAGGCCCAGCTATTAAGAGCACTTATTGCTGCACAGAACCCAAGTTTAGTTCCCACACATATATGTTGACTTACAACCATCTATTACTCCAGTTCCAAGGGATCCATCGCCCTCTCTGACCTCTACGGGCACCAGGCATGCACAAGTTATTACATGCATGCATACATACATACATACATACATAGCGGATCATCGCCCTCTCTGACTTCTATGGTCACCAGGCATGCACAAGGTATTACATACATACATACATACATACATACATACATACATACATACAAGCAAAATACTCATATACATCAAACAAACCTAGAATAATGTTTAAGAAGGTGTTAAACACATGGATAGCATGTAGTAACTTATGCACATGTCTAAACATATAGATAACATAAAATGAGTTGTCAAAGAGGTGGCCCTTATCTTCAGGGAACTCTCAAACACTTAGTGGCATGTTAGCCTGACACTGCACAAAGCCCTGGGCTCAGCCCTGACGAAGCACATGAATTTGGAATTTAGCCTCACCACTCTGGTCATGTTGCACATGTGCTAAAGGGGAACACTGGCTTCAGACGTCTTCACTGGTGACCCTGTTAGCCTCTTCATGAAGTAAATCAAACAATATGGTCACCGCGGAGATGTTCTGGAGCTTGTAGAATCCACTGTAGGTTTTTAGGATGGATACATACTCAGAGGCTCCCAAATTTCCAGTTGCCAGATACATTTAAGCTATAAAGTTACCCACAAAAAGCAGTGCGGTCCTGGCAGTGTTGGAGTGCTGGAAAGTACTAATGTTACGTTTTACAGCTCTGTAGAAGCTTGTGGTAATAAATTGCAGAAGCTGTTATCTACGCAACTTTTTAAATTGTGTTTCTAATTTATTTACTATGTCATGTGTATATGTATGTGTGTTCATGTGTGTGTGACCATGAACCACAGCTTGCATGTGGAGGTCATAGGACAAGTTGTGGAAAGATTCTCCATCCATCATAGCCTGAGGGTTGAATTTGGGTCTTTAGAGTCTGCTAAATCTTTATCTTTAGGAATTTCAAAAAGAATAAACGCACTAGAGAGGTAGTAGATTTTAATAATGTATTTCAACATTATTAATACACGCATGTATGGTGGTAGAGACCTGGGCCTAGTGCCTAGAATATGAGACCAAGACATAGTAGCCTCCGGTGAGCAGTTCCACAGTCTAGCTCCCCCGTGGGAAGCAGCCGCTCTGGGCAGGGGCCATTCCGTGCCAGGGCTCTTCAGGCAGCAAGCACGAGATCTCAGGGCAGTGAGGCTGACAGCTATGCCCTGAAAACTTAAAACTGAAAGGTCTTTACTTTTATTTCTCACCCATCCAAAAATTGGAGGAGGAAAAGGGCAGTCATAATAAAATAATATGTAAAGACTAACCAAATAACCGATGGTATTGAAAGCTAGGAAGCTTCACCTAAATGGGCCTATGTAAATTAGCAACCTCACTGAAACCTGCAGCACCTGCCTCAACCTGCCTGTGTCACTGGAGCGATGGATATTTGATTGGATTGAAAATTTCTATTTCCTTTTGGGGCGGGGGGGGGGGATTATCTGGGCTTGGCTGGAAACATGCCTCAGTCCACAGAGTGCTTACCTACGGTGCCAGTGGCCTTGGATTCCAGTCCCAGTACCCCATAAACTGGGTATGGTGGCCTGTGATCCCAACACTGAGGAGGCAGAAGCCAGAGAATAAAAAGATAAAGGTCGTCCTTGATTATGTAGTAAGTTTGAGTCCAATCTGGGATACATGTCAGCATGTGTGTGTGTGTGTGTGTGTGTGTGTGTGTGTGTGTGTACACGTACATGTAAATACATATATACATACATACAGGTATATATAGAAAGGTGGTATCAAATCTTATTTCTTTTACCCCATAAAATTTTTGGGGGAAAAAGAGTTAATTCTTGAACTTAAGAAGCCAGTTGTTTTTCTTCATATCTTATTTGGCGCATTCTTCTGCTGTTTTGGAATTTCTCCCCTGTGGTCCCTTTCCCCAGGCAGCATCAGCAACACACCCACCCACATGGTAGCATCATGCAAATGCAGTTTCCTTGAAAAGGAGCACCTTGAGTTTTCAACAGATCTGGGTGGTGAGAGGAGAATGGCAATAAAAGTAAATTGTTTTCAAATGTTCAGCAACATGAGCAGCACACAGGTCTTTCCAAAATCTTAGCTGTGTGACAGATGTAGAGGAGACGAGTGAGACTGGACCCTGGAAACTGGTTGCCAGATGAACGAACCTAGGTTTTATGGGCATCTATTTTCCCCCTAACTTCAGCCATCACCACCTTGCCCCATCTATGGCCTCTTGGGATACAGTAAGAAGAAACAGATGAAGTATAGTAGAAAGCTGCACCGAGAAAGATGGGAGCAGACAACCAGATAAGGGCAAAAAGAAAGGAGGAGATAAGAAGATGAAGAGGTGGCTCAGTGGTTAAGAGCACCGCCTGCTCTTCCAAAGGTCCTGAGTTCAATTCCCAGCAACCACATGGTGGCTCACAACCATCTGTAATGTGATATGGCGCCCTCTTCTGGCTTGCAGGAGTACATGCAAGCAGAGCACTGTATACATAATAATAAATAAGTAAATCTTTTTAAAAAAGAAGATAAAGACTAGAGGAAAAGCCTGCCAGGGGAGGCTCGATGGCTGGAGATGAAATGCACAGCAAAGGAGGAAGGAAAGAAATGAGTGAAGAGGATGTGAGAGGGCAGAGGAAGGTCAGTAAGATAGGAGTGCAGGCAGCTCCAGGGAGCTCCACATGAGCCATGGACGTGGGTCTGAGGAAGATGGAAAGCTGAGGGTGATCTACTGTGACGTTTCATCCCTGACACATGAATACCATTTAACCTAAGGTGCCTTCTGTGACCCCCTTCAGCTGTAAATGTCTTCTCTGTGGGTGATTTGTAAGACACAGAAGCCTTAGACACACACAGGGCTCAGCAGAACCCACTCTGCCATGACTCAGTTTCTTCTTGTCCCTCCAGCACATGCGCTGGGCAGGACTGATACCCGCAGGTGTCCATTCCGCTGAGCCTTATTATGTCTGCAGACCCTCCAAGCTGCCCCCACCCATCTAAAAACTCTAGTTTCTGCTCTTGCCGGAAATTAGTGATGGGATCAAACAGTTAAAGCTCCAACGAGGTGGTCCTGAGTTTAGTAGCCAGCACCAACTCTGCTCTTTTAATTCCTTGTGGACTCTAGTATCTAGAGTAAGAACCGACAGAAGCTGAAATGGACATAGTAGCTCCTTGGGTGTGTGCTCTTATGGACCCAGGAAGAAAAACACATCTGTAAGGTGTGTGTGTGTGTGTGTGTGTGTGTGTGTGTGTGTGTGTGTGTGCGCGTGTGTGCGCACGCGCGCGCAAGTGCCAAGGTAGAAGTCAGAGGACAGCTTTTAGGAAGAGCCCTTCTCCTTCTATTGTGGGTTTCAGGGACTTAGATCATGGTTCCAACTCCAAAACCACATCTTTGGAAGAACAGGAAAGGCAGTCATTCTGATGCATTTCTGAGGACCTTGATGGATGCAGGGGGGGGGTACGTATGTCAAGGATGTGAGGTGTGTGTGTGTGTGAGTATCTGTGGGTATCAATGGCTCTACAACTCAGAAAAGCATCCATGGGCTGAGATTTGTGCTTTCTTAAACGCCAACAGGGAAAACAAAATGGTAGATATGGTGGCGTACCACATACCCCAGACATTAAAGAGCTGGCGACAGGAGGATCAGGAGTTCAAAGCCAGTCTCTACTTACGAAGTAAGTTTGAGGCCAGCTAGGGCTGCACGATGCCCTCTCAAAACAACAACAACAAAAAGCAACAGAAAGGAGAGTGTGAAAAACGTGTAAGGCAACGGTTCTCAACTTTCCTAGCGCTGTGACCCTTTAATACAGTTCCTCATGCTGTGCTGACCCCAAAGCATAAATCATGGCCGCTGCTACTTCATAACTGTAATGTTTCTACTGTTATGAATTGTTATGTAAAGACCTGACATTTCTGACACTCGTAAAGAGGTCACGACCCACAGGTTGAGAACCACTGGTTTAAAGGCACCAACCACACTGTAAAAAAAAACAAAAACTGGCAATATCGTGAGATTCTCGCTCAGAAGATCAAATCTGAAAATATGTTAAACAGCTTCCGGGAGATTAGAAGGGGTTTTTTTTTTTTCTGTGTTTTTGTTTGTTTTTTATTTCTAGTTTCTTTTTGCTCCTGCTGCTGCTTTCATAAACTTTGTAATAGAGTTCAGGGTTTGGGTGGACACTGCAGGTCATCCAGGCTACTAACCTGCACGGTGCCAGCAGGCCACTGGAGCATGACTGATAGGTGTCCTACCTCTGCAGGACACTGCCAGGGACACTGAGCCTTCCCCCTCAAGCAGCCTTTGCCATTCTAGGCACCAGTTTTCAGAAAGTTCTTTCAACTCTATTAGATAAGGTGTACCAAAACCGTGTTTCCACAGCAGTGGCATAGCAAACAGTGGGTCTTCCTGGTTCTCTTCCTCTGTGGCTTTTTCCACCTGTGATCATTTGCTGGAAATTGTTTCTGACATATGCTCGACTTCATCTCCCCCTATAATCTCATGATGTGGTGTATTATCGAATGCATTTAGGGTCCAACTAGGAAACCAGCATTATTGATGACATAAATAGAAAGCTTGGCAATCAGTGGGGAAAAGAGAGGCCTTTTGGCCTCAGGCAGTGATAATCCCAAGAATCTGCTGTTTGGAACATTCTACGATGACCCTATTATCTGGGGATTCTGCTTATCTGTCCGACTTCTAAGTTTCCATAGAAGACCTGCTGCCTTCAGAATGTTCCTGGCTCTTCTATGGTGCCTGCATTTCTACCATAAGAGGTTCATTATTGAACATGGTTTTTATTTAAGAGATAAGAGCTGGGAAATGACTCACTCAGAAAAGTGTTTACCTTATAAGCCCAACAAACTGAATTCTCTCACAGACCCCAAATACAAACCAAACAAACAGAAAAAACACTAGGATGGGTAGTGCACGCCTCTCAGCACTGGGAAGGCAGATGGCGGGGCGGGGGTGGGGGTGGGGGGAGCAGTGGGCTGGTCATCAAGACTAGCCGACTCTAAACTCCAAGCCAGTGAAAAGACACTGTCTCAAGAACCAAGGGAGGAGCCCGGTATGGTGGCACACACCTGTAATCCCAGCACTCTGGGAGGCAGATGCAGCCAGATCACTGTGGGTTCAAGGCCAGCCTGATGTACAAAGCAAGTCCAAGGCAGCCAAGGCTACACAGAGAAACCTGTCTCAAAAACAAAACAAGGGAGTTGGAGCCTGAGGAGTAGTGCCTGAGGTTGACCTCCACCTCCACACTGGCATTGGCACACATCACTTGTTCGCGTGCATTATATACACACTAACACACACTTATAACACACACAGTGTGCAGCATGAGTCAAGGTGATGGGTAGTCGTTGGATTAGAGCATTAATCATTTTTAGATCCTTTCCCAGAAGTCCATCTTAATGGACCCCAGTGGAGAAAAGAAATGGGGCTCTGTCGATTGAGAGGACTTCTTAGTCTCTAGGGAGGAAAGGGGACCGACCATTGGGCAGGAAACAAAGAACAGGAAGAGCGTTTCTGAGTGCCAGGTAGGAACAGCTCATAGCAACATAGTCTGATTGTTCACCACAGTCCTGCAGGCTCAGGTGTGTTTTTACATGTAAGGAAATGAAGGCAAACAAAGTGGCCTGCTCTGATTGTCAGCCGGGCAGGGGCAGGGCTGAGATTTAAACCAGACCTCTCTTCCAAGACCCCAGGCTCTGTCCTTAAGAAAAGGACAGAGAACTGGGAGACTGAGGCTGACCCTGTCTGACAATACCATTCTGCAATCACCCATGTGGAGCTAGGAAAAAAAAAATCCCCAAACGCTAACTCACTTTGAGTTTGGCTCTTTTCTTACATAAAATTTATGTAACATCACAGACTAGTTTACATGAAATACGATGCTTGTTTAGAAAGAGCCACTTGTTCAGAATATTTTTAGCGCCCCCTCCCCTCATTGTTATGGATACTCTCCCACCCTCTAGAGAAAATGGGCTGTGTCCACACTCTTTTCAGAGACTTGCATGATGCTCGCACGATCACGTCCTTTCCTCTGAGCACTCACGCTAGTATGGCTCTGGGATACCACCCTGAGTCAAGGGCAAGCACAGGTCCACTTAGGGGCATGATAAAGGAAAAGCTCTTCGTTTATGTAACTTCTTTGGGGAAAACCTAAGCTAACTTGACAAAGCCATCTTGCTCCCTTCTTCCCACTGACTACCTTGTTGAGGTTGTTCTCTGCCTCCCGCTCCTGAAGCTTTGTTGGGGACACTCAGCAGAGGGATGGCTTTATAAAGGTGGGGTCTCTCCTTCCTCCTTTTCCCCAGTGTTCTTAGCCAGCTACCACAAAACCACACTTTCCCTACTAAGTACACATTCCTAGGGCTGGGACAAAAGGCTCCTGTGAGCCGGAAAAGAGCGGGAAGGGTGCAGCAAGGCCTGAAGATTTAGAGGGTTTCATTTCTTCCTTGCTGGGGGTTGTATTGTGTTTGGAGGCAGTTTAGAATCTGCTTCGCCACTACAGGAGAAACTGAAATGTGCCCTAAAGCTTCTCAGGGACCTATCTGATCTTCCTCCTCCTACCATAGTGACTTCCTGCTACGGGAAGGTCAGGGCCCCCTTTCCCCCAATACTCAGCAGACCCTGGGAAACCAGCTGTGAGGCCTCAGACCAAGGAAGGGTGCCCTTCAGTGAGGTTCTGGTATCTGAGCCTCAGTTTACTCAGATGGCCTTTCCTTTTTCTGAGTGTCTCCTTGCTTAGGTCTGTTCATGACAGCAGGGCCAACAGCCATGGGAACCTGCCCTCCAGGGACAGTACACTTCATTGTTACAGGAGAGAACCAGGAACTTGGAATTTTCCGTCCTTTCTATTGAGGAGATTTGGATTCCACAGAGAAAGTAGCAGCTTTAAAAAGAAACAACACACACACACACGCCCAGGTCCCTCTGTGCTGAGCTGGCAAGCCTTCTTCCCTGCCCGGTAGTTGCAGACACTATGAACCAGGGGCTGGCCAGGCTGCTGAGCTCCCGCGTTTTCAGTAGCAAGTTAATGTGGCCATGACTCAGAATTATAGGACCCCAGATGCCAAGGAAGTGAACTAACTTCTTTTTGCCTCACAGTGGACTCATAGGCAACAAAATAGGTTTCGTGTTCTAATGAGACAGTGTGGAGACTCGGTCCTTGGTGGCTCCCAAGCTGCGTGGTGTCTGCTCCCTCCCCCCACCCCCGCCCACCCCCATTTCACTGCTTGGTGGATCATTCTTTCAACCCATCCTCCCTCAGAGCCAAGAACCCAAAAATCCAGCTCAAGTTCTTGCAAACAGCACTCCTGAGCCTAACCTTGAAAAGGCGGACAGTGATATGCTTGTCCAGGGCGCATCTTGTATCCTGAGCTCAGGAAAAGCTGGGACAACCTTCTCCATTTAGGGAGAGCCTGAGTGGTTGCTGGGTAGGTGGAGCCTTGAGCCCAGGATTAACAACAATACAAAGAAATACACATAGAGGGTGCAAACTCAATCTTGAAAAACAGCTTGCTGTTATTATGTAACACCTTCCTTCCAAGGACTACCAAGAATTTCCCTGCAGATTTTGCCCAGTTCTCACAGAGCGAGGATTATTTCCCAGAAGTGATTTAGGCTCTTTTGGAAAATGCATTGATTCTTCTAACCGTCATGATCCCACTTACAGTAAAACCACTATTATCTGATTTTCTGTGAGTTGTAAAGCTATTATTAACGGGCACATTATGTATTTTACCAGTACAGTGACAGCTGATGTGCATAATGGTGACCCCAGAGTTCCTTAAGACCCTCGATTGCCCACTCAGGAATCAAAGGAAGATTGAAAGTGTATTCAATTGAGTTTTTCATGTTAAGAGTCTTATTATATTCAAATCCTCTTTAGAGGCGTCCAAATGTGTACCCGCTGTAATTTTCTATGGCTGCATCAATTCAGAATATCCTATCCATTCCATTCTTGCGTGGTCACCTGATTGAACCCATATATATATAAAAGACAATTTACACCTTTTCACTAGTGGGGTCTAAACTACAAATGATTTTATCTCAAACTTGAAAGAATCAGTTTACTCTGAGTTTTAGATTTATTTCTCATTTTGTGCATGTGTGTGCTCACCTCTGTCTGCGTGAGTGTGTGTGTATGTGTGTGTGCGCGCACGCGTGTGCACTCGTGCATGTATGCACACACCTGAGTATATGTATGTGCACCTACTCTTTGAGATCTTAACCCAGAAGGGCTTGCACCTTGTTGAGCCTGGGTTTGACCGTGTTACTCTGAAGCTGTTGTGGTTTAGCATTTGCCCACCACTCAGCCTGGTGTGGCTTAGAGTCCTCATCATTAGTAGCTCAAAATGATGTGCTTTCACTGTGGTCAGTTCTTCCTCCCGCCCCTTATATAAGTTGCCTAAAGGGTTAAGACAAAGAGAAATAACGTGAGCAGAGTACACCTTTCCATGCCTCCTGCATCTTACATCAAGCCTACATGGGAAGCACAAATCAAATTGCCCCCCCACCCCCACCCCGAGGAGCTGTGACTCGGCTCAGTCGCACAGACCTGGCATGGCTTCTGCAGTCTGGGATCAGGAAACTAAGAGCTTAAGCCAGCAGGAGCCTACAGGAGAAGGAAGCAGAGACCTAGAGCAACAGAACAGAACGGGTGTGCCTTCCTCTCTCCTGGTTCATCAGTTTACACAGCTGGCGGAGAAGTCAAGCTGCCGCAGACTGGGATATCTGCCTATCACTTAATGGTATTTCATAGTGATAACAAAGAACCATCACGTTCCTTACTTCATCTGATGCAAGGCTTCTAATTCTGTACCCAACGTTCCTCCAAGAGGAGGAGACCGCCTTCTATGGTGACTGGTTCCCACTGTCCCGTTGTAAACAGGATAATTGTTTTTGGAGCATCCTCTTGAAGGACACAGACTCATGGTGTCACCTGTGGTTTGGGAGTCTAGTTATTTGCTGAGCCCTAAACTAAGAGTTGGTTCCAGCTTCTTACTAGTTAGGTGACTTTAGAGGAAGCCATTAGCTCCTTCCCTCTGTATTGCTTAGCAGGGAAACAAGAGCCATCGAGTCCGTTCCACTCCCTCTCCCGGCTCCTGTGAAGCCAAGCGAGGTCAGGAGCTCTCCCCACCAAACTGCTGCCAGCCATGCTTGTGATCTGAGCCTAAGGAGTGCATGTAGGAGAAGCGGCGTCGGTATGTATAGGGGCTTACGTATCACAGCTCTGTAAACCTATGTCCCTGATAGTCTCATGTCTAGCCAGTTAGTGAGGCAGATTTCTAGGAAAACACATGGCAGGTATAAGGTGTGTTCAATTTTAATATTCACCGTGGGGCTAATGGGACCATTCAGCCCCCAGGCCTGACAACCTGAGTCCAGTCCCTGGTACGTACACGGTGGAAAGAGAGAACCGACCTCTGCAAGTGTTCTCTGACCTCTAGTTGCATGCCATGGACTTGTAATCCTCCTGCTTCGGCCTCCCAAGTAGCTGGTATTACAGGCATGTTGCCACCGCGCCTGGTTATCTTCTTCTTTTTTTCTTTTTTTTTTTTTTTCCCTTTGCCACTTTTCAGTGGCTACGCTAGTCCTGACCAGCCACATGCCAACTTTAGGTGCCCAGGCCCTTCCTAAGATCTAGTCCTTGGTCTTAGTCCTATTTCTCTTGCTATGATTAAAGCCATAGTAACTTGAAGAGGGAACGGTTTATTTAGCTTTCAGGTTACAGTCCATCCTCAGGGCAAGCCGAGGCAGGAACTGAAGCAGAGACCACGGCGGAACATAGCTCCCTGGCTCGCACTGCCCAGCAGTGGTCTGGGTTCTCCCACGTCCAACAGAAATCAAGAAGATGACTGCAGGTTGCCTACAGGCAGTCTGGTGTATGCATTCTCAGTTGAAGTTGCTCTTTTCGGATGACACTAGCTTGTGTCAGATTGACAAAAATCCATCCAGGACAAGGGCATAAACGGGGCTATGCTTGAGGCCTGTTGCCTAGTCAGATAAATCAGTAACACACCGGCAGCTTCAACATACTGTTCTAGAAATCATGCATGCCTACCAAGTAGTACTCTGGAAACAAGACAGGAAGAAGGACGTCGCTAAGGAGACTTTTTAAAAGTGACTTCATATATAGGCCTTGAGAGAGGCAAGGGCTGGGAGTGTTAATACTTGGTATGCAAGAATGAGGACATAGTTCAGATCCCCCAAGAGCACATAGAAAAGGCTGGGCACAGCTATGTGAGGGTAACCCCAAAGCCAATGGCCTCTGTACATACTCCCCCAGGCAAGTGCATACATGCGATCACACATGCACACACCCACACACACCACGCTGAAGGGATTATGTTTCAGCAGGCAAAGATGTAAGAGAAGCCAAGTGGAGCATGTGTGAGAGGAAAGGCACACTGAGGAGAATGGCCGGTCCAGTCAAGCATGATAAAGAGCTGGGAGAAAGTCTAGAAAGGTACCTGGAGAGATTAGGTTAGAGTGTCGCATGCCTCTTTAAAGGGCATCACTTTCAGCCAGGCATGTGGCGTATGCCTATAATCTTAGCTACTTGAGTGCCTAATACAAGAGGATCACAAGTTCTTGACCAGCCTGGGCAACATAAGACTGTCCCAAAATAAAATTTTAGGAAGCCTCATGAGTGTAGCTCAGTAGCAGAGTTTCTGCCTGGCATGCGTAAGGCTCTGGGTTCAATCCTCAGCACCACACATCATAAAGGTTAAAAAGGGTGATTTATTCAGTAGGAGCCATGAAGTTTTTTAATCAAAAGAACAACAGGATTGGTTCCTAAAGACTTCTCCGGACAACACTGTGTGATGTCTTTGAATAATTGGCATGGGGTTAGTTTTATGCCAACTACAGTATGGTATCTCTGTGTCTAAAAGGTCACTTCCGTAAGAGAGTAGAACTGTCGAACAGAGTGGAAACTGGCATGATGCTTCCCTCACATGGGCCCTGGAAGTTCTTCTCATCAAGCCTTAGGGTTCCCTGACAAGTTTACCCCACTCCCTGTTCTTACTGCACGCAGGCACCATGTTTTCTGTCCCATCAGTCCCACCAAGTTGTCACTGCATATCCCAGCTAGCCTCGCTGCCTGCCGGTGGTCAACCAGCTCTCCCCTCAGCCTGGGCTCTCCCTTCAGCCTGGGCTCTGCTTACGGCCGCTGCTCAGCGGGAATGGGCTTCTCTGCCTGACCCCAGAAGGCCTCCTCCTGAGTTCTGGCTCCTCCACACCAGCTGCTGCCTACCTCCTTTTTCCCTCTGTAGTCAGCCTTGCCATTTGCACCTTGTTCTCTTCATCTTCAGGGAAACCTGCTGGATTCTACAGTGCCCTTTGCTATCACGTGTAGCCACATATTTCTGCTTTTCTCACCTCCCACAGGCAGTCATCACTGTGTCTTCTGCTCTGACTCCAGTTACCAGATGCCTAGCTCCACTGGACGTGCATTCCCACTTTCTCCTTGTCTTGACTCTTCTATCTGGCTACTGCCTGCAGCTTGCTCCGCCTTGGCTGGTAACTCCACTCTCCCCTGACTTGTCACCTGCTATCTCATTCTTCCAGAATACACCTTTTATAAATAGCTCACTCCTTAAATGTTTTCTTTGGGAAAACTCATCTATTATAATGGCCTAAGCAATCAGTATAATGGAGACACCCAAATTTGAATGTATCCATGACTCAGGTCTTTCTAGACAAATACATACGCCGATACAACTGTCTTCCTTACCGGATGTCCCGTACTCAACAAAAAAAAGTGACACATCTTTCCACATCCTCCCCCTGTGGCCTGGCATGGAAGGGTACCACTGTCTGTCTGGAAAAGTTAAGAAGCCCAGGCTCTGTCATTCACTGCTTTTTTCACACTGAGTTACTCTTGCTGTTTCATCTCTTCTGCCACTGTAATATCTTGAATCCACCCTGTCTTCGTTCCTTCTGTTTTAGTTCATGTTAACAATACCTGTCATCTCTGTTTCTGCAGGAGCCCTTTAGCTGCTCTCCTTGCAGCAGCCGTGCCCTGATGTGATTCATTCTCCCCTGCACAGCTGGAATGGTCCTTCGAAACAGTATCTGATTATGTTACTCCCTCGTTTAACATCCGTCAATGACTCCATGTAGCCTTAGGATACAGTCTACAGTCAGCACAGCAGACTACGCTCTTGTTAATAATGACCATTATTTCTCAAGTGCTCAATCTATGCCAGGTTCTGCTCTGCCCTGAGAGCTTTGTATGTATGCTTAGTGCTCATGGCTCCATGAGGAAGGTCAGTTATTTTCCCAATTTTATGCTTGAGGAAACAGAAGCACACGAGTGTACCTTGCCTAAGGTCATGCAGCTAGCTAGCAAGTTGAGGAGCCAAGACTTAACCCCCAGAACACCTGACTCAGAGCCTCACTCCTGACCAATGTGCTACGCTGCCCCCTTTGTACAGGATAGTTTCTCGTTCATTCGGAAATATTTTTTGAGGTCTTATCGTGAGTTATTAACTGCTTGAGGCACCGGGGGTATAGCAAGAGTAAACAAAGGTCTGCCTACATTCTATGAAGAATAATAAACAAAACAAGGCTTGGGAGGTGGCTCAGCGGGTAAAGCACTTGCTGTATAGCATCTATAGAAACATGAGGATATGAGTTCGTATCCCTAGCATCTGTGTGGGAAAGAGAGATAAAGATGGAAACAGGCAAATCCCTAGAGTTCACCAGCCAGGAGAGACCTTGACTCTATTAAGGTCGAGGGTGATAGTAATAGTGATGGAGGAAGAGACCTGATATCTAACTGACTCCACATATGTGTGCATGTGCGCCTGCATGCATACACACACACACATACACACACACACATACACACACACACAGCAATACACACATTCACACACAGAGTAAATAAGCAAACAACACAAGTAGTAGAACTGTTAGAAAGAGAAGTTAATGGAACAAATAATGCAACAAGAAAAGGAGAAGCCAGACGAGAATACAGACGAGCTTGTTTCGGGTGGAAAGTTCGGGAAGTTCTCTTGAAGGAAGTGAGACAGTCTTGAGATGGCTCCAGCTGAAGGAGCAGCCAGTACAAAGGCCCCGGGGCAGGACTGTATCTGGTGTGTGGGCATCAGTACAGCCAGAGCAGGAAGTGGCGGCTGCGGGGCGCAGAGTCAGAGCACATCAGGCTCCTGCCATCTTGAGGACTTGGGCATGAAGTCCGAGTGACGTAGATTAGCAGTACCTGTGGAAGTGGATCTCTCTACAGGTGTGTTGAGAACAGACTATAGGGGAGCAGCGGTGGAAGCTGGGCGGGGGGGGGGGGGCCTAGTTTGGGACTATGAGAGAGCCAACCGTGGCTGGGACTGACTTGGAAGCAGCACAAGTGAAGGAAACAGTTGGGTCTGGATGTGGAGAAAAGGCAGAGCTGACAGCATTTGCCAGCAGACGGGAAGAGCATGCAGTAGTGGACAGGAAGGGGGCCTCGAGGCACAGGGTCCTAGGACACTGACAGCATGTAGTTGGCCTTCTCAGAGACTGGGAGCCACAGGTGAGGGCGAGTGCTGTCTACGTGTCCATTTGAGGTAGATTAAGGGCAGCGCACTTTTGCACCAGAATGCAGACATCACCTCCCACTCGACTCTTCCTCAGCACACACTCACACACCTTGTGTGGCAGCCGTGTCACACTGCTCACTTTCCCAAACTGGCTGTGCCTGGCGAGTTGTCACACCGCCCTTCCTCTCAGAGTCTGCCCTGGCCTGGTTCTGACGCAGGCTTGGAAATGTCTCTGCACTTCCCCAGTTTCCCAACCGGACCTTTTGCGGAGCATTCCCCTTGACATCCCTGCACCCAACCCAAGGCTCAGGGCACCATCTTAGCTGTTGGGTGGGCTGAGGAGTGAGTGGAAGGAACAATGGGTTGGCGAACACTGTGCAGTTAGACCGCACTGCATTCAGCTGGTGATGATGGGAATTCCCCTGGCCTGTCGCCAGGTGGGATGAACACTCAGCTGAACTGAAAGAAACAGCAGATGTCAGGAGTCTGCACGCTAAGCCCGCCCTGTTTCATGGGAACACAGTCTAAGTCCGCTTTCCTGAATGCTGGTCCCCCACCTTCGCACCCCAGCCCTGGTTCCTGATTTGGTTAATCTCTGGCATCAGTAAGCATGTTCCTTCTCCTTTGCACATTCAGGTCTGTAGGGGAAATTTTGATTTTTAAAACCGGAAAAGTGTTTAACCTAATGACGCGCTGCAAGCTTGCTTTCCACAGGCCCCTGGGTCTGCCAAAACGATCAGGCCTCATTATTTAGGAAGCTGCCTCAGCCAGGCATTACTAATTTGGGCATTACTAATTCGGTGCCTATTCGGGCAAATGAGCAATGAATCGTAAAGTGCTTTTGTCAGTGAATTGCAAGTGAAGAGGTGAGGTCAGGGGAGAGTGATAGAATGGTTGGCTTTTGCCTCATTTCCAGAAAGGACGGACATTACTTCCTGGAAGCCGCGCTTGGCAGCCAGCTTGGGGAATGGGAAAGATTTATTTCCTTCTGCCAAAGCTCAATAATTCAGCTTGAGTATTTCAAATCGATACATTTCTTGCAAAGTTTCCAAGGACCACGCTTTGGGGGGGGGGGGAAGACGTTAAAAACATTATCAGTAGGACACAACTCTGCAGTGATTGAGACTGATGGATCAAGAGTGAGTCTGGTCTTCCAGAGAGACAGAAGCCTAATGAGAAAACAGAGGGGAAGAGGAGAGTAGGGCTGGGAAGGGAGAGAGCGGAGTTGAGGCTGGCAAGCTGGTAGGTCACCTGCAGGCCCGCTGTTAATCACCTGGTTTTGTGGGACTGCTTCCCAGAGCTGCTGATGGGCGTCTCTGAAGGGCTGTGTGCAAAGCTCACTGAAGCTCCCTTTATCTCCGAGGCTGGGATTTGTCACTGTTCTGGAGGAAGACTCACTTGCAGAGGTCTTCGGCATCACTTAGGACAGCTGAGCTGTCCAGCCAGCCCACAAGGCTGAGTGAATCAGATGCTTGTGAAAGTTCCAGCTGTCTACTGCGCTGGCATGGAAGGGCGGTGACCAGGTCTACTGGGCTCTCGTTGTTTTAGAAATCCCTTCTGATGGGAGAGTGTATATTCACAGAAAGCAGTCCTTAGCTCTGTAATGCGAGAAGCCCTGTACCCTAGGTTTCCAGTGCAGTGCCTTGCCTTGTTGCTTGCTGTTAAGTCCTGTCTGTTTCTCCTGTCAGTGTTTCTCAGGGTGGTAGTTCTCAGGGTAGTTTCTAAGGGTGCTCTGGTCTGCACATGCATGTCGTGAAGGCCCTCAGATGAGTTATTACATTTCTTTCGCTTACTGTCAAAAAACTCCAGCAGCAGTTTACCAACAGGTGAAAGAAGCCTGATGTTTACTTTTTTAAGTCTCCAGAGCTGAGCCGTCCTTCCATATGGAAAGATGACAGCATAACTCTCGCAAGTTCCTATAAGAACACAGCGATTTGGTAGCAGAACAAAAGCCCAGGGACAGTACTTAAAAGCTAGGTAGCCAGTTGTCCCCAAGGGTTCTGATAAACCCTGGGACATGAAAAACCCAAAATAACCAAGAAGTCTTCGCTCTGGAAGAATGGCTCATTTCACCGGCGGTGTGTGCGATCTCTGTGGCTCTGCGAGAT
Organism: Acomys percivali; assembly: GCA_907169655.1. NCBI lineage: Eukaryota > Metazoa > Chordata > Mammalia > Rodentia > Muridae > Acomys > Acomys percivali. The sequence continues at coordinate 14,496,318 of OU015745.1, read as the reverse complement.
GCAGGATTCTCTAGGGCACGCTAACTCTGCGCCTGGCTACCACCTTCTCCTACAGCAGCAGAGAATGAGAGACTTGGGGGGAAAAGTCCCCAAGGAAAGTAGAACCAAGCAGTTTCAGAATGCTGGCTGCCATGTTCGAGGAGCAGAGTAAGCTGGGGGTGAAGTTGAAAGTAAGTTAATTCCTAGAAACCCAGGAAGAGTAAGTGTTCTTTAAAGGGGGAAAAAAGAGCAGGAGGAAAGTAAAGGGCAAGACTGCACTTCCCAAGACAACACATTCCAGGGTTCCCAGTAGCCATCCCCTTCCGTCTGAACACAGACTTTAGGAAAACGATACAAAACATGCAAGTCAGACGTAGAAACACTGAGAAATGAGATAACAGAACTCAGAAAGAAGTAACGGGAAAATCACTTGAGAAAATGAAGAGTAAGCTAGTAAGAGTGCCTTCATGGTGGATCCAAAAGACCCAAGTTTTGAAGAGTCATGGGAGATGCAAGCAAAAGGTTGCAGAAGAAGGAAGCGACAAAGACACTAACTCAAGAGAAAGTGGCAAATATTGAATAAAGGCAGAGAGATTTATTTCACCATGTGGGTAATGGGATCCTGTGAGAAGAAACCCAAAGCCAGCCCAGGCCTGCAGAACACTGAGTCTGGAAGTGGCCTCCTTGTCTCTGTGTTCCCATATAAGGACCCTTGACACTGGAGTTGTGGTCACTGCAGAACCTTCATGACCTCATCCCAAGATCTTTATGTCTGCAAAGATGCTTCTCATGAAAGGCCATACCCATAGGCTCCAGGAGTTACGGTATTAGGATACTTCTGGGAACAGTTCTGCCATTGATAATCTCCATGCTGGTAGGTGACAGAGACAGTATGGAAGTAGGACTTGCATTTTGCCTAGTGGCAGTGCAGTCTCTACTGTTTCCATCAAGGTAGCAACACTGCTTGAGAAGTGAGGGCAAGCCGTGTGCTTTGGTAAACAGCTGAGCAATGAGAGGCCACACCCACACAAAAGCTTTGCACAGCCGCAAGAAAGGCCTTTTGCACAATACAGATCAATGTTTATTGCACCACCGGTGGCACGTTGCTCATTTTCTTGGAAGTTTTCATGGGTGCTCCTCTCCAAACTCAAAACACAGGGGCCCCTTTTCGGAACTCATGGTGGCTCATGCCTGTGACCTCAGCACTTGGAAGGTGGAGGCAGGTGGGTCAGGTATTCAAGGTCATCCCTATCTATAGAGAGTTGAAGGCCAGCCTGAGCACAATGAGAGGCATGACAAATTCAGTGTAACAACAGGCAAGGGGTGAATCCAGCCCTCTCTCTTTTTTCATGTCATTTCACCACCTACCTGCTCCCTTTGGCCACTTGGGGAGTCCACCTTGACACGCTGAGGCTGCCCTGCCAGTATTCCTACTGACTTTTCTTACTTCCTAACAAAGCTAAGCATGGGTGGATTGATGTCTGGTGTTACTTTTACCGGCGTCTTCTCCCGTGGATCTCCTCCTGACTTTATCACAAGCTATAAATGATGTAAAGATCCAGGTAGGATGAGGGAGCCAGGCAAGAAAGGTGTGCTGCATAAGGCCTAGAGCTTCCTGGTTCCTTTCTGGCTGCTGAGCCCCAAGGGGAATAGGGCTTGCCCTTTTCATTTTATACCACTGTGTACAAGTCTTTAGCCAAGGGCACCAGAAGCCTTCACCACCCTCGTGCAGAAGAACAAAACTAGGGAGGGAAAAGACTTTTGTCTTTCCTAAGAATGGGTTCAGGGACAGAGAAGTTGGTCTCATATGCACATGCGGGAAAGTGCAACACGACTGCCTTTAAATAGAAGTTGCTGGGCCAGATGTGAGACATCAGCGTCAGCAATGGCGTTAAAATCCCTCCACCCTGCTGGTGATGTCAGTCATGCAGACATCAGATGCTGAGTTAGCACTGGCTGCCTGGTCTTTCAGAGGACACTCAATTCCACAGCAGAGGGCAGCCAATCTTTGAAAACATTTGGAGTCACTGTTACCACAGTCAGGGAGGAGGAATAGAAAGTATGGAAGGCATGACAGGGCGGAATGTGGTTCTCTTTTGAAAAAGATCCCCAAGAAGAGCCTTGAAGAAATTTAGGTTCCTTTGGCCCCGGTCCAGCCTGAGATCCATGGAGTTCCTGTTAAAAGTTAAATACCCCTTTCTATCTTCTGTCCCTCCCCCTTCCCCCACCCCCGACACACACACACACACACACACACACACACACACACACACACACACACACACACCGTTCTTGTCCCTCCCACACCACCACCTCTGATACTCTGTGATGGCAGGCACTGTCTCCATCCTGAGAAAAGGCAGCTTGTTTTCACAAAATTCCTGAGGATAAAGAGCAGCCCAGGCGGGGCGTGAAGGGGGCAGCTGGGCCACACAAAGGCCAGCCTTTCTCCCATTCCAGTGATTGGGTCTCTCCTGTCCCATCCAGAATGAGAATGAGGGTCACTCTTGTTACATTCTGTAAAGGAATGTCTGTGGATTGTGGCTGCGGCCAGACAAGAGATCATCTGTGTGTGGCTTAAGGGGGCAAAAGGGAGAGAAAACCTGTTGATTCTCTTCCATTCAGTCAGCCCTTGTCAATCATCCATACGATGCAGACCCCACAAAGATCCAGGCAGATCTTTGTGCCCATGCTCCCATTGTATGCACTCACACATCTGTTAGAGAAACACACTGGCTTTTAGTAGCTAGAGTTTTCATTTTTCTTTTCTGTCTTGCAGTTGGGCTTCTTGTTGCCATAAGTTTTGGTAAAGTTGGTAAATTAAAATATGTCTACTCCCAAGTATAGGAAATTCTGTCCTTTTTGCCTCTTGGCTTTTGAAGCTCGTCTCTCTGTGACATCTCTTCATTCCTAGTCACAACAACTTCCTGTTCATAGACTAAAATACATGATAATGATGATGATGATGATGAACCTTTACTAATTTGCATATCAAGTTTCAGTGTGTTAGCAAGGTCTTCTAACATTCTAGGAGGAGGGACGCTCCCGTATGGTCTGCTGCCAGGTAACTCCCACCATTTCATCTTGCCTTGATGTCTAGGTGAAAAGCGGGCCTCCTTTCTGATTCTATATTCTGTTTCCCTCCCCTAAATTTGGGGTAGTATGTATATTTGTCTTTCAAACCGAATTTGCTATTACATTCGATCACAAGTCAGCACTTGTATACAAGATATTAAAAGCACTAAATTGCTTTTCCAGTGATCCAAAAATCAACTCCAGTGGCCCACAGTCAGTGAAATGGCAAGCACCTGTCCCTGTGTGTGCCTTTCAAAGGAAAAATAACGGCTGACCCTGAACTCACTGAGAGGTCCTTGCTTTCAGAAGACCATGACATGAGTGGCACTGCTCAGGTCACACTTTCTGGGATTAAATGGAACCTCATCCTCATCGTGTCTTCCTCGGGAGAATGAGTTGAAGTGTTGACGTTTAGTTCATCAGGGAATCCTTGTGTTTGCTTTGATTTTTGAAACACACTGTCCCATGGTATCTATAGAGCATGCATTCCAGGACCCATGCTGACACCCAACTAGGACTCTCAAGGCCCTTTTGTAACAGGAGAGTATCTGCCTAAAACCTATATATAATATATATGTTGGTTGAATTATCTATGTGGAACTCATTGGTATCTCTTGTACTAAACTATTATTTTAATGACTGAGTTTTTTTTTTTAAGGTGCCTTAGTGTTTCACACCTAAGGCAGACGCCCCTTGCCTGACCCTCCCTTCTTCTTCTTTCCCTTGACTGCTCCTGACTTGTTCAGTATCTCCAGCCATGCCAAAGCTCAGGCACCCAGCTCTCTAGCCTCTATTCTATAAAATCCCCTAAAATACATGGAGCACATCCTACATATTGGAGTTATTACATGTATACTTAAGTTTCTGTTAGGAAGAAAACTGACTCTTTTTAAATACAATTTTATTCGTTTCTAGAGAATTTTTATACATGCGTACAATGTATTTTGATTATATTTACCCCCTACTCCTTTCTCAACTCCTCCAAGATCTACCCTTTCCTGACATAGTTCCTAGTTCTTTTGGTTCTAGGCTCATTGTAACCTTGGGAAAGAAAGCCCATTAACCGCTGTTAGCTTCGGTTCTTCCATAAATACAGATGTGTCCAGTGTAGCTTCACAGTGGTTGCTGAGGTAACAGAAACATGGAAGCATTTAGTGATGTACTGAACCCCACAGGTCTGGAGAACCCTGACTGTCCAAGGCCACAGCAGGACCTTGCGATGGGAGTGGTGCCTGGGCAGGAAGAGGTTGTGTTGTATGACTTTAACTGGGAAGGCAGGATGTAAGCATCTCCACCTTAGATTGGGGATTGACCACAGACTGTAATGTTCTACCAGAGTCCAACTGGTAGTCCAAATGAATTTGAGGGGAGTGCAGGTGTTTGGATATCTTAGCATCATTTCTACTGCAGTGATAACATACCCTGACCAGAAGTAGCACAGGGGAGGAAAGAGTTTATTTTACACACAAATCCAAGTTATATTCCATCATTTTGGGGAAATCAGAGCAAGAATTCCAGCAGCCAAACCCATCACAACTGTAGTCAAGACCAAAGGAAAAAAATAAACACTCTTGCTTGCTTGCTTTTGGCTAGCTTTCTCCTCTCTTGCTCTGTTCAGGACTCTCTGCCTAGGGAATGGTGCTGCCCACAGTGGCTGAGTCATCCTACCTCAATTAGTAATCAAGGCAGCCAACTCCCTACAGACACAAAGGGTAAAGAGTTACTTAAAGGAACAAGACAACATGGAAGAGCCTATCCCAATTTCAAAGCTAACTCCCCAAAGCTGCATGCAGCCCTAGGGCTCCCTGTGTGACTTGTGGGAAGTTCAGTTGCTCAAGAAATCTTTTTCCCCACCAGTAGTTTAGTGCTTCTGTAGCTTGTGGAGTGGGACTTGTGAGTCTTGTTTGTTTCAGGAAGTGCACATCACTAAAAAGTCACCCCAGTTACTTGCATGCACAGTTTACTCTTAGCACATGTACCTAATAACTGGCAGATTTATCTGCCCAAAGGTAGAAGAGACAGGGAGAGGCTCTGCCCTTTGACTCAAGTCTGACAGAGACTGGCTGGCAAAGTAGAACTGATGGGGACTTCTGCTAAGCACAGGAACATGAGCCTAGGATCAAGGAAATAAGACAGGGTAGAGGTATTTTATTGACTTAACTAGAAAGCAAATTTTTAAACTTTAGAGGGAAACTACCTCGAATCCCATGAACCAAAATGCTACAGTACAACTCAGGAGAGTTAGAGTGCTCTCAAAAATGAGACTCTGACTTAGAAATTGCACATGACTAACAGAAAACAAAAGATGGGAAAAAAAACCCAGGTGAAATCATCCGATACAGCCATATTCTCTAATGAGCTCAAATTTTCTTTTTTCTTTTGTTCTTTTCTTTTCTTTCTTTGGAGACAGGATCACATACAGCCCAGGCTAGCCTTGAACTCCTGATTCTTCTGTCTCCACCTCTAGCATACTGGGATCTCAACCAGCTTCTCAACTTTTACATAGATTTTTTTCTTAATGTAAATATAACGATCCCAGTGGAGCATGGTGGTGCATGCCTATAATCCCAGCTACTCGGGGAGCTGTAGCAGGAAGACCGGAAGTTCAAGACTATTGTGGGCAATTTAGTAAAACTAATGCCCTATCCCATAGAATGAAACTTAATACAGAAAATTGGGGAAAAAATAAGTAAAAGAGAAAGTAAATGTCACCTGTAATTTTACTACTGAGTGACGGTTGCTATTACTATTTTTATGTTTTATAAAACATCTATGCGTTGTTTGAGATTCTGCAAGAATACACACTATTTTGGTTTTCAGTATTAATATGTATCCTTCCTGAACCTTCTTGTCAATTGCATCGCTTTCTTTTGTAGAGTTAGTTATCAGTAACTGACTGCTCTCTTTTTATGACCTGTTTTTCATTATTACAAATAGCACTTGAGGGGCCGGGTGTGGTGGGGCACGCCTTTAATCCCAGCACTTGGGAGGCAGAGGCAGGCAGTTCACTGTGAGTTTGAGGGCAGCCTGGTCTGTACAGCGAGTCCAGGACAGCCAAGGCTAAACAGAGAGACCCTGTCTTGAACCCCCCCACATACACCAAAAAAACTTGATATTGAACAAAAACTACAAACATCTTTGTGCATGAAGGATGTTTGTGCATACAAAGTTATTTCTCTAAGGTAGATTCTCAGAAGTTGACATTCACCAAGCTCTTAAAATATCATTGAGTCATGTGCCAACTTGTTGTGCCAGCTTCTCTTTCCACAATCTTGTATCAGTCTAATGAGTTCCAATTTTTAAAAAAGCTGTGTAGTGGGTGACAAAACAAGTTACTGAAAAGAAAATCAGTAAAGGAGAAACGTCATGGTCTAGAATATTAAGACAAAGTGAGCTGCAAATAACTCCAGACAACAATGAGCAAAGTTGGGGATGCTTTAAGGAAAACCCTGTTACTGGCCTGCTGGGGCTCACAGGGGGTAACATCAACACATGCTAAGGGAAAACAGGACTATCCGTCTCTGGCTTTCCCCTCTCATCCTTCAAGATGAATGACCGCCGGGCAGAGAGCACTCAAGATAGGCAACTCGTTGGGAAAACCCAGACTCACGTCATGTCAAGCCGGAGAACACTCCCGAAAGAGCGGGCATCCCAGTAGTGCCTCAGGGCAGCCATGTTGACCTCATATGAGGAATAAATGAGGAGGGAAGGTGTGGACACAAACCAAAACAGCAAGGCTGATGGGACCTGAGTGCCATTCAGGGCAGACCTGTATGTGTGAGCACAGAAGAGCAGGTTCTCGCCATGGGGCCAGACACCGCTCCCTCTCTGTCCTTGGTAAAGTAACTGAACACTTTCTACTTGCTACATGTCTGAGCTTTGGAAAAGCATTCCATCATATCAATGAGCATGTAGATGTAGGACTGAGGTGTTACCAGATTGCGCTCCCAGCTCGGAACTCACCTGGTCAGCACTCTCCCTGACTCGTGGGGATGACAGATGCCTATCAAAGCTTCAGTGACATGAAGCTTTGTAATGTGGATGATAGTAGAAAGGGCAGAATGCAGCCTGCTAGAGTGATGAAATCAACCATCTATTGATACACAGTCTTACCATGGGCTTATTCCTAGCACCAGGTTTGTATGTATGAGCCAAGGTGTTACCATTAATGTAACCATAGAAAACGGGGGTGCATTCTTAAGAAATGCTTACTCCATAACATATTATTAGTCCTTCATGTTACTAAAAATGATAAACACGTCATCTGTGATTCCCTGGTGCTTTGTAGTTGGAAAATTTCCCGTACATTCCAGTCAGGCCAAATGGAGACACAGAGAGGTTGAGTAACTTGTACAAGGTCACACAGCTAAGAAATAAAAGTTCCACATTGGTGCTTAGAGCTTTTGCTAAGTTGTTAATGTGCCTTTACGTTCTGCTGAAGTACCAAATGGTCTTGGATAAAAGGGGCTGGCGTGTGCGATAACGCGAGCTCTGATTGTGTCAGACCACTTGGGTTTCTATGTTGACTCTTCCATTTTCAGGCTATGTGACTTTATCTGAACAGTCACTGAACTTCTTTGTGCAGCACTGATCATTGTTGTCTTATGAGGTTAAGGGAATTATGGGAGAAGTGCACACACACACACACACACACACACACACACACACACACACACACACAGAGTATCTCCTAACATGGAGTAAGGCCTTACATTTGCTATTATTATTGTTATCTATTTGAGAATTATTATGGTGAGTGTGAATAGTGGACTGAGGAACCAACCACCTCAGCATTACCTCCTCAGTTCTGTGGGCTGCTGGGCCTCACCTGTTAAGGCAAGAACTGCAGTCACCAATTGTGACTTGGTTTGGTTTAAACATTCAGTAACTGTGTGCTGCATTGTCATTCAACTGTATAATCCAGGCAGGGAAAGACTGAATCACGCTCTTGTGCTGTCTTAGGAGTGGAGGCCAAACAGCAAGTGTAGGGACACAGATATGCAGGGTCCTGAAAGCTGTATTTTGGGATGTTTATTCTATGGCAAGATGACCAAGCAATCAAAGAATTAGTCACTGGACATGACTGGGTCAATGGTTGCTGTCACTGAGTCAAAATGATGAGCTTGAATGGACCCCTGGGGTGGGTTGACCAGGCCTGGTTTGGTTAGCTTTTCCTGGCCTTGGTTTCTTAATCAGTCACAAGGACCAGGGTTGAGTCAGAGCATCTCCAAAGCATCTGCCTCTCACATTCAGGACTCTGCCTTCCAGTGTATGGAGTGCAGAGCAAATTCCTGTAAATTCAGAGAGTTTGACATGGAAAGATGCTTTCACTAAGGGCCACAGTGGTGAAAGGCCTTGAGCTGGGAGCTGGGGTGTGGCTCAGCAATCGAGAGTGCTGAACATGTGTGAGGCCCTAGATTCCATTGCAAACATCACACACACACTCTCTCTCTCTCTCTCTCTCTCTCTCTCTCTCTCTCTCTCTCTCTCTCTCTCTCTCTCTGCATAAAGGAATTTGAGCATAATAATAATGCTCAAGCCACGCCTACCAGCTCTGAGCCCTCCATTTCCTCATCTCTTAAACTGAAAGGAGAACCCAGCCAACTGCAGGGCCCCTGTGAGTTAGGGTAGGTAACATGGGGGAAGCAACTATGAACTTTAAAGCAGCAAGCTGCTAGCTTTAGCATTGCCATGGCTGGCTGACAACCGTGTCTGACAAAGAGTTAGAACATCACAGGGTACTCTTAAGCACTAATCTGCCTTCCATGTCTCAGAAGAGCCTTTGAGAAGTTACAAAATGTTAGTGTCATGATCAGTTATGTAGTGTAGTTTTATAGGAAAACAAACAGCATCCTCACTGTCTGCATTGTTTGGTATTTGAGATTCAAACTCAGTAAGCGCATGCTTACTACATTAAACCCTGCAGGAACTCGCTGATCACATACTCAGCCCTGTATTTTTTATATAGAGCCATTGAATCACAGGGAAATGAAGTGGGGTGCCTCGAATCCTATGCTTGCCAGCAGTAGATGTGCGAACCAAATCCTGGCTCCTGGCTCCCACTCAGATCTCCATCATTGATATAAGCCTAACTCAAGACTCCGGGCATGCGATGAGGATGCCCTGATGAACATAGTGGGCAACTTGAATGTGGAGTTGAAGAAACCATGAGAATTTAAAGAGTCTGGATGTATCACTGAAGGGGGTGTGTGAGCCCAAGAACTTGACTGGGCCTCTTTAGGAAAGAAGACAGTGTGAGTCTTAGTAATTTTCTCATTCGTAGCAGTTCAGCTCCTCCATACAAAATTCTTGCCAAATAGACTCCTGAAATTAATTGGTGTGTTAAGAATTCTGGTCATAGTTAAATGGCTCTCATGGCACATTGGTACACAGAGGATAATATCATAAGAGGGTCTCTCTCTCTCTCTCTCTCTCTCTCTTTCTCTCTCATCCCTCTCTCCTTTCCTTTTTTCCCCCCCCCTTCCCTCCTTCCTCATCATTAACATATATATTCTTTCTTTGTTGAGTCCAGTTGCCAGAACTGACTGTGAAACAAATCCTACACGCCCCTCCCTTCCCAGGCAGCCTTGGTCCCACCCACAGCTGGGAGTTGGGCAAAGAGTCAAGACAAGTGTCAGTGCTGAGCAGTCTGTGAAAACAGCACTTTCTTCCCAGACACATCCAAAGGAGCGTCCCACCCGCCCCTCCCTCCCCTTCCCAGCCATAAATCTGTCTCCTTGGGATCTGCAGATATTTTTTTTTTTTTCCTATCTTCAATCTGCTGATAACTTGCCTCGGCCAAGGATCTGTGTTGGGTGGGAAGGAGTTGATTTCCTCAGTCTTTTTGAAAGCCAGTCTAAAATCCGATTGTGGATGGAAAATGCCTGGGTAAGAAAACAGAATCTGGACTCAGACTTCTTGGATTCAAATCTTAGCTCCACTTGTTGCTGGAACCAGGTCATTTTCTAGTTTGCACGTCCGTCTCAAATGTTGTTACTAGCATGCAGTTAAATGAACTGATAACTTCCAAAATGCTTTGAACAGTGCTAGGTGCATGGAAGTGCTTCATAAATGACTGTTTAGTAAATTGAATAATCTCCATCGCATCAGTTACCTCCAGGTACCAGAGCTATTCCATTGAACACTTCAAGATATGGTCTTTAGGGGCCCTCCAAGGCAGTGGGTTTATTTTTTTTCTCAGTTAAAATTCCAAAGCATGTGCTATGCCCCAGCCTTCTTATACCACTGAATTAAAAAAGAAGTAGCAGGGAGATTTATTTGACTTGCAGCACCACTAAGTAGCAAGCCTCTCTTTGGCTCAGTGAGCTGTCCACCTTCTTCTTACGCCTAACGGAAGTGCCCTGAGGCCAGTCGCTTCACTGAGTGTCCTCAAGCAGGTTGTGCCCAGCATCAGAGTCACTGTTGTTCCGCTGCCAAGTGCTCTGTGGCACCTGCGGTCCAGCTGTGCACATGCCCAGGCCTCCTTTGTGGGCTCCTGGGGAGGGGGTTTCCACAGCGCTGTAGCCTCAGTTGTTTCAAGGCTGAGCTGTGGGAGAGATTAATGGGAAGTGAGAAGAGAAACTGTTATTCTTACCCAGCAGTGTTGTTGGGAGTGTGTGACTCTTCTTGTATTTAGGGAAAAGATTACTCATGAGGATTTTCTTCCATAGAGTATAAAGAACCTCAAATTACTGCTTGTGTCCCCCGCCTCCTTCTCACCCACCTCTGTGTTTCAGTTTGTCCTCGGTAGAAGTCAGCATCTTACTTTCATTTCCCCTCCCAGACAGGCTTCAGTTCTGTATTTACTTTGACACCCCAACAAGCTGCCCCAGAGCATTTCCCTGCATTGCCTAAAAGCTCTCTGCTGGAGCCCTAGCTGGTGCTTTCCTGTGACCAGCCTGATTGGAACCTCCACCCATCCCCTGACAGAATCGCCCTCCCACTTACCCTGCAAAGTCTTAAATCACAAACTGGTGTGCCATTCTTGTTCCGAGTGGGCACCGTTGACAGTAGGAAGTAAAGTTGAAGGTTTTCCCCAGCTGCCATTCACACTCAACTAGGAAGAGGTGGACACTTTTTATGTCCATACACCATTGTGAATAGGCATTGCTTTCTGGCCAGTCAAGAGCCAAACACAGAACCTCAAATACTTTAGTGGGACTATGTCCCTCTAAAGGTCATAAAGCAGTTACATGTTACAGCCCATACCCCATAATGCTACTTATTTCTTCCGTGTGAAAAACATTGCCACAAAATTTAAAAGCCAAGTAAACACATTCAAATGCTTGGAGTTTGGATTGGTTGGTTTGGGTTTTATCGTAATGAGGATTGAACTTTGGGCCTCACACACGCTACCACTGAGCAATATCCCCTGCCCTCTTGTGACTTGAGACATGTCTCACTAGGTTGCCAGGCTGGCCCTGGACTCACCATGTAGTTCAGGCATCCCAGCCATGGCCTTGCATACTTTCCAAGTAGCTGTGCTACCAAGCCCAGCCAACTGACTAGTTGTGCGGGGTCTCCCATGGACTTAGAGGAAGCCAACTTCTGTTCTTGTGCAGAGGAGCCTCGTGGAAGGCAGAGGTAGCAATCGTGCTCCGAGCCTGAGATATTCTCCCTAGGATCCGAACCATTTGTTCTTCACTCTCAGCATACAGTTGTTTGCCATCCCCGGTTTAGGACTGAGCTGAAGGGTGTGCTTGTAAGACGTGCACATCTCCTCCGCAGTTTAAGTAATTCAACTTGAGAGACAGAAGCCCTCTCTCTGTACAAACACTTGTCTCACTAAGCTCGCTTTGACTAATAGCAATACTGACTATACTGTAACCTACTTTTTAAAGGATTTACCAACTTGTTGAAAAATGAACCAGGCATGTGTTAATATATATGTAAAGTCTGTTTTCAAAAGGTATATGCAAACAACAGAAGTGTTATAGGTGTCTACAAACCTTTCCAGTGGGTTAATGGAAGATGGCTGGATTTGCTTGTTTCTGTATTCAGTCTGTTGTGATATAACAGGTCATGTAGCTTCTAGAACGTTCCATATGAGCTCCCAAAAGAATGAGAGTTAAAAGAGAAAATAACGTTAATATTGTTGTGGAAAGAGTTTTTGCTATAGATGGCCCAGCGGCTTCCCATGATCATACCGTGAGAACTATTTTCTAGTCACTTGAAGGATGTAGCAGAGTTTCTCATAGCTTCCAAGTGAAATAAAAATGCAGACTCCTTGCCTCCCAGAGACCCAACCTGAGCCACCTTGTTGGCAGCATCTGGCCCTCTTTGCTCCCATTATCAAGACAAATAGGAGGCAAAGGACTTTCTGTGTTACCCTGGCCTTTCCTTTGCCAAGAGGCTGGCCTGCCACTTCCCAGAGCCCAGCAAATGGCTCATTATTCTGCAGCTCTGGAGGGGGGGGTCAGAATCAGTTCTGGAGCACCCCCATTTCAAAGGACTTGGCTACAATCACATCAGCTCTGAGTCTAAGGTCTCCTGCTAAACATATTGAGATTTGTCATGATTCCAGGCCTCTTTGGGTACCCCCAGGGCATTTCACTTTAGAGCCAACCTGAAAGTAATACAGCCCCAGGGGCAGGTCTCTAAGACCCATCATCCCTGCCGCTCATGGAAAGCGGCTTCCCCTCATTTTGTCTCCAAGTAAAAACTTAATGCAACACCACACTTAAGCACTTAGAAACCGGGGCCTGGAACCCAACCCAAGGGCTCTCGAGACAGTCTTGAGTCTGTTAATTATTCTGAGCCCTTTCCCCCCTTTGTCCCAACTGTGTAACTGACAAGATCTTCTCTCTCTGCCTTGTGCTCTCCAACAGGCTTGCAGCCGATTTACTGGAGCAGAGATGACGTAGCCCAGTGGCTCAAGTGGGCGGAAAATGAGTTTTCCTTAAGGCCCATTGAGAGCAGCACGTTCGAAATGAACGGCAAGGCGCTCCTGCTGCTGACCAAAGAGGATTTCCGCTACCGATCTCCTCACTCAGGTGAGAGTATGCTTCTTGCACAGGCTCAGCATGGAAAATGTGTTCTTCGTCATACTCACCTTAACCCATGAGACCCTCCATAGAACTTCAGGTAACAAGCATAATGACAATGCAAGAAAAAGAAGAGCTACTGCCATTGGCCAGTGTGTGAGAAAGAGGGGGTTTCCAGATCAAAGAGACTGTTAGAAGTGTCTTACCTGTGACCAGACACTGGAACTTTGAGCCATCTAGTGTCCCATCAAATAGAGAAGACAACTCCACTCCTCCCTTTTTTATCTGCCTTGCCCCCAACCCTGACACTATTAGATGGCTGGGAACACACGTGCTGGGAACCAGTCAGTGAAGAATGCACAAGAGCTAGGCATGGTGGTGCACACCTGTAACCCCAGCACCCAGGGAGTTGTTAAGGCAGGAAGCTGAAGTCAGCCTGGAAAGACCCTCTTTAAAATAACAAATGGCAATAATCAAATAAGGAAGAAAGGAATTCAGGCATTTTCAGATACCTTGACAGAATCATTTTGTCTAATCCCAGAGCTGTTAAATTGTTGCCCTATTAAATGGATCTGGGGTGATTAAAATGCAGAGACATGCTTGATTACTGGACTCAGAAGGACCAATTAATAAAGGAAAACAGACAAGTTTCCCTTTGTGTTCACTTTTACTTAGAGTTACTGCGCACATAGCATTCAGGTAGAATAGATTTATTTGTACATTATTTTGTATGGACAAAGTCACTCAAGTCATTATCAACTTAATTCATATTATGCTCCCTAGACCTGCTTAAAAAATAAAAAGAAACTCAACATTCAAGGTTCCTTTAATTCAGATAAATAATTATTAATAAATAAATAATTCAGATGAAAAATGCATTGGCAAACCCGACATTATGGTGCACACCTGTAATCATAGCACCCAGAAGCCTGAGGCAGGGGCATCATGAGTTAGGAGGCCAGCCTACATCTTGAGACCCTTTCTCCAAGACAAAGTGTATATGTCCATGTAACTCCCTAGATGCGCTGGAAGTTTTGGTCTTTCGGTGTGCCCATATGATTTTGTAAATGACTTTTACTCTTTCCAGCTCACCAGTGCCCTTACCTTTAGGAATACACTTCGCCTACATTCTCCTAGTATAGAAAAATCCCATTTCACCATGGAACTGAAAATGCCCATTATCATCCACATGAGGCTCTTTGGACCAACTGTCAGTAGAAGAAGGTGGTTCCGTAGACTGAACAGCTGGGTTTTAGAGCTAAGTCAGAGAATCCTAGAATGCAAATCACAGAGGGCAGTCGCCAGAAATTCCAAGGCAACTGCACGGCCTTGACTGAAGACAGGCACAGTTGGCTCTTTCTTCTCTTACTGTGTCTTTGAAGTAAAAGGAGTAAAACCGAGGAGCACGTGTCAGAGAGATGCTTAGAGAAGTCATGGGAAAGCTGTTAGCTCCCCAGCCCCCATGAGGTAGTGGTGTCAGGTGGTCCCTCTGTTATGCAGAGGGATGTGTGACACTGTATGATGCTGTCTTTAAAAAAAAAAAAAAACTACTTGTATACTGAACGGTATTTCTATTTCCTCACAAATTTATTGCTTACCTTTATAATCTGCATTCAACTGAACATAATTATTATATGTGTTTTCTGATTGTTCTTAAATACAGTATTAGTTTATTTCTACAAACTGTCCCCCTTTTCTCAGGATCTGCCTTTAAGTCATAAATATGAAGCTAATGTTCATTTACTTGTTTTTAGGTAAAAGAATTTTTTTTTCATTATTTTAAAATTCGGATATGGGGTAACTTTAGGCTTCATTTGTGCCTTCCACCAGTTGGTAGAGTTATCAGCACAAATGCGTGCACTGGGAAGTAGGGGACACTTGAGAAGATGGGGCCCAGCTGGATGAGGTGGATCAAAATGCCTGAAATAGATGACCTTTCCCCCACAGTAAGTGAAAAGTTTGTAATTCAGTTTAGCTACCAAAAATAGGGTAAATCAAACTAAAGCGGAAGCCAAGTTCAAAACTCACACTGTCCTATCACAAGAATGGGCATTTGGGGTCCACCCTCCACCCCAGGCCTGCCACCATGCCGTCTGTGCTGCTGAATTCACAGTGGGACTCCAAGGGTGAGCCATAGGCTCTGTTCTTTACCCATCCACAGGCAGAAAGGACCCAGCAGAGCACATTTTCTGACAAGCCTAAAACATATGCCCCCCTCATCCAGCATGCTTTCACTTATTTTATTTTCTCTATTTTATAATTGGTCAAAAAGAAACCAAATTTCTGAGTCAAAATGAAGTAGGAGAGAGAAGTGTTTGCCAACTGGGTAGTGTTCTTTCTTGAGATGATGATGTGCCCGCCAAGAGTGTACGCACAGCAAATCCTCTCCTGCAAAAGACACACTTTACCCATGTGAAGGTTCCACCGTCAGCCCCACTAACCCAGAGAACTGGCAAGCTGGGGATCTGAGGGGGAGGACGACTCTCACGTAACAGACGGCATTTAAGCAGTGGCCCTCCGGCCCCAGCCTTTTGAGTACCAGCAGCATATAATGAGAGCTTTGGAATAATCACAGCCTTTCACCAATAATTCCATCCCTAAGAAAATACTCCAAGGAAATTATCTGATAGTGGACACAGAAGATGTCCTTAGCCAGTCTATTTATAACAGTAAAAACTGGAAATGCCCCAACCACCCTAGTATGAGACTAGCTAGACAAGCATGGAGTTGACCGATATAACAGGATACTCGGTAGCTCAAGGACTGACTGTTCGTTTGTCCCTTCATTTATTAGTTCCCCATCACATCACATCATGCATATCCAGTGTCTATGCATACCCAGTTCAAGGAACAGGTGGGTGAAACCTGGAGGTCAGGCCGTCTGGCTAGAAGGTTGGAGCAATGGAGGGGATGAGAACGAAGGCAGGGCCAGCAGAGAGAAGGGGACAACCCCAAGAGACATTAGTTGACAGAGCCCCCAGGCTTGATGGCTGATTGGATGATAGATGAAAAGGAGGGAAGACTGAAGGATTGACCACAGATTTCTGACCTGACTAGATAACAGCACTTACTGAACCAGGGGACCCCTTCCAGTCCTTAAAAGATTTCTGTGTTAGACACATTGTCTGTGAGTCATTCAAGAGAGTGTGGTCCTGGTAGTCAGGCGGCATCATGACTGGAACTGTTGAGGCCAGAGACAGGCAGAGTGAAGTCATGGTAACAGATGCAGTTGTCCAAGAGGAGCTGGTGAGGATGCTGGGAAACTCCATGTTAAAGGGCTGGAGGAGGAAGAGCTGGGAGGTGGGAAGAAAGCCAGAGCAGCAATCTTGGCAGCCAGGAAGGATGCTGGGAGGGAGGGGGCAGGTTAAGATTCCTGGCAGTGAAGACTGCTAAGGTGGGGTTGTCCCCTAAGTACCACAGCTGCCCTTTGATTAAACACCAGGGAGGTGACCTCAGCAAAAGCAGTTTGGGGAAGGCTTCGGGGAGGGGAAACCAGAAAGCAAAGTGAAAAAGTAGAGACAACAGAACAGAACTGACAGCTCCTGGGGATGGTTAACTGTCAGCGTGAGGAAAGAGCTGGGTCATGACCTGGAGGGGAAGATAAGCTCTGAAGGATGAGGGAGGGGTACAGGAAAACCTGAAGCTGCTTATATGCTAAAGAAAAGACACCCAAAGATGTTAAGATGAGAGTGCATGGAAGGGAAGGTTTTTAGAGCGGCCCCAACTACACACTAGAGATGTCTATATGAAATCATGCCAACGGAAGGAAAAAGAAACTTCCACATACCCAAGTAACATAATGAAACTGTGTGTGATGCTGAGAAAACGTGACTTGTCAGTTCATAACAGTCATGCCCACAAGAGATGCCATCCCTAAGGTGTATTTGGTGAGACCAGTGTTCCCAGAGGAGGCTAAAATAATTTGCCTCAGAGCAGGAAGCTGACAACAGAGGTATCAGGCTTCAGACTCTTGGGCAGGCCTTGCTCCAGAGCCCAAATTCTGTTCTCTAAAAATAAAAGAAATAATTTTCAGGACTTGCCTCTTTTCTAGTAGCACCCCCAAGTTCTTGACCTTCAAACACTGACAAGACTAACAGAAGACTTGCATGATGTTTTACACTTTCTCTTCTGTTTGTTTTAAACAGTGACCCCACCCCCACTAAGGACTGAACCAAGTGCCACACAGGCTGAGCTCCAAACTTATTTACCTTTACCCCACTCCCTATCCCCAACCCCACCCATCACACCCCAGCATGCTTTTGTGTTGTTGTTGTTATTTTGTTGTTGTTGTTTTTGGAGAGTCATGCTGAGCTACCCAGGTAGATCTTGAGTTTGCATCCTCCGCCTCAGCCTTCTGAGTAGTGGGGATTTGCAGACAAAGATTTTGAAAGAAATTCCAATAAGATAATACAGTTTGGAGCTGGAGAGCTGTCTAGGTGGGTAGGGTGTTGGGTAATCACCCTGAATTCCCAAGTCCTCAGAACTCACAGAAAAAGTTGAGCATATGTGTGGATGCCTAGAACCCCAGTACTGAGAGACAGTGACAGGGATGTCATAGGAGTTCACTGGCCACCTGGCATAGCCAAAATGGTGAGCTTCCAATTAACTGAGGGACCCTGTCCAAGACAGCAAGGCCGAGATGATGGAGGAAGACACCTGATGCATGCTCCCTCACAACTCCCCCAACATACACACAAAGAAGGAAGAGGAGGAGGAGGAGAAAGCAAAATTTAAGATTCTCAAAATAGGTTGGGTTGCCTGGCTTTCAAAATACATGTCAAATACAAATGTTGAAGTTGTTTGTGTTTCAGTGTGTGTATATGGACCCAGGGCAATGTATTGGTATTAGGATATAAAGCTGTAGGGTATGAATATTTTCAGTTTCTGGCATCCCTTCTGGGGAAGAGTGTTGTGATGCTCCCAACTTCATAGTTAGTCCACCTGTGTGCAGTGTGAGTGTGCCCAGACCAAGTGCATAAGCAGACAGATACGCAAATGAGCCTGTTGACTCTGAATGCAGAGGCCTGGGTTCCACTGCCTTGTACTATAGAGGCACCAGTTGGGACCATTTCTGAGAATATGGAGATTTGCTCTATGGCTCAAGCTTCGTTTTCAGTAGGCATATATACAATGTATTCTAAACACCCTCTGTAATCCAGAGATTTCCTTGTTAATGCTGACTTTATGAAGCAGTGTTGATGGTTTTTAATACAGGCTTACTCACAAGGGTTAAGAGAGATGCTTAGAAGGAGGTAAGGCATGGCCTAGATCAAGGATGTGGGCCTCTCAAAGAAAAGTCACAAAAAAGCAAGACTTAACCCAAGTGTGTGCAGGCTCTTCAAGGGAGAATCACCATTGTTACTTTTTAAATATCATATCCTGGGCTGGTGTGACGGCTCAGCCAGTAAAGATGCTTAGCTCCAAGTCTGGCGATCTGAGTTTGAACCCAGACACACATGGTGGAAGGAGAGAACTGACTCACATAAGTTGTCTTCTGAGTGCCACGTATGTGCTTTGGTATGTGTGCCTCTCTGCACGGACACAAAGGATGATGATGATGATGATGATGATGATGATGATGATGATGATGATGAT